>CM036753.1:96957933-97432933 GCA_020796225.1 Arion vulgaris | reverse complement strand
TCTATATGTTGGTCTGGAGACTCTGGTAGATGCATCTACTCTGAGATAATGTTCGTCTGTTGTGAGATCTGATCTCACACCATTCTGGCCGTGAATACACTTCTACCTAATCACAAATGCTGCCATTCAACCTATGTAAACTTTGCAAGATTACAGTGCAACAGTCTGTATCCAGGGCTACCAGGTTGAGGTAGAGTAAGGTCTTGGCCAAGGCCAGCTCACTAACCCTGGCACTGCATTGTCACATTAATTCACTGTTCATGAGCTTCAAAAGTGACGATCAAACTAACAACTTTTCTTGCCCATTGTTGATTTTAGTAAACCATAATTGGGATATTTTATAGCAGACTTTATTTACTGCATATACATCATTCATTTGTTAAATTAAAAGTTAATTGCGTATCTTTTACAGGACTTTGCGAATCAACCCCAGCTTTGTAACGCTGTTTGTGATTTTTCTAGGCATTATTACGTTCAGTAGTTTACCATTGCTTTCTGAACGGGTGGTGCCATCGTCCTTTTGTTAAAAAACACGCGGAACAATTTGCAACCAAACTGTCCGCAGCGTGATTCGAACTCAGAACGTCGAGGTTAATAGACCGAGTCACTAACCCCCTAGGCCACAGACGCCACCATTCATTTGTTAGCTATCTCTAATCTGTATCTGACTGCAGAACTCTATAGAAATACACAATAGCAATAACCACTGCTTAATGATCTATACATGTTTCTTGAAAACTAGGTCAATTTTACTGTCGGGAAGTGACGTAACAGGATAAGTTTACTAAAGATGGCACTTGGCATGGTAATATGGGCGTGTACCTTAGCTATCACGTACTTGATCTTGAGGCCAAGGCGTAACCGTTCGGATGGTCCGGGTTCGATACTGGGTAGCTGTTTTCTGACTGTTCTTCGTCTATGCTGTTGCGTATAGATATATACATATACACGTCAAGCACCTGATTTGCTATTATATAATTATATACACTAGTCTGGGGTTTCCCTCAAATTACTGTTTTTTTCCTTTCCCTGATACCGTTGCGAAATACAATGAAAACCAATAAATCACTTGAGATATTAAACAAACAAGTCAAAGACCGTGAGATATTGATAATGATTGACCTCTGAAACTGTTAGGAACTCACATAAATAGAATATAGAATATATGCGCTCAATGGTTGTCTTCTTCTGCTTCAATGAAATAGAGGTTCTTGGATTTTACCTTTTTGGATTATGTTTTTGAATATATTATTGAAGAACTGGAGTGTCTGTGGACCCACCTAGGACATACGCCAGAATTGGACTGCTCTAGTACTAGATAGCTGTCTCTTCTGCTCAATGACACAGCTAATGTAGGGTTCACTGCGATTATTACCCGCCACCACTTTGCCTGCTGGTCATGTCAAGTTCTACTATAATGTAGGCATGTATGTTCAAATGATGTCCGAGACAATATGATCGCCCTATCCTATGTCACTGCGCATATATGAATGATGTCTGTTGTCAAAGAGCAATACATATAAGTTCTATATCCTCAAGTCAGCTTAGGTTCGTTCTGGTTCTTCCAACCAGAGACGTGTACACTTATTACTCAATAGACCACACTTTTCTACAGATGTTAAACTATCCAAATTTTGCAAACAGAAACTCTACTTTATATCACCACAGCTACCGAGTTATATTGTAGCATAGTGGCTTATATAATTTGTCATATGTGAGATTTGTTACCTCTGATTCACACCAGACAGTAAATAGGTAAGCTACTTATATCCAGTCTGTCTGATCTGCTTGACTTATCTACCAAGTTATGTGTAGTTATCATGCAATTGTGTTGATATCAACGTATAGTCATTCGCAGTGCCGGCTCGTGATCATTTTTGTTGGTGGGGCCGGACATAAATTTTCGGGAAAATCATGGTTTCGGTTAGGTTATATTTTAATTTATAAAATAATAAATACACGTCAGACCTTATTTTGGTGGGCCTGGCCCCACTGCCCTTAATGACGAGTCGCCACTGAGTCAAGCCCTGATAAAGAAAGATAAATTCTAGTCAACTTCTGTCAATGTTTATCTATCAAAACTAATAATAATGTAGTTTTACAAAGCATCACAAACTAAATAAACGTTTATTCTGTAGGTGTACTTTGCCAAACTAGCTTATATCGTATTTGAACCCTTTCGCTCTGTAATGCAGGAGTCGCCCGCCTGCCCAGCGTGTTCGTAGCGAGTTGGACGACGGGTGATTAGCCCTCTGTGAGTGCGGGTTCAATTCCGCGGGCTGGCAGAAAAGCCACAGGTTCCCCAGATTCACGGTGTTCGTGGCACCGAACCGAAGGGTTCGACGCGGCCATCGTAAATAATGACCTCAGCGCGGACGACAATATTGCCATGTGACGTCATAGGCTGAGGCGGCGTATTTTCACAGACTAGCTATTGTCTGTTACTATTGGGAAACGCCGATCTAGACAATACATCTTGCAGATGTTAGAAACTTGTTGTTGGATGCATGTGTGTATTACAGAAGATGTTTTCTGATGAGTAGCTATAGTTGTTGCTCTCACATACTATTTTAGTTTAATTTTATACAGAATACTTAGAGTAATTTATATATGATTACTAATACTTACATCAGCTTATGGTAGTCTCTCATCAGGTGTCCATGAATACGTAAGCCACATATTTGCACAACACCACAGCTTGATTAGCACATAAACTAACATCACTTATCAGTAGTCCATGAATAAGTCAGTCACAAGTTTGCACATCACCACAGCTTGATTATCAAATAATTTAACATCATCAGTAATCCACGAATAAGTCAGTCACAAGTTTGCACATCACCACAGCTTGATTAACACATAAACTAAACAGTATTACACAAATATATTTATCTACTAATGAATGTTGCTACTTTCCTTTTTGTGAAGAAGCAGCTTGCTGAACATTGCATTGATCATTCCTTATTTTTCTATAATTTTGAGGAAAATGTTGGAACCGTGAAGTATTTCTTTTTTGAGCTCCGCAGACACATGCAGTACTGTCTAATGAGAATTTTAAGTAGCTGACAGTTACAATTTGTATGACAATCTCCTTCTGGTTTGTCGTGGCCAAGAACTTATCTTCATATTCAGATGATATCAGCTTTTGAACAACTAGATATGATATGAAGCAGAGAACAGTGAGATCTTGTGATGGGTATGTCAGTCCACCCCTATCTATTAAATGTGTGTAGTCTAACCAGAACAGATCAGGTTCAATTTCTGCTGTAATGCCCTTAGCTTGCTGAATAAGTAGGCAACATGAAGGGCACTTTAATCTTCTACACAGTCTGTAGGCAGCAAATCCACTGATGTAGACAAGTACATCCACAGTTCCGTCAGGCTCTATGCTTTCAGAATTTTCTACATTCACTTCAAACCTTGGGTCTTCTTGCTTGGCAGCACTTGTCTCCATTTCAGTATCTGTACTGAACACTGCTAATAAGTCACAAATTTGGGAATATCACCACATCTCGAGGAGCACATACACAAAACAGAATAAATCCTTAGTTTCTTTTCAGTTTCCAAAATTTGCTGCACAGAAACAGGATAGTTTGCTTCTGAAAGTTGCCTGTACTCACTGAATCTGACCTCAAGATTGTCAGTTTGTAGTTTTTCTAACAAGATGTACTCATGTTCATGATGTTGGTGAATGCATAGTTAGTTAAATCTATCATTGCCTTCAATGTGTAAATCAAAGCATGGAATATTTCCCTGGTGAGCTTTCCTTCTCTTACTGGTAGATTATGCCATACTTCCAGCCATTTACATAGCTGTTCCAAATACAACAAATTAGTTTTATCAGTAGCTGTTATAGGCATGGCAAATGGGTTTCGAAGCTTTGTTCCAATAAATTTATTTTTAACATTTTTAATGTTCCACCACTGTAGTATTGTATTAATAAAAGTTGCAGTACCATCCTCCTGATCACTGAGCCGTAGAGCTGCAACATTATACTGGTTGAACACAGCAAGGGCTAGAGATACCTTCTGCCTATCAAAACTAGATGGAAACAGTACTTTGTGAGTAATCGCTGGTGCTAATTTGATAATGTTGTTACATTCTTTATTGTACAAAATTTTCAAGCTGGACATCTTTGCTCTCATGAGTTCCTCTGATTGTGATACAGGATAACAAGGGAAAACAAAAGTTTGCTCCGTGTCCTTCTGGTTGATCCAGTTGTTCCATATGCATTTCAATATATGTACTGAATCATGAAGCAAAAAGATTGGTGTTCCAGAATACACTGGATTCTCAAACGTGTATGCATTCTGTGAACTTCCTGCAAGTTGTTTGTACACTTTTCTGTTTACTGCATTGTTATCCGCAATAACAGCCAGGACTTTAAAACCAACGGATTGCACTGTCTGTATAGTCTGAATCAAATTTCCTTGCAAGTCATCTGCTGTCATCTTCTTATTGTAATTAGTCCAACCACTTCAGTGTAATTGCCAAATACTGAAGAAATAAAAAATGCCCGCACAGTGGTTGCACTTTCGACTGCATTTGATGCTGTGCCAATCAATTTTCCTCCAGTATAATTTAGTGCAGCTTTGACATAAACTTCATTCATCTGAATGGCTACAATTTGGTGAGTTGCAGAAAGTTTTCTGCTCTTGATCTGTAAATATTTGCTGATGTCAGAATCTACAGAATTTGTCAATGGTATAATTAAATTGTCTGAGTGTGCCATGATGGGAAGACACAGATAATTTGATCTTCTCAGAAATCTATAGCATACAGGGGATTTTATATATGTCATGAATGCAAAACAGTGGGTGTTACTGCTGTACCGTTTTCTGTTATCTGGAGTTCTGACCAGCTGCAACTGTTCAGCGAGGAATTGAAGTGTTTTCTCTGGCACAACACTAGTGCTTGTGGTGGTGCATGATAAACTAATTGCTTCAACCAGATTATCATGTGCCTTTGTCATGTAATAGTCAACAGTTCGATCTTCTTCTAAATCTTTGTATAAACAATAAGATAAGAGATTCTCAACATAAGACCATATCTCAATTTTTCCACTACTTGACAGCCAGCTAAAGGAACCTTTTTTCTATGAAAACTCCCTTCAGGTGAACAGTAAAGAACATGTCCTGGTTTATTTTAATACAGTCCTATAGCTGGTGCTTTCATATTTTCAACAATTACAGTATACAATAGAACATATTCCTTGTCTTTACCTATCTGCAGAAACTTTGCATTTAAATTCTCTTGTAACCTTGCTTCATAACTGTCCTGAAAAACTTTAAAATCACTGATCAGATCTGACGCCAGCCAATCTTCAACATTTTTATTATACCTTTCTTGTACTGCTGTAGCTCGTGCTTGTGGATTCTTACGAAGAACGACAGGCGCTTTTGACATATAAGATGGAAGGTTAGGAAACACAGTGGGAACAGCATCAGGTTTTACAACTACACAACGCCTGTCAATAATGTGTTCTACATCATGTGCATCTGTATATTTATCTGAATGTATTAAATCTTCATCTCTAAAATGTTTGATACAAACAACACTATGTTTCGTGGGAAGCCAATCTTGACGTGGAATATTTTTGATCCATTTGTTCCGAATTTCCTGACAATTTTCAGTTGGAACCTTGAATGCTTTAACACAATCTCCCTTATAATTTGATCTAGAATTTGATACACAACACTTTCTAGGCATCGTTATTTTGTTGTTAAGGAAGATAATTATTAAATTATAACTATTTAATTATAATTATACAATAATAACAGACTAACTAATCCAATAGTAGTAATACGGGAGAATAATAAAAACTACAGCTAACTAATCCAATAGTAGTAATACAGGAGAATAATAACCTTTGCAAATTGTCTCACGTATGTCCATGTATCCGCCATTAAAAGTAGAAAATTCCAGTTAATTAAATATAGTTGGCCGTGTTACGATGTCCTTTCAACAGCAAGAGCTGAAATCTCATGCCGGATCGGGGAAACCAAACCAACAATGCGGGTTAAGCGGAAATTTGCAGCGATAGATTAGCTGTTTAGCTAAAAATCAGAGAGCTGCCATGGATCGAATGCAATAATAGATGCTACTTAATCTAACTAAATGTTAAATATTCTTTAAAACACTATTGTGCTTATGAAAACCATACATATTAAGCCGATGTAAATTTTGATTAGTTTTAAAGCTGGAGTTAATATCTAGATGTAACACAAGTTGCACATGGTGTTGTGACAGGTTGACAGGTACCTAGTATATAAAGTGCACTCATTTGACATGTCTAGACTTTAGTGTATCAAGTGTCACATTTGACAGTCTGAGACCTTTGATCAAGTGTCACCATTTGACATGTCTAGACCTTTGAGTTTGACAGTACTGTAGACATTTGATGCAACAAGAGCACAAGATGTATCAAGTATTGAAAGTTTGACAGTACTGTAGATATTTGATGCAACAACAGCACAAGATGTATCAAGTATTGAAAGTTTGACAGTACTGTAGACATTTGATGCAACAAGAGCACAAGATGTATCAAGTATTGAAAGTTTGACAGTACTGTAGACATTTGATGAAACAAGAGCACAAGATGTATCAAGTATTGAAAGTTTGACAGTACTGACACATTTGATGTAACAAGACCACAAGATGTATCAAGTATTGAAAGTCTGACAGTACTGCACACATTTGATGCAACAAGACCACAAGATGTATCAAGAGTTAATAAGATAGAAACGCAGTTGAGAATTCAAATAAACCAAGTGATACAGATTCATGCTCTGTGGTGTAGTTTGTGCTAACGTGGAGTGATACGACAGGGAGAGACATCAAAATGTATAGACTTTTTAGTGTCCGTTCTTTGAAACAGTTAGACGCACTTGAACATTGCTCCTGTCATCATTCAACATCCGTGTGCACCATAGATTCACAAACTGTTTCGGCCCATCGCCCACTTTGCAAGACATAAACTTTGTAACGCTCCCCCTCCCTCCACATTATAACAGTTTGCCAACGCCACACCCTCCTCACTATGTCAAGTAAAATAGAAATGTATATATATATATATATTATATATATATATATATATATATATATATATATATATATATATATACATGTTCTATTTTCTCTTTGACATAGAAAATTGATATATATTTCTGTCATTCATGGTCATTTCTCAAATGATTATATACAAGAAATAGAATATTGATGAAAAAATGGATTGTGTAAGACGGGCATAAGATGAATTAAAATGCAGAATTCAAATTGTTAATGATTATTCAAACCGCAAAAAAAAAACGAATCGCAAAATCACGATAAATTAACTGCCCCCAAATGCTTCTGAACCCACCATCGCCCCTTTGGAAGGCTTCAGCGCCCACGGGGAGGGGGTGGTATCGCTCACTTGGAAACACTGGTGTACACTAAAGAAACTTTCAATATGACGCTGGAAGAGACGGAAGAACTTGCAAGAGACAGAGAGACTTTCAGACGGACTGTGATGAAAGCAACGTTCCACGAGAGACATGCTACTACTTAAGAACTTGAATGTTAACAAATAAATATAATTAAGAAAGATATCTAAAACAGGGGGGATTAATAGAAGTAGAATAAAAAGTAAAAGTAAAAGAAATGAAATAGGAATGAAAATGATGAAAAGTAATATTGGAAAAAAAGAGAAGGAAATGTGAAAAAGGAAGGACAATTAAAAAACAAACAAATTAAACACACAAAAAATGAATGGTAGAAGAGAAGCCCATAAAGGAGAGGAAAAGACATTAAATAGAAAAGGAGGACAATTGGAAGAAAATTATAAGAAAAAAGAGAAATTGAAATGGTAAATGTTAAATTTTTTTTTTTAATAGCTACAAAGAAGATAAAAGATAAAAAAAAAACAAGGCGAAAATGAAAGTAAAATGCTTATTATTAAGTTGAAACCATTTCTTTTAGAATAGTAGAATATTTTGGGTTTTTTTACTTGCTTTTTAAACGTTCTTTGTATGTCTTTTAAAACCATTGTAGAAAAAAGACAACAAAGAAGCTAAAAATCAAGCAAAAAAAAACCCGAAGGAAAAAAACGACAAAAATCTGAAGAAACAAAGAAACCCTACAGGTCGGATCTACATAAGAACAGACTTCATTGCCGTCAGGTTTGATCCATCGTAACTTTGAAGACGGTTCTGACAGATTTACAGACCCAAACCCAGGACTCCGGAGAGAGCTGGATGGACCGTCGCTGTTATCGTAAGCAAAGTTGGATGTACGTAGAGCATCCAGTTCTCTACCATTCTGCTTCAATCCATCAAATTCCATTATTGAGAGCTGAGTTTACGGTTTTGACTACAATCGTTGTCGTTTTAGGTCGAATCTACTCTGGTACTATTGAAGACCAGATATACTTAACGACCATAAACCGCCCCGATGACGGTAAATGTGGATTGAGTCAAAGTGGTATGAAGTCCCAAATTGTGCGTTACATTGCGTATATGTTGGTGAATCACATCGGATGTCTGAGAAAGCTTTGTGTGCATCAAGTTTCTTTAATGAATGTGTTTGCTTTGTATTGTATAATGAAATACTTAGTTGCAGTGGCGGCTCATGGTCATTTTTTTGGTGGGGCCGGCACAAATTTCGGTAAAATTTGGGTTTTGGAGTATTTACTATTTCTTGTCTATTCCGGGAAGTTATTACTCCTTTCTCTCTCTCTCTCTCTCTCTCTCTTTATTTCTCTCTCTCTCTCTCACACTCTCTCTCTTTATTTCTCTCTCTCGAGCGCGCGATCACCACTTAGACTGATGTACCAGATTTCCCATAAATTCTTCTTTCATATGGAAATCTGAGTCATGCAGCATTAGCATGGGTGTATTTCGTCACATCTTTAGCGCCATTTGGAGCCCAGGTGCTTATCCTTCTGCGATGTGTTCGGTTTTAGCCAGCATTTACTGGGGTCGCCTCGGGCTGTCCCTAGCCAACCTGCAAGGCAGCAGGTTGCTATTTTCTGTTAGGATAGCTACCCTTAGACAACCTTGCCTCCCGGGTTGTTGAGCGTCATCTGCCCAGTTTACCAGTCTTTATTTGGACTGCTTGGTTTGCCTGCCGTCCTGATTTTTGTACGGTTTGCTCCACTAGCCTGTAAAGCAGTAGTAGTTATCTGCGAGGGGAAACGCGGTTATTACTCTCTGGAAGGAGACCCCATCTTCGACGCTCGCCACCTCGCGTTTCTTTTTGTGCCCATTCGCCCATTTCTGCTTGTGCCCTCGTCCACCGACTGGACGGGTCGCTTTTTTTCCCGTCACTTGTGCTCATATTGTTCTACTGGGCGATACGTTACCCATTTATATCTCACTGTGCACAGTGCACAGTGCACAGTTTATCACCATTCGGTAGGAACTTTTGCACTGGATTCAAGCCTCTGCTGGGCTTTCCAGTTTTTCGACACTATTGGGTCGTCCGC
The DNA here is from genome assembly GCA_020796225.1 of Arion vulgaris. NCBI lineage: Eukaryota > Metazoa > Mollusca > Gastropoda > Stylommatophora > Arionidae > Arion > Arion vulgaris. The sequence goes on along the minus strand of CM036753.1, from coordinate 97,423,470 downwards.
TCACCCCTACGTTTGGCACACCTTTTCATCGCTCTATCATCAGAACCGTGCATGTCTGTCCCCACCGGTGGGCTCCCCTGTGTATCGTTCGTGTGCGTGTTCGCTCTACTATGGTGCCTGCTCACCGTGATCATCTGTTTTTCTCACCGTGCTCACATTTACTATGCCTCAATACTGTCATGACACGCAACTCAATTCGAGCTTCCACCTCGTGGCTCCGAGTTTCGCCCGATATGGGCCAAGTCTCTTCTCTGGATGCACCTTTCATCCCTTTATGTTTATTTGTTCAGCTTATCCCATCTGCTGGAAGAGATGTGCATTAATAGTCACTTTGGGATTCTGCTCGTCTGTGTTGCGAGCGGATCTCATCCAATGTAACTGCGTCTGCATCACTATTTATACCAGAGTAGCTCACCCTCGATCCCTACACACTTAGCCAGATAAGAACCGTTGTCTGTTTCCAGGGTCACCATGTGCAGGTGGGGTAGGATCTCGGTTAGTGCCAGCTCACTAATGCTGGCGCGACGTTGTCCCTATGTGCGTTAGAAACCATTACCCTGTTTAGGAAAAGAACAAACGCTTTTGTTCTGCAACAGCTTGATACTAAAGAGAGTTGGCTATTAAATAATAAAAAATCAAGGACAATTAAATATATCAGACACATCAAATGATAGGAGCACCTAGAAAATTTTTTTTTTTTTAAACTTGTCTGGAATGCAAATTGAAAATACGTCACACACATGACAACAAACCACGAACTTGTGAAAGATCAGGGCATCGTGAACATATTGCCATTATGTCTCCGTATGTAGATCAGAGTTCACGTTAGCGGACGTACACGGGAACCAAGCTCAAAGGTCAGGAATGTCGATTCATTTAATGCTGTAGAGAGGATGTATTAATGCAAGGGCCAATTCCATACAACTAATATTATTATAAGAAGGTTTGTTATTTAAACCATTAATTTGTATAATTTTATACTATTTTTATATAAAATTGGGGATTTAATCGATAATTAAACGAGCTATTTGAGCTAGAGTCCTCGTTTATCTGAGAGTAGTTTGCTGGTAAGAAGGAATATATCTTCCAGCTGAATGAAAAATGACATTGTTTTGGCAATTTTAATTGCAATAGCGATCAAAGGTCAGAGGTCGCAATGTTACATCTTATAAAGGAACCACAATACTTGAAGTATTAGAGGCAAAATTCTGTATATATAGTATTTCTTAATAAGGAGATATTATATAAATAACAGGATTGTTATATTATTCTGATATAATATTTATATTTTAGTGTTATATATTCAACTTTCAAAGCTAATCAGTGTCAAATTAAAAGTAATAATTACGAAAACATAATTTCTAAATATAAGTACATAATTCTTTGGTTTGGTAAGATTCTTACTGACCTAATGACCAGAGGCGTATACTAATTAGGTGTAAGATTATAATTTCAATTCAGACTGTGTATGATATTTTAGCGTTATATGTCAACTTCAACGAATCAGTATCTCGTTGAAGTATAATTATGAAATAATGTCTAAATATTGTACAGGTTACTCAATATTTTGTAGCTGCCCACTGGCCTTAATACGAGCCACCTGGTCAATCGTATGACACGATGATATAATATTGATAAACTAGTCATAATAAAGGTGCGTATCCTTTATAGAACGTTGCTCTCTTTGCACGGCATCTGAAATACATTCTGTCTCTAGCCAGTTCACCCACTTCGTCGATGGTCATATTCATGGTTTCTTTAATATCTTGCAACCATCTTCTTCTTGGTCTGCCTCTGCGTCCTGGGACCCTGCCTTCTAGTATTGTTCTTTCCAGGCCATCGTGACGCTTGATGTGACCAAAGTATCTAATTTTTCTGTATAATATGTTATTTATCAGCCAATTGTCTTTAACATTTAGTTCTTTCAGGACATCAGTGTACTTCCTTTTTTTCTGTCCATGGTATTGGTAGGATTTTTCTGTAGCATTTAGTTTCGAAGGACTGGATTTTCGTTCTTATTTCGTTGATAAACTAGTAGACAAGTATTAATAAATTGAAGTTGTGAATGTACATTATAATAAGTAAGAAAAACATACAAATAAAGAAGTTTTACAAAAACTAGAAATTATGAAAGAATTAGTATAATAAATAAAAATTCATACAAATAAAATATTTCGGACAGATACACAAATATGAGATAATAATCAAAACATTCTTGAATTGTAAGGTTTTTAAGGAGGCTAGCAAGAGGAAGCATGAAATACAAGTGGGAAAGTAACATCAAGAAATGAACAAATTGCAACATTGAAGAGTGCAACATCAGGGCAAGAAACAGGAGATTTTGGAGATCAGTTGCATTCAACATTTGACGAGGAGACGGAAGTTGAAGAGGATGAACAACCAAGGTGACAATTTCTTGTTGGTGATCATTGTATATCCCATTATCTTTCTCACCACATTCAAGTTTTAAAGCAAGCATTTTATAGTGGTGATGTTTACCAGAAATATAGCAGCAGAGATAACATCTCTGTTCCCGGAACTGCGCTATAGGACGTTCCTAAAAAAATGACTCATAGTTTTTTTCAGACCATAGGGTATGAAATGCTTGAAACTTCACATTTCTAGCCCATAGTGTGCAGGAGTTAGGAGGGCAATTTTCTTTCCTTATGTGTAGAACGTCGAGTGTTGAATTTAACCCACAACCCCTTGTTTATAAATGCTGTCTGGTAATCAGTTTGTAAACTGTGACGTGCAGAGAGTGCGAAGATAAACAAAAGACATACCGAAAATGGATAAGATTGACCTTAAGCTCAAATGTGTTAGCTCCACCGATGTCAACTAACAGCATAAAACGCGCACTTAAATAAACTCAAATCACAAAGCCTTTAAGAGTGGTTTAAAAGGACTAATCTGGAACGAACGTAGAAGAAGCGATAGAAGAATACATTCATCTGGTTTGTTATTTTTTAAAGTGGTAGAACAAAAGCAAATCAAACAAATAATGAATGGATATGGTAGTTAGAATAGTGTTGGACGGATTAGCGTAATACATAAGCACTGGCATATCGACTCGGACATTACTGGGTTGTGCGTTAAGTCTCATGCTCGGCTTTCCACACCTGAGTAAAATAATTGGCCCTCCTACCTCCTGTACACTAGGGTGTAGAAATGTAAAGTGACATATATTTATTATGTTAAGGTCTGAACTGACTACGAGAAACTTTATTTATTTTATTTATTAGCTACATTCTTCTTCTTCACCTTTCAACTTCCAACGGAGCACATGTCTTCAATAAACTTCTTCCACCTCTTCCTCTCTCTGGCCATCCCTTATCATGTTTTACCTATCGTTTTAATATCAACCTCCAGCTCTCTTCTCCAGGTCTGTCTAGGTCTTCCCTACTCCTCTTTACCCGCGGGCTCCAAAACAGCGCCTGTCTCGCAAAGCCTACAGTCGGTCTTCTCAATGCATGTATTAGTCACATTCTTCTTTCTTTTGTCATTACATTGCTACCGGATTGTTGCCCAGTGTCGTGGTTTTCTGTTTTGTCTTGTGCTGCTCTGGTGGCTTGTGTGATTGTTATTTTTGCTCTTTCACAGGATTCTGCTACGCCATCTAACCACCTTTTCTGTGGTCTTCCTTTTGCCTTCATTCCCGATGTTCTGTTGTAGAAGACTCTGTATACTGTGGAATTTGGATGCATTCTTATTAAGTGGCCAAACCACTTCATTCTTTGTTTCTCTATGTAATTCAAACACGGTTTTGTGCCAACTTTCTTTCTTATGCTGATGTTAGTGATTCTGTCTTTTCTTATGTTGTTGGTAACTTTTCGCAGGCAAGGCATTTCACATGTAGTTATTTTTGTGACTGCGCTTTGTTCAATGTCCATGTTTGGCTCTGGTAACACAAAGTAGTATAAAAATGCTGTTGATCATCTGTTGCTTAGCTGCCTGTGAAATTTTTGGATGCCTTAACAGTGGGGCTAGCTGGCAGGTTACAGCATTTGCTTTTTGCACTCTAGCCTCTATTTCTCTATCCAGTTTTCCGTCTTCTGTGAATATGCTTCCTAAGTATTTGAATTCTTTCACTAGGTTTATTTTAGTGCCATTGACATGGATGTCTAGATTATTATGTTTTCTTCCAATATTCATTATTTCTGTTTTAGTGTTGTTGATTTTCATGTCACGTTTTACACAATTTTTGTTCAAGGTGTCAATATGCTGTTGTAGATCTTGTTCATTTTGACGTATCAGGCACTGATCAACTGCAAACAGCAGTTCATTTATTTCATCATTATCTGAATTTGACTCTTGAGTTATTTTATCCACATATGCAATAAAGAGTAGTGGTGAGAGGACACAACCTTGTCTAACACCTGATGTAATGGAGAACCAGTCGGTCATTCCTTCTGTTGTTCTTACTGTACTCTGGCTATCTTGATATAAGGCCATGATATTACCTAATAGTTGTCCCTGTACGCCATATTCTTCAAGGATCTTCCATAGTTTACACCTGTTTACTCTATCAAAGGCCTTTTCTTGGTCTATAAATATAAGTTGTTTACTTTGATTGTCTTCAATTGTTTGTTCGCAGATCTTAGTCACATTAGTAAACTATAAAGTCGATGAACAAATAAATATTTGTCGTTAACGCTAATGTAACACAATGGAAAATATAAACTACAAAGTCGATTATTTCCTCTATACAATGACAACTAGAGCTGGACGAAGAACTAAAATAATTGATCTGTTTATGACGATACTTGATGATATGGACACCATATATTATATGAGGTTAGGAAAACGTGACTTTTCTAGAGAAGGAAAGATGAAAGCGGGCAGCCAAGGAAACAATCGTAGTGGCGTTAATAACTAGCTATGTGAGTTTTGGGGAGAGTCTATATTCAATCCAGCACGTTTTATCCTGCTATTCAGCAGAAATTAATGCCTTTCCATATCTAAAACATTTGGTTTTGGATGAGAATATGGTGTGACTGTGTGTGGGTGGGGGATGGTAGAGGGGGTAGGAGCTTTAATAATTCATCTACAGATTTATACACGGTTTCATGAATTAAAGATTTTAAGAATTCAAATGTGAAAACTCCCGTGTGTTGTCAAGGCTCTCAAAGGAGATCAAAGAATAGTAACGCTGCGACCTACAAGGCATGTCGTAAGAGGAGACTGAGGTAGAGCCTATGGAAGTTATCCAATTAAATGTAAAGCATCGCAGAAATTTGATGTGTTGGCCTACTTGTAGGTGCATAACTGGCTAAACGTATAATTGCTCTTAGGCTCGGATCACATATAAATCACAAATAGTGGTTAACATGTAGTCGATATGGACCGTTCAAATACGTAGCAGATTAGGAAATTCAAATATGTTTTGTTCTAAAATATGTTCTTACTCGCTCGTCTGCCCAGCGTGTTCGTAGCGCGTTGGACTACGGGTGACTATCCATCTGTGTGTTCGGTTCAATTCCGCGGGATGGCAGAAAAAGCCACAGATTCCCCAGATTTACGGTGTTCGTGGCACCGAACCGAATGGTTACGATGTCCATGGCACCGAGCCGAAGAGCTGAAAAGCTCAAGTGCTTCTGGATCGGGAAAAAAAAAAATGTTCTTACTGCTGTGACATTTATATCATACTAACGTGACCCTCGCAAAAATTAACTAAAAAATTTGAAGTGATGAGCTTTAAGTAAAATGTTTCATAAAGTAAATATTAAATATCAGATTAAAATAACAGAAGAATAACTATAACTCTATCTAATAGAAGTTTGAAAAAAAAAGTATAAAAAATTGTATCAAGATTAGAGATGTAGGATTAAAAATTGTTTGAGAAAAGAAACTTGAGGGTTAATAAATGTCATTGATCTGTTTTTCTATCTGTATTCTTAGATCTGGCTTATATATTAAAAGATGTTCAAAATGTGAAAGACTTGTTCAATGCAATATAAAAGATATAAACTTAACCGGTTATATTTAACCATGACTGGAGTAATTTTATTCTACGTTTGTTTTCTTCATTGATTCGAATAACATTTTAATGTAGGTATATTTTATTTGATGAATTGGTTGATTGTATGTTAGAAAATTCAGGAAGTAATGTCAAACTACTGAACGTATAAGTGGTGACTAGAAAATCAACGAATCGCTTACTGTTGTTGATGGCTACGTCATGTAAAGTATATACTATGATTTTTATTTTCATGTTAGAAAATGTTTATATATTTAATTATTTTGCAAACTTCCAAGGATATCTTTAGTTTTATGCATAATTAACATGACATACTTAGAATCTGTCCGAGTCCTTCTTCTTCTTCTTCTTCGAGCGCTCCATATTGATCACTTGTTAACCACTCGTTGTGATTTGTATGTAATCCAAGCATAAGAGCGATTGTATGTTGTGACAGTTATGCTTTTATTCACTAGGGTATCTTCCCAAGGTCCCTACCTCAATCGCCTCTAAAGACATCACTTCTAGGCCGCAGTATTACTACAGCTTCCCTTGTGGGTCCAGCATACACGGCCGGTCCGAGACCAAATCTACACCAGACATCTGCCAAATTCATCTATTTTTTTTTTAAATTTTAGATTGGACGGTTCTTCCGCATTTTATATCTTCCCCAGACTCTAAATATAATACAGATCGTGGACGCTTTGGTTAAGGTTACAAATCTTGTTAATAAACTATTTCCCAGATTATGGTGACTTATGATGTATTCATCATTTTCTGCTCTAAGCAAGCTTCACTTATTTTCTCAATTTAAGTTGTCAAGAAATATTGACACGCCAGACATCATAAATGTCATCTGTTACACATTTGTAAAAAACAGATAAATAGAATTGTTTCATTGAACTCAAACACTTTGGGGCTGTATGTGAAATAGATAGAGAAGATAAGCCAACGAACCTCACTTAAACACAGTAAGAGAGAGAACAATTAGTAACTTGCATCTTTAGAGAACAGAGGGAAATATTGTCTTGTCAAGAGGGAAATAAGTGAGTAATGAGTTCTAAGAAGTTCAGGGGAATCACCGAAGTCAAACAATAATGTAAATAAATAGACAGTAAACATGTATTCTCCTTCTTCCAACCCCAAGATTTATGAGGTTTTACTCTCTTTCCTGTAGTGTATTAGGGGTATACCCGGCTCTCTTTCCTGTAGTGTATTAGGGTATACCGGCTCTCTTTCCTGTAGTGTATTAGGGTATACCCGGCTCTCTTTCCTGTAGTGTATTAGGGTATACCTGGCTCTCTTTCCTGTAGTGTATTGAGGGTATACCCGGTTTTTTCAGACCCAGAAACCTCCAACAACTCAAGGCGTGTAGTGCTATAATGCAGAGACTTCTACTAAGGTAGGGTCTAAAAAGACATTAAGAGCCTCCGGAAAAATCAATTTACCAAATATACGAGGGCGCATTGAAAAGTAATGCCTCCAAGTCCATAACTTTGTTAATATACATAATTTACAAATGAAACATACATTTTCAGAAAGCTTGAGATGTCCACTACACAATAGAGTCATTATTTTTTGACATAGTCACCTCCACGTTCCACACACACGCCAACGTCGAACTAGTTGTTGCATCCCGTCGAAGAAAAATCTGATGATTTTTCACGAAGCCAGGTTTGCACATCTGCTGCCACATCCTCGTCAGAAGCATATCTGTTTCCCTTGAGATGTTCCTTGAGCTTTGGGAACAGGAAAAAGTCACAAGGTGCCAAATCGGGGCTATATGGTGGGTGCGCTAAAATGTCATCAAAATTGAGACGCGCTAATGCTGCCGCTGTTTGTCTACTGGTGTGTGGACGAGCATTGTCATGTTGAAGGACTGCATGTTTTCCAGGACGAACACGTAGCAGTCTTGCCCGTAGTTTCTTCATCGTTTCCACATACCGATCAGAATTGACAGTATTGCCGCGTTCCAAAAATTCTGTGTGGATTACGCCTGGCAGTCCCAAAATGGTCATCAAAACTTTTCCGCTGACGCGACAGTTTTGAATTTTTTGGGGTTGGTGAGTTTTTATGCCTGTATTCCATAGACTGGCGCTTGTTTTCAGGGTCGTAATGATGCACCCATGACTCATCGCCAGTGACAATTCGGCAGATAAAGTCATCGCCTTCTCGTTCATATCGCATCAGGTGTTCCTGACACGCCTGATGTCATCAGTTTTTTTCTTCGACGGGATGCAACAACTAGTTCGACGTTGGCGTGTGTGTGTGGAACGTGGAGGTGACTATGTCGAAATATAATGACTCTATTGTGTAGTGGACATCTCAAGCTTTCTGAAAATGTATGTTTCATTTGTAAATTATGTATATTAACAAAGTTATGGACTTGGAGGTATTACTTTTCAATGCGCCCTCGTAGTATTCGATTTACGGTATCTATTACCTAGCCCTGCAGATGAACGTTTTTCACAGAACACATCCAGCTAGCATCGGGAGAACTTTGACTGAACTAAATAGTAAATTGAATATAATCTTGTTGTATATTGTACTTCTGTCTTTCGATGCAATAACTCAAATTATTCAATTCTACACTTATAATAAAATATACAAATATTAATATGGATGTATCTACTTTGTCTTCTTTATTATCTAGCATAACTATTTCTTATTTAATTCATTTTTCCAACGGTTGGATCTGTTAGAAAGTCTTCAATTTTTTTGGGTCTTTTTCATACTCCATTTTTGAGATAATTCCAGGTAATGTTTATTTGATCGCTAGTGCAGTTAAGTGGTTAAAATGCTGGCATCGAAATTAAAAGAGATAGGGTTCTCGTGACACACTACCTTCAGTTCATTCAGATGAAAGTGGGAGCGAACATAGTTCACCGTACTAAGATTGAAAGTTGTTAGTTAGCTTGTGTGATGGCCACGTCATTTGGAAACGATCTGGTATAGTGTTGTGATAACTTTCATTATTTCATTACTTTTAATGTGTTTTTCAATCTTTACGTAACTTTCTGTAATTTCTATTATGTAATGTTGTTCAGTATATACGTACTTTCTAGTTTGTAATGTTGTTTAGTATATACGTACTTTCTAGTTTGTAATGTTGTTTAGTATATACGTACTTTCTAGTGTAATATTGTTCAGTATATACGTACTTTCTAGTGTGTAATGTTGTTTAGTATATACGTACTTTCTAGTTGTAAGTTGTTCAGTATATACGTACTTTCTAGTGTGTAATATTGTTCAGTATATACGTACTTCTTTAGTGTGTTACGAATGTTAGTTTAGTATATACGTACTTTCTAGTGTAACATTGTTCAGTATATACGTACTTTCTAGTTTGTAATATTGTTCAGTATATACGTACTTTCTAGTGTAATGTTGTTTAGTATATACGTACTTTCTAGTGTAATATTGTTCAGTATATACGTACTTTCTAGTGTGTAATGTTGTTCTACGTGTATGTACTTCCAAATGTGTAATGTTGTACTACGAGTATGTACTGTCTAGTGTGTAATGTTGTTCTACGTGCATGTATTTGCTAGTGTGTAAAGTTGATAAACATGCATGTACTTCCAAATGTGTAATGTTGTACTACGAGTATGTACTGTCTAGTGTGTAATGTTGTTCTACGTGCATGTATTTGCTACTATGTAAAGTTGATAAACATGCATGTACTTCCAAACGTGTAATGTTGTACTACGAGTATGTACTGTCTAGTGCGTAATGTTGTTCTACGTGCATGTATTTGCTAGTGTGTAAAGTTGATAAACACGCATGTACTTCCAAATGTTGTAATGTTGTTCTACGAGTATGTACTGTCTAGTGTGGATTGTTACTATACATGTAAATACTTTCCAGTGTGTAATATTGTTATAAATATCTGTACTTTCTAGTTTATAATTTTAAACTTTCATATGTTATTTCAGCTGTGTAATTGAAATCTACTCCTTTCTTCATGCATAGTGTGCAGTGTTAATCTATGTATATCTTCTGACATGTGTGTAATGAATATCAATGTGTTAGATAATCAATAATTTACTAATTGTGGAGGGATTAGCAGTATCAAGTACCTTGCCGGCTGGCGTAGGCGATCATAGATCTCCACAAATATATCTCTGTCTTTGGTGCTTACTATCATCACAGATGGTGAAGGTGTAAGGGTAATGGTAATCCGCGGATAAGTTCTATCTAAATTCAAATTAGATATCGCCAAGTTTTGGGGTAACCTCTGTTAAGTGAACGTACGGGTCCGTTTAAATTTCAGAGCACATCTGAAGCTTTCAAATACAGAAAATTTAGTGTAAATTTGATAGAGAATCGATAGCGTTTCAGATGAGAACATAGTGCTTGGAAACATCATTTGCCAATAGATAGCAGAAATAGATTGTCTGGCCGAATTTATATCTTCTTTTTCTTCTTCGAATTCTCCACAACAACCACTTGCTAACTACTCTGTGTGATTTGTATGTGATCTGAGCTTAAGAGCCATTGTACGTTGTGCCAGTTATGCGTCTACAAGTAGGCTAGCATATCCGATTTCTGCGACTCTTTTTATTTACTAGGGTAGCTTCACTAGGCTCCTACATCAGTCTCCTTTTACGACATGCATTGTAGGTCACAGTGTTACTATTCTTTCTCCCTTTACGAGCTCCAATAATACACAGGCGACAAATATCATACAAAAATAATATTGCTAGCAGTAGCAGGAAAGCTTCTAAGTGTTGCTAAGTTACTGTACATACAACAAATGGTGGTTGTAAAATATGGAGAGAAACAAGGACAAGAAATTATGCTCAGACTAAAACAGAAACACATGGAAATTGTATGCAAACAGATGGCAAATAATTCTTTCTATAAGCGAACTTGACCCGGGCACCACTCGGGCGAAATGGATTTAATCCACGGTAAGGACAATGAGTTTTTACTTTCCTAAATATCCTAATCTGAACAATTTCGAGGCGAAAGCATTAGCTATGGGGCCATTAACCCCTTCATCCTTCTGAGCTGATATATTGGCTCGATCTATTCTTTAAAATGTCACAAAGCCGAAATACTGGTTAATTATTTCATTATACATTGCAATATGCGTGTGTCCGGAAGTTACAAAACTTACGAAGTGAAAGGGTTAAGTGTGACAGGCACATGTTCCCTATGTCCTAAAACAAAAAAGTTAATTGCATATCCTTTACAGGACTTTGCGAATCAACCCCAGCTTATAACGCGGTTTGTGATTTTTCTAGGCATTATTACGTTCAGTAGTTTGCTTTCTGAACGGGTGGTGTCATCGTCCTTTTGTTAAAATCCACGCGAAACAATTTGCAAACAAACTGTCCACAGCGTGATTCGAACTCAGAACGTTGGGGTTAATACATCGAGTCACTAACCCTTAAGCTACAGACGCCACCCCTCTGTCCTACACCACCTACAAATCGATATTACAGGTAGTAATGACAATTTAAAAAAAAAGTGAATACAGTATGAATATGGGATCTGATGACTGAAAGAATTAGATAATTTATATTTGCTCTGCTGTGTTATTTTCTCTAATGTTAATTCTATCATTCTTAAAGTTGTACCAACAAAGTTATGTAACATTTCCAGGACTTAAGTTATGAAATCCCTGTCACTTCAAGTTTCTAGACTCTAGTGTGCTGGAGGTAAGAGAGCCAATTCCTTTCTGTACGTATGGTAACGTCGAGTGTCGTATTGAACTCACACCTTTCTCAAGCCAAGACAAGAGAATCGAATATGTCGAGAACTGAACATTAGCAAAAATTCAGTATTTGACTTTGAGCAGTGGACCAACATTTGTGCATTTCACATGCTGATGACGTAGTGAACAAAAATTTAAAATTTAAATTAAATTGCAAAATTAAAATATAGTTGTGAAAAACAATAAAATAAAAAAATATTTAAATAATTTTTAAATAAAAATAACAAAGCATTAACTTTTAACAGCAAACGATACTAGCCTGCCAAACACAGCAATTCGTGTAAACACAAACATATATATATATATATATATATATATATATATATATATATATATATATACACGAATGTCTTATATATAAAGAGACGAATGCTGTTTTCACATCTGGAACAGTCTTGTCAAATGTAATAGCACCGTTTAAGTTTCAATTCGGGAGAAAAAAGTGTCTATATTTATTTATGTAATTATGTGAACACGTGAGGTGAGCTGATATATACAGTTCAACATCCTACTGTAGTGAAAAATGAGTTCGTTTATTACATCACGTTTTAACCCTCGATTGTCTCTCATCTTCCACACACATTCAAACTACATCTGTCATGAGTTAGGGTAAATTAAAATTAATAATTACAAGAATGTACCGACTAAGATAATATGGAACAAAAAGTTGCGGAAGTGAAAGAAAAATATCACTAATCTACTAGTTGTGGAGTGATCATCATCAGCAGGTGCCGTGTCGGCTGGCGTAGGCGATCATGGGTCTCCTTAAATCTTTGTATCTGGTGTTTGCTATCATCTCAGATGTTGAAGTCTGGTTATTCAAAATTGTATCTCTCTGACTTCCTCTGTCTCGTGTCACCTCGAATTCACAGGTTGTTACAATGTACTCTAAACCTCACCTCCTCATCACATGCCCGAAAAATGATAACTGCCTCTTTTTTATATTGATGATAAGCCTTCTCTGCGTCTTGACCTCATTCAACGCCTCAACATTTGTCATTTTAGCAGTCCATGGGATTCTCATCATTCTTCTGTATAACCACATCTCTGTACCCCTCAGAGATTTTTCGATCTGTTTGTTTATTGTCCATGACTCGCATCCATATGCTAGTATTGGTTCAATGTAGCACTGTATAACTCTCATTCTGATCTCAATTACAACGACTTGTTGAATATAATGCTTCTCATTTTCTGGAACCCTGCTGTGGCCTGCCCTATTCTGCTCTTTATTTCTGATCTGTATCTGCCACCTGATGTTACCAGGACTCTGATGTATTTAAATTGATGTACTTGTCTTAGCTTAGTCCTATTTACTGTGATGATGCATTTTGTCAGAGTCTGTTTTTTAATATGATCACAACTTATGTCTTCTTAATATTAAACTCAGTTCTTACTTGGAGAGGTATGTATGTGTGTTTATTATGTGCACATAAAAAAAACTCAAACGAAATTTCGACACAGGTATGTGTTCATATAAACAAATTTAAACACAAGTTGTTTTCCTTCGACAGGCAAGTAAATGAAAAACTCATTAAATTTTATAAATTATAACGAAGCAATTATTATATAGCCTAGCATCCGAATGTACCCATGCAGACAAACTTCTCCTTACAAGTGTGATATCTATCACTCAATCATTAGGTATAGTCAGTCATACAGGAAGAAGTGTAGGTTACACATTTCATATTTATCTCTTACAGACAGGGATAATCATACAGGAAGGGATTTACTTACACATTTCATATTTATCTCTTACAGACAAGGAGAATCATACAGGAAGGAATTTACTTACACATTTCATATTTATCTCTTACAGACAATGGGAATCATAAGGAAGGGATTCACTTACACATTTCATATTTATCTCTTACAGACAATGGAAATCATAAGGAAGGGATTCACTTACACATTTCATATTTATCTCTTACAGACAGGGAGAATCATACAGTAAAAAAATGCAATTATAAATGTTATCTCTCTCTCTCTCACTCACATAAACAAATTATAATCGAAAGAGATTACCTTATATATGACATAGATATCTTTCCCTCTTACAAATATCATTCATCAAAATCGTCTTTTATCAATTTCACAATTTTCTTGTACTCACGAAATTATCCTTTTATTAAGAGATTATCATGTACGTTTCATATTTATCTCTATATTCAATCAAATATTATTCAGTAATAGATTCACTTTAAAATGTTATATATATATATATAATTTATACAAGAATTGTTCAACAATATATTCTCTTATAATGTCATATGTGCCCAATCATTCACGCAGCACATTCCAGGAAGAGTTGCCCTAATACGTTTCAGATTGGTTTACGTCTTAAGTCTAGACGCAGGGACATACCGACATCGTCCAAGTGACGTTCTTGCAAACTAACAAGTAATCAGAGAAATTAAAACCACGTTTCAGTGTATGAACCTGATCAGAACCCGACTGTTATTGTCAATATGTGTTCTCTTATCATTCTTGATCATCTTGTACTTCATTCTTGATCATCTTGTACTTCATTCTTGATCATATTGTACTTCATTCTTGATCATCTTGTACTTAATTCTTGATCATCTTGTACTGTTAGCAAAGACAAGGGGGTATCCATAGCTTCGAGTTTATGTGTTCTCTTACCATTCTTGATCATCTTGTACTGTTAGCAAAGACAAGGGGGTATCCATAGCTTCGAGTTTATGTGTTCTCTTACCATTCTTGATCATCTTGTACTTCATTCTTGATCATCTTGTACTTCATTCTTGATCATCTTGTACTTCATTCTTGATCATCTTGTACTGTTAGCAAAGACAAGGGGGTATCCATAGCTTCGAGTTTATGTGTTCTCTACCATTCTTGATCATCTTGTACTTCATTCTGATCATCTTGTACTTCATTCTTGATCATCTTGTACTTCATTCTTGATCATCTTGTACTGTTAGCAAAGACAAGGGGGTATCCATAGCTTCGAGTTTATGTGTTCTCTTACCATTCTTGATCATCTTGTACTTCATTCTTGATCATCTTGTACTTCATTCTTGATCATCTTGTACTTCATTCTTGATCATCTTGTACTGTTAGCAAAGACAAGGGGGTATCCATAGCTTCGAGTTTATGTGTTCTCTTACCATTCTTGATCATCTTGTACTTCATTCTTGATCATCTTGTACTTCATTCTTGATCATCTTGTACTTCATTCTTGATCATCTTGTACTTCATTCTCGATCATCTTGTACTTCATTCTTGATCATCTTGTACTTCATTCTTGATCATCTTGTACTTCATTCTTGATCATCTTGTACTTCATTCTTGATCATCTTGTACTTCATTCTTGATCATCTTGTACTTCATTCTTGATCATCTTGTACTTCATTCTTGATCATCTTGTACTTCATTCTTGATCATCTTGTACTTCATTCTTGATCATCTTGTACTGTTAGCAAAGACAAGGGGGTATCCATAGCTTGAGTTTATTGTTCTCTTACCATTCTTGATCATCTTGTACTGTTAGCAAAGACAAGGGGGTATCCATAGCTTCGAGTTTATGTGTTCTCTTACCATTCTTGATCATCTTGTACTGTTAGCAAAGACAAGGGGGTATCCATAGCTTCGAGTTTATGTGTTCGTCTCTCCTTCTAAAAGTACTCGTTTCGTTCTCTCGTGTAGCTACTGGGATATTTTCCAGATATCCCTGATCTCAGTGTAGGTGAGATTGAGTTCCTAGTCCTGTCGGAGACGGATGATAAAACGTATATCCGTTTTCTAATTGAGAACGAGAAAGAATTATTGACAGATCAAAATCGAGAACAGGCTGGAAAGCCGCTCATCGAGCAAAATTCTTTAAATTATTAAATAATAAAAATACTTATAAAATATTTTTACTATCTTCAAAATTACATTAGCGAAACACGTCAAGCAAGTACTATAGTTTTACAAAAAAGAAACAGTGACGATATCACAACGTTTCGACTAAAAGGCTTTATCAAGCAACGATACAACAAGAGTAACGAATTTCGACGAACACTAAAATGGACGATTACATATTGAAACATTCAAACCTATCTAATGAAAAACTGGGAACAAAACGAATAACAAATGAGTGCAACACAAAACCAGAAGGAAAGAAGAGAAACAATAAACTCATCTGGTATTTGCTTCATATATATAAGTTATATAAGTTATATATTCACTTAATTGTTTATTGTTTCTCTTCTTTCTGCTTCTGGTTTTGTGTTGCACTCATTTCGTTATTCGTTTTGGTCCCAGTTTTTCATTAGATAGGTTTGAATGTTTCAATATGTAATCGTCCATTTGTAGTGTTCGTCGAAATTCGTTACTCTTGTTGTGTCGTTTGCTTGATAAAGGCCTTTGGTCGAAACGTTGCTGTATATCGTCACTGTTTCTGTATTTTGTAAAACTATAGTACTTTGTTTTTACGTGTTTCGCTATTTCACCAAGTTTTACTACAGTCTCCCCCCTTTTTCAAAATTACATTGGGACTCTCGCCGGTGCTATAGATTTCATGCACTGTCTTTGAGATATTCCTTTGTAAGAAAGATATGCGAGCACATATTGTTACTCACCAAAGTGCAATGATGATGATCTTGTTAATCAATCAATCAATCACGCAAAGACAAGTTCTGGCTTCCGACAAACACTTATAGTTCATGCCTTTATGTAGCTCTTGAAGAATGAAAGAACATTCAACCACCAAGCGTCATCTTGGTAATAACATATATGTATAATAAAGACAGTATTCAATAAGCTTTCAGTTCAAATATTATTAATACCGGTCTTTGAGATTTTAAAAACATAATTTCTAAGCGTGAAAATCATTAAATTCTTGATAAAAATCAATAGAAAATCTTATGTAGCCAAACTGTCTCCTAATAAAATCCTCCTAAAATAGTTGGCAATCTTTATTTTCCTTAGATTTATGGAAAGTTAACACCCATTTTACAGTCTGTATTATAACAGAGAAGCTTTTATCTCTTTCTTCTAGAGTCGGTCATGTCTTAATGGATAGTCGTAGTTACCCTAGACTGTGGATTCGGTTTCCGAGAGAATAATACTCATTTCATGATAATATTTTAGTTCTTTTTTCTCTCTTTTTTTCTGTATCGATTTTGAACAAGTCATAATGACACTTTATTTTAGTGAGAATTAGCGTAATCTAAATGTAACGTTCGTTTTAGCGATGTGATAAATTGACAATCGATGTTTTATTCACGTCGTTTTATTGATTGATTGATTGATTGATTGATTGATTGATAAGACCATCATCGTTGCACTTCAGTGAATAGAGATGTGTGCTCCGATTTCTTTCTTACATAGGAAAATCTCAGAGGCAGTGCATGAACTCCGTAGTATTGGCGAGGGTTACCGATGTAATTTAGAAGATGGTCCCACCTAAGGATAAGCAACTGTGCTCCAATAGGTGCTGAAGGCTGATGCACGTACATTACGTTCTGATGTTTGCTTGTTTATATATCACAATAGAATGATAAACATGACATTAGAACGATCGAAAGAAGAAGAAGATGGGGAAATTGTTGCAGGAATGTTATTATTTAATCATTCTATTGAACTTTTTTCATCATAACTCTGTACCGGTTCTGAATCCGTGCATTGCATTTAATTCTTATAACACGGAAAGACAAGATGTTTAAAAGATCTCTATGTATATGTTATATATATGTATATATGTGCATGTTTGAATCTTCTTTTCTACTTTCATTATCTCTAATCATGTTTTGACTCACATCGTCAAGATAAGAACAGATTTATTGAATGAAGTTTAGTATGCGCTTCCAAAATATTTTTTTTCACCGCATCTGTTATTGTCCGAGATCAACCTTTTTGCGTGGACGGCCTTTTGTTTTGTATCTACCGTAGTAGAGTTTCATTGCTTTTTGAGACGCACTGTCTGTTGGTAGTCTTCGTATGTGGCCGAACATTTAGTCTGTTGTTTCTTGATGAAATTCAGTACTGATGTTGTACCCACATTTTGTTTGTTTGTCTGTATGCGTCAGGATGTATATATGATATTTTGATATGACTTGTACATCTCTGAGGAAAGCATACAATACAATGCATGAACATATGTGACTCAGCAACATAAAATCAGTTTGATATATTTTTGTCCTGTTAAGTATATCAACCTCCTTTATAATTGAAAACTAAAATAAAATTGCTAAAGATAATCTTTCTTTCTTTTTCTTCGAACTCTCCATATCGATCACTTGTTAACCACTCTGTGTGATTTCTATGTGATCTGAGCCTAAAAGCGATTGTACATTGTTCCAATTATGCGCCTACAATTTGGCCAGCACATCCGATATCTGCGATGCTTTTTATTTACTAGGGTAGCTTTCCTAGTTCCTACATCAGTCACCTCTTACGACATGCCTTGTAGATTGCAGTGGTACTATTATTTGCTTATCTTGCGGGGTTCGGCACTACACGGGTGATCTATGATCCAAGATGTTAACAAAATAAGTTAATCAGATAAGATTCTAATAGCACTATACTGGATCAAGTGGGATGGATTAGAGTAATGTGTAAGCATTCGTCTATCCATTCGGACATATGAGAGTTGTGGGTACACGTGATAACAGGAATTGACCTTCCTACTTCCTAACATACTAGGTCTGGAAATATTAAGGGATAATCACTTATACCCTAAGAAAAAGTACAGGGAAAAATGATTAGTTATACTGGATCAAGTTGCCCATACTGTCGTTGCGTAGTTGGTTACAACATGATCAAATTAGCCACACTGCTGATAACGAAGTTTGTACAACTAGATCACCGTCTCTGTTACAACAGCTTCAGTTTAATCATACTGTCGTTACGTGATTGTTTCAGAAATTAACCCCTCTATCTAAATAATCCATAGTACAGCAACTAAATGTATGAGCAATATTCGAATGTAATAACAAACAATATGTGCGCTAAACAGTCGTTATCAGAAGGAAGATATAATTATCAGACAAAGGGAGGAGTTACAGTTGACACAAAGTTGAAATTAAATTAGTGAGAAAGCGTCTGAAAGATAAGATAAAAACAAATACAAATATCTGATAAGGTTTTGATAATTGTTATGACAACAACAGTTAAGAAATTGACAAGGTCTAACTACCATGCAGTTGGGATAAGCATCAGAATCGAATTTGTGTTTAGCATAAGACGGCCATCGGGGAAATATAGATAATAGATGAAGAAAACATGCCCCTCCCACCTCAAAAAATTTTTTTATATAAAAAAAAAAAAAAATTATAAATTATCAGTTCTTGCGTCCTGGTTTGTATCGGTGACCAAGAATGTTGGATCTTGTGGTTACATTACTGCGCAGGCGATAAAAGAAGATGGTAGATCTTGAAGCATAAGACATAATATACATTATATACTACTATATTTTACGTACTAAACGTCTAAGGAATGGTTTTGCAATCAGTCTACGAGTCTGGTTCACTGCAAATCTGTATCACGCGTTTCAAAAACTGATCTATTTCATTTTAGTGTGTTAATCTGAGGAGCGTCTGGCCGACTGGATTAGAGCGCAGCTGTTATGCGAGCGACCCGTGTTCAATTCACTTTAAGGCCAAGAATTTTTTTCTGTTTCGGGCATAAATTAAACATCCTAACCTGAACTGATCCGCAGTGACGACAGCACTAGCCATGAGGCCATTACATTCCTCAGGCTCACGTTCCACCTGTTCTACACCGCCCTAGTACTGGTACAAACAGGAAGTAACAAAATAGTAGTTTTTAAACCTGCACACACAACTATTTAAAAAATAAACTCGATCATAAACTATTGGTTTGACTGTTTGATTGGTTAGTTCATGTGTGAAATACGGGGACTTTAGGATGGCGAATGAGACTACTAAGTTCCAAATGAGAAGTACACAATAAAATTAAGAAAAGATACATTACATGCTGATCGAAGCTATGTTCTTACAAGCAGAATGAACAATTATTTTACTACATACATGTTCCAAATAAGTTCAATATGTGACAGAAACAATGTTTTTAATATCGTGATATAATGGCTGATTTTTTTAGATCGTGATAGCAGCAGAGACAGCACAATCATAAACAATACGGCTGTAAATCTTAGGAGTAATATGTTAGTACATATCTACATTTCACAATAACATGTAAGAGAACATTAGAACATGAACTGAAAGGTATGAATCACAGCTGGGCACAATACAGATGACGACAAAGCTGCCCTAAGCTCCGTTGGCTTCACAGGCTAGAGAGAGAAAGAGAAAGAGAGAAAGAGAGAGAAAGAGAAAAAAGAGAGAGAGAAAGAGAGAAGTGTCTACACATACATTACTTTTAGAATGTCGCAATCGCTATCATTATTTCCATCGTCATATCTGTCTATGATTGCTGCAAAACTGTATATTCCATTAATCTGTATATCGTGTTACACAAGTTAACGTATACGCCAGGGGAGAGAGAGAGAGCAATCGGCAGATACATGTAAACAGACTCATTTTTATCTATATTGAAATATATGTACCATTGAAGCACCGACATAGTCAAGTGTATACAGCTCTGGCTTTGCAGTCGAAAGAGAACTAGTTTGTTTCCATTCACAGGGACTGGCTTACAGTTTACTCAATGTCAATAAGAGAACATTATTCACATGCTTAAAGATGGGAGAAGTTAGAAAGATATCTTATCATCTCAATTATGTTATCGACAGAATTTTGAATTATGAACTGAAAGTGTTACAAAGCACATAAATAAACTAAATGGACGTCTTGGACAAAGTGACGTTATTACAAAAGAATACAGGAAATCAAGGAGCAAAACATAGGTTATGTACGAAACTCAGTAAAATCGTAATTGATTAAGAAGAGATTTTTTTTTTTTTTTTTTGTCTGTCGATCCAGCAGCACTTGAACTTCGGCACGGTGCCATGGACATCGTAAGCCTTCGGTTCACGAACACCGTAAATCTGGAGAACCTGAGGCTTTTCTGCCAGCCCACGGATTGAACCGCACTCACATGGGGCTTATCACCCGTCGTCCAACGCGTTATGAACATGCTTGGCAGGCGGGCTTAAGGAGAGATTAGAAATCAAACCGACAATCTAATGAAATGTGTGATTCAGCATGAAATGAAACAAATGAAAATGTGTGATTCAGCATGAAATGAAACAAATGAAAATGTGTGATTCAGCATGAAATGAAACAAATGAAAATGTGTGATTCAGAATGTTATTTCAAAAATGTTATGTTATGTTATGCGATCGACGCCAGGGCACACTGGGCATTCCCATGCATGCTCTGTCAAAAATACTTCGCTAGGTGTATAAAGAATAGAAATAATGAATTAAATAATGAATGGAAAACATTAATATAAATAATGATTTCAAATTCCATCGATTTAAAATTAATTTGAGAAAAAAATCAGCTTTGCTATATCTACAAATGTTATACAATAATATTGCTAGCAATAGCAGGAAAACTTCTAAGTGTTGCTAAGTTACTGCACATACAACAAATTGTGATTGTAAAATATGGAGAGAAACAAGGACAAGAAATTATGCTCAGAATAAAATAGAAACACACGGAAATTGTATGCAAATAGATGGCAAACACTTCTTTCTATAAGCGAACTGTTTGAGCTTGGTGACAAGAATTTAACCGTTTAGATCGATCTATTGATTAAAATCATCATCATCAATGTACTCCCGTAAAAAACCATGAGGGCTGCGAACTTGTTCTGATACAGGAAGTTCTCAGCGGCAGTATACATACTCCGTAGCACCGGTGAGAGAGATACTCAATGTAATTTTCAAGTTCGTGTTTTTGTTTTTGAACATTTGTGTGGGATCTTTACTTAATTTTGTTTGAATGAATTTTTGCATGGGTTGCCACATTGCAGCCTACTCTAATTAATTGTTCAACTGTCAATTGTTTTTTGTACGTGCTCAACTTGAACACGAGCATTAAGTGTTCAACTGTCAATGGTTCTTCTATGTACTCAACTTGAACACGAGCAGAGATAGCTGGTTGTATTATGAAACACACTCGTCTATAAGGCTAGACAATGGTGCCGTAAGAAGTAAGGTCATGGTTCAAATCCTGTGTTTGGTAATTACTTTTCCGGAGGTCTTTAACACTTGTTTACTTTCTATATATTTACCATATGCATTCGGTGCTTCCCCTATGGTTGGTTCTTTTTTTTCCCGATCCAGAAGCACTTGAGCTTTCAGCTCTTCGGCTCGTTGCCATGGACATCGTAATCCTTCGGGTCGGTACCACGAACACCGTAAATCTGGAGAACATGTGGCTTTTCTGCCAGCCCGTGGAATTGACCCGCACTCACAGGGAGCTTGTCACCAGTCGTCCAACGCGCCACGAACACGCCGGGCAGGCGAGCATGGTTGGTTCTTTAAACTCCATATTGACTTATAGAACAATCTTGGACTATTCCTTTTTTGGGGGAAAAATAGACGGCCCTTTTAATTGTTAATTTTCTTGACGACCTTAACCAGCTTGCTCGTTTGAATCGTTAACTATATAGACATATGTTCAGTATGAGAATAACTAATAAGTAATATGACATAATTTAACTGAAATAAGATGTATGAAATAATAATCTTTGTAACCATCTAACAAGTCATAGCAGAAATGAAAGAAATTAGAATTTTGTAAATATATACGCTCGTGTGTTGCTGGGGTCCATATGGAAACAAAGAATATTAACACTATGACCTACAAGGCATGTCGTAAGAGTCGTCAGAAGTAGGAGCCTAGACAAGCTACCCTAGTAAATAAAAAAGCATCGCAGAAATCGGATGTGCTGACCTACTTGTAGGCGCATAACTGGTACAACGCCCACTCGTTCAGATCACAAACAAATCACAAAGAGTGGTTAACAAAATGGTCGATATGGAGCGTTGGAAGAAGAAGAAGAAGGAAACATATATACTCGTATATACCTAAACACATTTCTACAATCACATGTCGAGATACAATCTGGTAAAATTATTTAAATGATAATTAATTTGATTTTTTTGTCTGCCTCTAAATATGTGACCGAGAACCTACTGAGACTGAAATTCGAGGACAAGTTTCGAGTACTGAGCTCCCAATTTATTCACGAAGATATCAAACACTCGCTTGCTTCCATCAAATCAATGATTTGTTGTCAATTAAACAATCCATGCTGGTCTAATGTAAACCAAAGAACACAAAGGCGTCTGGTCTGGTTTTGTGAAATCATTCCAGTTTCAGCCAGAACAATCCTGTAGCTGCACGTTAGAATACAATATTTATATTTGAAGTCTAGCAGTTTAGGTCACTGTGTTTCTGTGTAGTTTATTACGAGATTTCAATAGTTTAGTTGTTTATATTTAGTTTATATTTTAAACTTCCATATGTTTCTTTGTAGTACGGCTTAGTCGGTCTATATGTTTATATGTAGTTTATATTTCAAACTTCCATATGTTTCTCTGTAGTATATCATTAACGGTTCATATGTTTATATGTAGTATTTTATAAACCGTCGGTTCATATGTGTTAATGTAGCATATTATACTTCGCTGGTCTATATCCTTCTTTGTTGTATATGCTACGTCTGTCTATATAATACTTGATAGTGTATTATACTTGGTCAGTCCATATACTTCGTCGGTCAATTAGTTTCTCTGTAGTGTAGTTTACCTCGTCGGTTCATATACTTCGTCAGTCCATTAGCTTCTCTGTAGTGTAATTTACCTTGTCGGTCCACATACTTCGTCTATCCATATACTTTGTCTATCCATATACTTCGTCTATCCATATACTTCGTCTATCCATATACTTTGTCTATCCATATACTTCGCCGGCCTCTTAATATCTCTGTATTGTATTATTCTTCGTACAATCTTTACGCAATATAAACTAATTGGTAAGAAACAATTTATGATTACTGAAGTGGATTTGACTACAACACGCAGATATTAATTACTTCATTTATGTATTACGTCTTTCTTCTAGTGCAGCCTACAAAGAACACTCTCTCATAATTCTACTTACAGTAAAATATATAAAGTCTGTAGTTCATATTAATAGTTCATAGTTCATATGTACGGTTTCAACTTCACTGCAGCGGGTCACCCCATAATTGCTCCGTTTCTGTGCCTACGAAAATCACACGAAATGCTAACAATTGTCTCCTGTGTCGTGAACTAATTCCAGAATGAAACAGCCGTACGCCACAAAAAGCAACCTGCATCGCATTAATGCATATGGCCGTCGCTAAAGTGTCAACACAAAACTGTTCATCATATGAATTGTAATTCATGTCGAAAGGAATATCAATCACGACAAAATTTACTTTCTGCAAGGGCAGAAACTCTGTAGTATACATCCGCAATCACACATGTATAATTAATTCTATATTTTTTCCTTATGAACACATGTTAGTAATTTGTGCTAACTGATCAAAAGATTTGTTGTTGTTGTTATAAATATTAAACTTAATTTTAATTTTGCAGATTACATCAACGAAATGCAAATAACATAAGTGAATCTAATGACTACATTAAGTAGAAAGTAACGACATTGCAAGATGGGTATAAGATATATACAAGCTAATACCTTGAGAAAGTCAGTTTTTATAGAAAATATTAATGAATTTAAGAAATAATATTATCCATACCGATGTGTCTGGACATACTTGACATATTTCTCTTCGTTCCTCGTGGAGCATAGGGCCTCAACAGTTGTTCGATACTTTTTTCTGATCTATTTGTTGTTTCCTTTAACGCAGAAAACAGCTATAGTAACAAGAAAACAGGAAAAAGAAAAAACGAATGTGGAAAGACTTTATTCAACGTGACTTATTTCCAACAGTCAAGAAAAGCGTACACGATGTGTACATAAATACATGATACTTGAGATTTGGTCGCATTGTAAGGCTAAAAAAAAGTAAATTGTATATCCTTTACATAACTTTGCGAATCAACCCCAGCTTTTTAACGCTGTTTGGGATTTTTCTAGGCATTATTAAATTCAGTAGTTTGCTATTGCTTTCTGAACAGGTGGTACTATCGTCTTTTTGTAAAAATCCCCGAGAAACACTTTGCAACCAAACTGTCCGCAGCGTGATTCGAACTCAGAACGTCGGGGTTAATAGACCGAGTCACTATCACCTACGCCACAGACGCCACCAATGCGAGACTAAACTAATCAATAAATCAATCAATCAAGTGCCGTGCCGTTTGACATAGGCGTTCATGTCTCTCCACATCGGTCTGTCTCTGGTACAATACATCAACTCCGTCACCGAACCAATGCCGAACCACGATTTCAAGCCGTCACCGAACCAATGCCGAACCACGATTTCAAGCCGTCACCGAACCAATGCCGAACCACGATGTCAAGCCGTCACCGAACCAATGCCGAACCACGATTTCAAGCCGTCCATAATTGTGTCCAATTGTCTCCCTCTATCTCTCTTCCCCTGTATGTGCATGTTGTAACTAAATGCTCTAAACTGCCAGTATATTTATATGTCCGAAAAACCTTGATTTTCTGCTTCCTTATTGGTTCAAGAAAGAGAGGTCGACCTAAGGAGACCCTGAAGCGAACTTTGCTGAGAGAGGCAGGAAATATCGGTCACAGTTTCATGGAGGAGTTTGAGCGAGTTGCCCAGGATAGAGTGGTAAGGAGAAATTACTTGCAGGCCCTATGTAACGTATAACGGTACGAGAGGAATTATTATTATTATTGAACTGATTAGAATTCGATATGAATCTGTCTCCGACAAGATCTCTTTTTTGGTCTTTCTAGCTGTCTATGAAACTTTCAACATTCTTCTGAGAAACCACATTTCTGTGGCTTCCAATGTTCTTACCATTTGACTGTTCATTGTCCATGACTCACACCCATATAAAAGTATTGTCTCTATATATTATTTTACCTATCCTTTTAATACTCACTAAATTAATAGTGTATGTATATAATATTCTTCTTTATGTGCTATGTGGTGCGGATTGCATATGTGGTCGTGTATATGCACAAACGTATGTTCTTAGTTTAAGCTATCAGGTGGATGTTAACACATTTCCGTTCCATGTAGGTCCATAACTCCTCTCTCTCTCTCTCTCTCTCTCTCTCCCTCTCTCTCTCCGTCTATTTCATCGTTTGCCATTATGTGGGCGGCTAAATCGACGAATGTAGAGGTGTTGAGTGAGACCAAGACACAGAGGAAGTTTATTATCAATATAAGAACAAGACAATAATCATTATTCGAACATCTAATAAGAAGGAGAGGCTTAGACAACCGGTAAAATCGAAGGAGACAAGACAGAGGAAAACAGAGAGAGACATATTTTGGACAGTCTGACTTCATGACTAGGAAGAGCGTCAACATCTGAGATGATAGCAAACACCAGTAACATATATTTGTGGAGATCCAAGATCATCTATGCCAGTCGGCACGGCGCATGATGCTGATGTTGATGTTGAGCAACTTTCCAGCCTACGTAGATCAACGGACAAAATTGTTTTTACGTCCTGAGATTGAATACGGGAGCTCCATTTTATCATCCATCTCCGACAAAACTAATAGTTCGCTCTCATCTTTATTGAGAGCTGTGTTCTCTGAACAAAAGTTCGATCGGTGAACATGGAAAGGAAACCCAATACTTTTGAAACGTGAGATAAGTAACATACATCAATGCTAAAGAGACGCCCTTGACATTACCCTACCACCCGTTCATATTTAGGCCAACGCAAGTCAACAGATAATAACACAAATACTAAATACAAAAATGTGGAATTACTTAGTCAGTTCAAATTGTGTAGACTAACAACACTGGCTTCTTACTAATTATATACAAGCCACATTATAAGTGATTGCTCAACATCTCTCATGCACTTTCAATACGTACTAGTATTGAATATTTCAATAAGGATTAACATTGAAGAGTTTAACAGCAAGTAGTGTGTATACATGCTGGGGGTAACAAGAAGAGACCGGTTGAAAAATGAAGACATCAGGAAATAAAGTGGGTACTACATCAGTAATAAATTTCATCAAGAAACTACAAATTAAATGATTCGGCCACGTAAGCAGATTACCAACAGACAGTGCACCTCAAAGAGAGATGTAGCTCCGATACAATGGATACAAAACAAAAGGCCGGCCACGCAAAAGATGGACCTCAGAGATAACAGAGGCGACGTAAGACACTATTTATTAAGGGCACACAAGGGTTCGTTCTAGAAATCTCTTCTTATCTTGACGCTGGGAGGTAAAACAGGATTGGAGAAAAGAAAAAGAAAGAAAATAAAGTGTACATTTCCTGGAAATAAGTTATCGAATCATATGTTTTCAGTTTTCTCTTTAGATGAGTAAGATACTGATGCTGTAACAAAAAGTACTCTTATATTTTCTCGTAGTTAGTTTAGTTCAGACTTGATCAACAGAATTTGCCAACTTTGTTCCAGTATACATTGTGATTTCAGTTGGCTTGGCACGAGCATGTGAATAAACATGGCTCCCTTTCAATAACAATTTTCCATGTAAAAGTTAAGACTGGTAAGCGAAGGGGAAAGCAAACACTGAATGATACACTCAAGGGTTGTTTGAAAGGACTTTATATATCTCTCACAGAAGAGACATTTGAAGGACTTCTATATATCTCCTCACAGAAGAGAGACATTTGAAGGGACTTCTATATATCTCCCTCACAGAAGAGAGACATTTGAAGGGACTTCATATATCTCCTCACAGAGAGAGCATTTGAAGGACTATATATCTCCTCACAGAAGAGAGACATTTGAAGGACTTATATCTCCCACAGAAGAGACATTTGAAGGAATTTATGTCTTGAGATTGCAAATACAAGAAACTATTGCATGAGTAAGATATGTAAGTCAAAGAAGATCAAACAAACAAAGCTGAGAATATTTCAATCAAATGTCAAGTCAGTTATATGGCTCGAAAACATGGAAGACAACAAAATAAACCACCAGAAAACTACAGACCTTCATAAATGAATGTTTACTGAGATGGTGTTATAAGATAACGAACAAGACGCTAAGAGAAAGAACAAAGTAAATACCAATGGAGAAAGAGCTAAGGAAGAAACTGGCGATGGATAGGACACACATTGAGACCGAATGGAAGCATTGGAAGACAAGCACTGTTTTAGAACCCGCAGAGAAAGAAGAGTGAGGGAAGGCTAGACATACCTGAAGAAGAGAGCTGAAGGAGGATATTAAAAGGATATGTAAACATGGAAAGAATTGGAAGGGATTACAGGAGAGATGAAGAGCTGGAAGAATTTTGTTGAAGAGCTGTGCTCTGTTGGGAGTTGAAAGGTGAAGAACAATGTCTTGGAGAAACCATTATATCACTTCACGGTCTTAAAGTTATTATTGTTGTTATTATTGCTATTATATAGTGATTGTTTCCCTTGTATAATCTATATTCACTGAATCTTTGCCAGAATTACCGTGTTATTGTTCTCATGTTGATAAATCTAGATATCGTTTAACCAAATGAAAGGAAGCGAACTCTAATCGAGACCTAATTATAGTGATGTTGATTTGAACTATAGTTCGTTCTAAAATTCGTGATCACACTAAGTACTAAATCTATCTGATGGATACAAGTAATTTTTTGCATTCAGTCTTATATACCTCACGACGTTACGAATCCATGTTTAACTAATTGGTAGGTAGCTTAGTTGATGCAAAAACGTTTTTTGTTATGTAATTTTGCATAAGCACAACAAAATGATCATCAAAGTTTAGAACTTACAGTGATACACAAAATGGTGGCGAATGATTGCAAAGGCGTATTCCTATTACATATTATAAAAAGAAAGGTCACATAGTGAACAAATGATACCTTCCACTTCTATAAATGAAAGTAAATGTTGTGTACATACGCCAATGATAGTCGGTAGGAAACATTGTGAACTGATTAATTCCACGGGATTCTCGATTTTGACGTGCACTGAATTGCATTTGGAACACGGTAATGCTTAGTTATAGACAAACTTGACAATCGTACTGTAAAATTTCGACAAGTATACCAGACCAACATCGCGGTAAATTTAGTAATAATATATAATAAAATTCTTACAGAACTAAAGGTTTGGGTGGGCAAAAAATACTTTTGGAACGTCGTCACTTTAACCTATATAAAAATGCAAAAATCAAGAATTTCTGTCAAGTGGATGATTTTATATCGGTGGGTAAAGATGATCACGAATTTTGGAACGAACTATAATACTTTACGCTTTAGCTACCTGAACTTTGTTGTATAGTTCGTCCACCATCTAAACACCACCTTAGCTTCCACCATCTAAACACCACCTTAGCTTCCACCATCTAAACACAATATAACATCTTAAATCTGGACTGGCTTACATATTTATTGTAGAAATATCGTTTAACGAAAATGAAGAATTTGTGTTCGGTTCCATCATCAAAGTAAATGAACCTAAGTTTTAAAAAATGCATCAGTTTAACTACCTTTGAACTTTGACATTATCAGTAGATGAAGGAAGATCAGATATAAACAGTAGTTTGAGCCAGGCAAAACAGCATTCTAGATTTATGAAAGGCATTTATATTCCAAAAGTCGCTGTTTATTGAAGTCGGATTGTTTGTGATTGCTACATAGAGCCAGTACTGATGTATGATTTCTAGTCGTAGAGAAGGTTTGTGATTGCTACATCGAGCCAGTACTGTTGTATGGTTGCTAGTTGTATGGTTGCTGGGGGGTCTCTGTGGCTGAATGGTTAAGCCCTTTGCCTTGTGAGTCGAAGGTCGTGGGTTCGAATCCGGATCGCGCCGTTCTGTTCACGAGTACAGTTTTTTCCAGAGACCCCTAGGATTGTTGCTGGAGCTACGGAGTTTGTGCTTTGTGCAATACTCTCGGCAGGTGGCTTCCCATTTTTGCGGAGAGGGACCGAGCCATATGGGGTAAAACCCGGTGCAATGAAGTCAATCCTTCAGCTTTAAAACCCTTAAAACCCTAGTTGTAGAGAAAGTTTGTCATTGTTACATAGAACCAGTACTGAAGTATGGTTGCTAGTCGTAGAGAAGGTTTGTCATTGCTACATAGAACCAGTACTGAAGTATGGTTGCTAGTCGTAGAGAAGGTTTTTCATTGCTACATCGAACCAGTACTGATGTATGGTTGCTAGTCGTAGAGAAGGTTTGTGATTGCTACATAGAACCAGTACTGATGTATAGTTGGTAACGCCCGAGTGGTAACTGGGGCCCAAATTTGGGGTGTAAAGAATAGAACAACTGTTACCTGTCACGCATGTCGTAAGAGGCGACAAAGGAGGTTTGGCTGAAATCGGATGCACATGTCCTAAACATGCAGAAGTCTATGCGTTTAGGGACCTACCAAACCAATGTGCAACGTATACACGTTCTTGGTAAAGATCAAACTTATCACAAAGAGTGATTAAAATTGGTTGTAAAGAACGAACGCAAAGAAGAAGAAGAAGATGAAGTATAGTTGATAGTCGTAGAAAATGATAAGAATCACACTGACTACTTAAATGACTGATGTTAATGTACCGAGAGAGGTCAAGGTGCAAATACAACTTATGCTCAATACAGTAAAATGACAATCAGTATTTATCGGGCATGTAATGAGAAAAACAGCTTTAGAACACATTGTGAAAATCTAAAGATAAATGAGAGATAAGACAGAGAACGACAAGCTGAAAAGAAATTTTGGACATTCTGGCTTCATGTGACCAAAGTGATCAATAGCTGAACTGCTGGTTAGTATAAAGGACATACTATTTATGGAACCAATGATCGTTTCTGCCAGCCGGGGACACATGATCAATGTGATCGGTTTTACTAAACTTTATGACTTCTGATATAGAACACACACACTTTGAAAGAAAAATCCGACATAAGAGTAAATAATAAGTCATAAACAATTTAGTACATCTAATATTTACTCATTGAACAACACTGATGTAGACCACAAAAATAAAGATATTGATATGACACATTTACAACAGAATTAATACGGGGAAAAAAACAAATGTTGTAACATAAGGAGAAACACAAAATGTGAATTGACTAGTCGTCGACGTGGCTACATATGTGCTCACTGTGGAAATGCGATACATGTCTGAATTGACTAGTCGTCGACGTGACTACATATGTGCTCACTGTGGAAATGCGATACACGTTTGACCTATCAGACTATTGTTCCATTCTGTTATCACCAAAACTGAAATGTACATGCTTATCAAAGAGATAGAGACACACACTAGCATTGTTTTTTGTTTACATTCGTTCACACAAAAATGACCACTCTTTCTAACTTTGTAATTAAATCAAATGAGTGTAATTGCTTTGTACTTGGGCTTGCAAGAGTTGAACTGCTGAATATAAAACCTTTTCCCCAGCACATCAGGTTTCTCCTTACATTTCGTCACGTTTGTCCTCACTAGCTCGAGATAATTTCCTTAGTCTCGACTTGTCATTACCCGTAAGTTCATCTCTGTATTGCCATCCTGCCACTGACATGTCATTACCCGTAAGTTCATCTCTGTATTGCCATCCTGCCACTCAGACATTATCTCTAAGGAAGTGTTCCGAACATCATCCGTCAGTTGTGACATTTACTGCTTACTTCTATCTGGCCAGGTCAGTGACTTAACATGTGCTCGCTAGCTACAAATGTCGTTGAAGCACTGGAACACTATTGATCTCGGACTCGGTAATACATGTCGTCTACGTTTCTGCTTCAATGAGCAGGTCTGTGTATTGCACGGAGCGATCGTATGATATATCCAATTTTCGAAAGTACTGTACTTTAAGATTATGTGAAGCATTCATCATTTGTATCTAAAATTTAACAGCCCTTGATTGACTTTTGAATTGTAAGGGTGACTTTTTTGCACTCCCCATCCATCTAGGTTATATATAATTAATCTTTCCCTTGCGCTGTTTCTTCCTGATATGCAATAATGACTCAATTCTTTTAAATTGTTTTATTTATTTTACTTTGATATAAGCACATTGGTTGCAAAATCGACTTTTTCCAATATTATTTACATCAGAGGCGGCTCATCATTAAGGGCTAGTGGGCCCGGCCCCACAAAAATTGAAAGGGAAATAACTTCCCAGAATAGAAAATAATAGTAAATACTAAAAAAAAAAACAAGATTTTTCTGAAAATTTGTGTTTGGCCCCACCAAGAAAAATGACCACGAGCCGCCACTGATTTATATTATTTTTAGTTGCCATTATCAAACTAATCTAGTTAGTTACTCAGAATGTATGGAAGTAGTCTCATTAACAACGACTGGGTTCGGTTTTGACAGATATCAGGTAAACAATCAGTCGCTTTGTAAAATTACATCAAGTTTACATACAATGAGCCGATTAATCTGTTTGATTGATTCTGTTTTGGACAGTCACACCCACTTCATATGAATATTGTTAATATCATCTGCACGAAAATCAAACTCTTAATGTCATGGGCTGCGACAATTCTTTTCATAATAATTCTTCATCATTTAACATAATCTTCGTAGTAAGGAGTTTCTATGTCGAGCTGGTTTAAACGTGTATCTGCCGTTTTGAAGGTCGTCTGTTCGAATCTGGGAGAATAACTTGTATAATATTTGTATGAGATATCCATAGTTTCTGCTCGGAAACGAAATTCGCGCTTTTTGCTACACTCTCGACATATGTCGTGCCATTTCTGCCGACAAGGTCGAAGCCATATGGGGAAATCCGGTGCAATAAAGTCCACCCTTCACTTTTAGACCCTTTTTTTAGACTGTGAAAATTGATACTCTTATTCAGGCGACACTATAATTAATGATCCGAATATTTGAACAGATATTAGTAAAGATATATTTCATGTGAGATACTATTTCATATAGAACGTTCTGCAACAGAATGCTTATCAAAATAAAAATGGCGACATGAACAAGCTACGAGCGCAGATAAAGCAGACACGCGTTGTTCTAGAACAGCGAATATTTGACAGGTCGGGGACAAAGTATATCACTCGACTGTGGCTGCATATATATCATCAGGTAATGGGCGGATAGTTTTGAGAATCATCTCAACCTAACCTAACCCTAACCTAACCCTAACCCTACCTTCAAATATTAGAATAATTGAGTCACTTTCGATCGATCTCTAACAAAATATTTCAAACAATCAAATGTTTTTCAGCCTCAATCAATCAAGTGTTTTTCAGCCTCAATAAACAATCAAGTGTTTTTCAGACTCAATAAACAATCAAGTGTTTTTCAACCTCAATAAACAATTAAGTGTTTTTAAGCATCAATGTTTATAAATATATAAATATAAACTGCTAAGATGACAAATGTGGAGGTGTTGAATGAGGCCAAGACATATAAAAAAACTTATTATTAATATAATAAAGAGGCACTCATCATTTTCCGAGCATGTGATGATGAAAGAAGGTTAAGAACACATTCTGGCAACCGGTAAAATCGAAGGAACTCGATAAAAGGGAAGACAGACAGAGAACATTTTAGACAGCCTTGCTTCATGGCACGGCAGAGCGTCAACATCGGAGATGATAGCAGTTACCAGGGACATGGATTTGTGGAGATCTATGATCGCCTGGGTCAGCCGGCACGGCAACTGTTGAGGGTGAAGATCTAATATTCAGGGTCCAACATTGATCTACTGTTTTAAATCTTGGACATGCAAAGTTCGTAACAATTGAAGAGCAGACAAGCATACTGTACAATATCTATAGTCAATGTATTAGAAAATGAAGAATGTAAACATACTAATATTGTTTATCTACTTAGAAAAGGGAGAATGTAAACATACTAATATTGTTTATCTACTTATAAAAGGGAGAATGTAAACATACTAATATTGTTTCTCTACTTAGAAAATTGAGAATGTAAACATACTAATATTGGGTTTTTCTCTTAGAAAAGGAGAATGTAAACATACTAATATTGTTTATCAACTTAGAAAAGGGAGAATGTAAACATACTATAATGGTTATCTACTTAGAAAAGGGAGAATGTAAACATACTAATATTGTTTATCTACTTAGAAAACGGAGAATGTAAACATACTAATATTGTTTATCTACTTAGAAAAGGGAGAATGTAAACATACTAATATTTTACTTAGAAAGAGGAGGAATGTAAACTATACTAAACATTGTTTATTTTATTAGAAAAAAATTCTTCAAACATACTATTTGTTTATCAACTTAAAAGGAGAATGTAAACATACTTAATATTGTTTATCAACTTAGAAAAGGGAGAATGAAACATACTAAATCTGGTTATCAACTTAGAAAATGGGAGAATGTAAACATACTAATTTGTTTATCTCTACTTAGAAAACGGAATGTAAACATACTAATATTGGTTATCAACTTAGAAAAGGGAGAATGTAAACATACTAATATTGGTTATCTACTTAGAAAAGGGAGAATGTAAACATACTAATATTGTTTATCTACTTAGAAAAGGGAGAATGTAAACATACTAATATTGTTTATCTACATTGGAGGAGACAGGACATTGACAATCTATACGACCATCTGTTTTTTTTATTACAATCATAATTAGAATTCTTAACTATTCTTTCTGTTTTCTATCCTGTTTTAGACCATCTTTTAATCTGTTTTGACATATCTCATTAATTAGTTTAAATTCTTCTTCTAACTGTTTTTAGAATATTTCTTAATCCTGTTTTAGAATATCTTCTTCTCTAATCCTGTTTTGCTTCACTGCGTCATGATAAGAAGATAGTTCTAGAACGCGCTTTAATCCGAGCTTCATAAATAGTGTTTTTTAATGAATTTGTTATTTCTAAGTCCACCGTTTGTGTGGACGATCTTCTGCTCCGTAGCCACTCTATCTGAGTAGCTCTTTGAGATGTTGGTAATCTTCTTAAACGTGTGTTTGTTGCTGAAGTTCAGTGCTGTATTGTACCCACACGTTTCCTGTTTGTATTTCTAAACTGGTCACTTCTTGATACTCCCAACATTCTCTCAGTTATTGTTATATGAGGACTATCATCGTAGCACTCCGGACATGTCCATAGGTGCTCTGATCTCCGCCTCATCAAATCCAGCAGCGTCCAGCGGCCCAACACGCCAGTTCGATGTTGATTAATCAATCTCTTTGCATATTTAGTATGTCGTTCTTTTCGGACTGCACCATTATTGACTTCTACGTTGACTTTTCATCTATATCGTGATTAGTTTTCTTCTATCTGTTGATGTCAGCGTCCAGGTCTGTCACTGATAACACAGCGTCGGAGTAAGTTTGTACTGCATAACGCTCTACATCATGGGTTCTCAAAGTGGGCGGTACCCCCCACCCCAGTGGGCGCTGAAGCCTTCCAGGGAGGTATAGTGGGTTCAGAAGCATTTGGGTGGGGGTTTCTTGATTTTGCGATTGAATAATCATTAAAAATTTGAATTCTGCATTTAAATTCATCTTATGCCCATCTAACACGATCCATTTTTTCATCAATTTTCTATTTCATGTATGTAATCATTTGACAATTGACAATGCAGGACAGAAATATATATCAGTGTTCTATATCAAAGTGAAAATATAGCACGTATATATATGGGGGAGGGGGTTGACAAACTGTTATAATGAGGATGAGAGGGGGGCGTTAGAAAGTTTATGTCGTGCAAAGTGTGCGGTTAGGCCGAAAACGTTTGGGAATCTATGCTCTACATGCTTGCATTTCATAATTGGTGCCACTTGTCCTATTATTTATTTTTCTTGATTGCTTCTATGTTGGATATCGTAAGTTATTCTTTCATTGTCTAAGAAAAATACTCCCCATGTAAATGCGTCCAAATATTACGTGTACAACTGTGTTGCTATCCTTCTATAGTTAGTTCCTCCTCACCTTTCTTGTCTACCAACTAACTGTTCTTAACTTTGTCTCTCTCTCTCTCTCTTTCATAATTAATTACATACAAAGTATATCTCTCTTTGCCTCTCTAAGTTATACATTTTTCTCCATACATGTAAAAATGTATATGTATATATATATAAATAAAGAAATAAATTTCCGTTCACCCGTTGTACAAAATGTGATCAATTTCTTAGTGTAATGTCCCCCACTTGTATACATTTGGTTAATATCTCAGTGTAATGTCCCCCACTTGTATACATTTGGTCAATATCTCAGTATAATGTCCCCAACTCGTTGTTTACTGTCTCCTATCATGTGTTGTCTGATCACTTTGTGATGTTTATCTCAATCTCTCACAACCATGTTTGTAATTTCAAATGTTTTCTCATCTCTACAGTTTGTTCAGTACTAGCTTAACTCGCGTATGTCACGCATGAGCTGCTCTTTCCCTCTCTCTTTCTCTCTCTCTGGGTTACTCACTGATGTCAATCACGAATACTAAAACTGGAAATTAGAATCGATGAAATCGTGACAGGGCTATAACATGTCAACTGGACAAAAATGTAACTAGAACTGGAGGGCATAGAAAAGAAGAGAGAAGATAGAGAGAAAGAGAGAGAGATAGAGAGAAGAGAGAGAGATAGAGAGAGATAGTATGTAGTGAAGATGCCATTCAGACACTAATTCATTACGTGCCGATTTTGAAAAGAAAATGCATGGATACTTTAGTTGCAGTGTATTATGGACATAACATCGAAGAATCTTCTCTAGTACTGCTTTCCAATGGCAAAGAAATCACGTTTCGTGACAGTATTTGAAGTCTTATATAGTTGTTGTTTTCCAATGTATTTTACTTTGTTCCGTTTATCATTTGTCAGTTGTTGTCTTAGTCTGTTTGGATATTTCGTGAAGTTAGATGTATCTATATGAGTTGTGAAAATTCATTATTTATTGTAATTATATCATAATAAACGTTTTTCGTATTATAATTCTTTCATGATTACCAATTTATATAGTATTAAATTGATATCGTATTATATGTATATCATAGTTAGCTATATATGGGGTCTCTATGGCGACGTTCCCAATCAAGAATAAAGATGGTAAAATTCTAACATCAGATACCGAGCAGAAGAAAAGATGGGCAGAACATTTTGAAGAAATATTAAATAGACCTGATCCACCAGTACTACTCAAGTTTGACGAAGAGGCAAGAAACAGCTCTCTACCAATTAACGAAGAAATGATAAGTGTAGCTGAGGTCAAGGAGGCAATCCATTCCTTGATAAACAATAAGGCAGCGGGTGATGACAACATTACTGCAGAAATGCTCAAAGCGGCTGATGATACAACTATTAGCCAGGTGCAAGAACTATTTAATAAAGTATGGAACGAAGAAACTGTCCCAGATCGATGGAAAAATGGAATAATTGTTAAGATCCCCAAAAAGGTGATCTTAAAGATTGCAACAACTGGAGAGGGATCACCCTATTATCAGTAATGACCAAGACTTTCTGCAAAATCATTCTTAATACAATCAAAGGCGCAGTGGACACAACCTTGAGAGAAGAACACGCTGGTTTTAGACCTGGGAGAAGCTGTTTAGACCAAATAATTACCCTACTACTAATTTTGGAGGAACATATTGAGAAGCAACAACTTATACTAAATTTCATTGATTTTTAAAAAAAAGCCTTTGATAGTCTACACAGAATCTCTCTGTGGAATATTCTGAGATGCTATGGAATACCAGACAAAATAATAAACATTACTAAGAGCCTCTATGCGGGTTCACAGTGTGCAGTTCGCACTGATGGTGGACACAACGACTGGTTTATGGTTGAAACCGGAGTAAAGCAAAGCTGTATTCTATCTCCGCTATTGTTTGGAGTGGCCATTGACTGGGTGATGCGAAAATGTTGCAGGGGTGAAACTGGCATCGATTTTGTAGAAAATAGTCAACTAGAAGATTTGGATTTTGCAGATGATATTGCCTTGTTAAGTAGAAGCAACCAAGATATGCAAAGAAAAACAGACAACTTGTCATCTATAGCATCAGAAGTTGCACTGCAGATAAGCTATGAAAAAACAAATATAATAAAGACACCTATGGCAAGTAACGCAGATATCACACTGGAATCTAAAATGATAAAAATAACAGAGCTGTTCACCTATTTAGGTAGCAATTTTGATTGCATAGGAAATGTTAAAAAGAAATTATGATACGAATTGGCAAAGCAACATCAGCTTTTAAAAGTCTAAATAAAATATGGAACTGCTAGTTATATAGTATTATCTAACTTGCAGTTCCATATTTTATTTAGACTTTTAAACACTGCAGACTCAACAAACACTTATACAGACTAGGAATAAGTCAAACAGCTCTCTGCCAGTGTCAGCAGGCAGAACAGACACCAGAGCATATCCTGCAAGACTGTCCTCTTCTGTGTGAGCTGAGAAGCAACATGTGGCCACACCCAGTCGACCTGAAAACTAAGCTTTGGGGAAACCTGACAGACCTGAAGCTGTCTGCCCAGTTTGTGGTCCACAGTAAATTAAGCGCATGACCAGAGATCGCTGAAGAAGAAGAAGAAATATAGTATTATAACTAAATTACGAATTTTCAATTCAAATGTTGTATCAATCCTAACATATACCAGCGAGAGTTGGAAAATGACTAAAGATATAGAAAGCAATTGAATGCATTTGAAAATAGATGTCTGCGAAAATTAATGAATATAAAATGAAACGAATTCAGAAGAAGTGATGAAATCAGAGACGTGTCTGGTCAACCTCTAGTGACAACTATTATAAGAAAGAGAAGATGGAGATATGTTGACACACCTTGAGGAGAAATGATCAACGAATATCAAAGCAGACATTGAAGTGGGATGCAAAGGGTTCAAGAAAGAGAGGTCGACCTAAGGGAGACCCTGAAACGAACTTTGCTGAGAGAGGCAGGAAATATCGGTCTCAGTTCCATGGAGGAGATTAAGCGAGTTTCCCAGGATAGAGCGGTATGGATAAATTGCTTACAGGCCCTATGTAACGTATAACGGTACGAGAGGAATTATTATTATTATTATGGCGACGTGGTTACGATGTTTGCCCGTAGTTCTGAAGGTTGTCGGTTTAAATCCGGATACACTTCGATGTGCAATTTGTAATGGAAAAACCCTAGGATAGTTGCTGAAGTTACATAGTTCGTTATCTCTGCAATACTCTCGTCATATGTCGTGCCATTTTTGCCGACAGAGACGAAGCGATACGGGAAAATCCGTTGCAATGTAGCCAATCCTTCGCTTTTAGATATTCTTTATAGTTATCTATATCTTAATTATATTTATAACATTAGTATCCTTTATGATCAATATTCAATATATGAAATACTCATGTTTGTTATATGTGGTGGAATATGGTGACAAACGAAAGGAAAACAGAATCGATGTTTTCGAGATATGGATATATAGAAGTGTCGGACGAATACCGTGGGAGGAAAGAAAATTAACATAAACACGTATCAATTAGAAGTGAAGATAGAACTAATTAAAGAAAAGAAAAAAGTTTAGACAAGTAGATTGTTTTGTGATATATTTGAAGATTATTTTCACTGAGACAGTATACAGTGATAAGGCCACAAATGAGGAATCAATGAAGAGAACAAGACAGATTTCAGTGAGTCTAGAGGTTAAAAGACAGGCGATGGCGCTGGATAGGATACACTTTGAGAAAATCAGAGGGGAATATAGTAAGCAGGATCTTTTCCTGGAATGCACAGGGACAGCGAAAGAAAAGGAGGCCTAGACATGCACAGAAGTGATCAACAATATGAAGAAGAGCTGGACAGAGATGAGATTTGGAGTGATCAACAATATGAAGAAGAGCTGGATAGAGATGAGATTTGGAGTGATCAACAATATAAAGAAGAGCTGGACAGAGATGAGATTTGAAGTGATCAACAATATGAAGAAGAGCTGGACAGAGATGAGATTTGGAGTGATCAACAATATGAAGAAGAGCTGGACAGAGATGAGATTTGAAGTGATCTACAATATGAAGAAGAGCTGGACAGAGATGAGATTTGGAGTGATCAACAATATGAAGAAGAGCTGGATAGAGATGAGATTTGGAGTGATCAACAATATAAAGAAGAGCTGGACAGAGATGAGATTTGAAGTGATCAACAATATGAAGAAGAGCTGGACAGAGATGAGATTTGGAGTGATCAACAATATGAAGAAGAGCTGGACAGAGATGAGATTTGAAGTGATCAACAATATGAAGAAGAGCTGGACAGAGATGAGATTTGGAGTGATCAACAATATGAAGAAGAGCTGGATAGAGATGAGATTTGGAGTGATCAACAATATAAAGAAGAGCTGGACAGAGATGAGATTTGAAGTGATCAACAATATGAAGAAGAGCTGGACAGAGATGAGATTTGGAGTGATCAACAATATGAAGAAGAGCTGGATAGAGATGAGATTTGGAGTGATCAACAATATAAAGAAGAGCTGGATAGAGATGAGATTTGGAGTGATCAACAATATGAAGAAGAGCTGGATAGAGATGAGATTTGGAGTGATCAACAATATAAAGAAGAGCTGGATAGAGATGAGATTTGGAGTGATCAACAATATGAAGAAGAGCTGGACAGAGATGAGATTTGGAGTGATCAACAATATGAAGAAGAGCTGGATAGAGATGAGATTTGGAGGATCAAAAATAAAGAAGAGCTGGATAGATATGAGATTTGGAGTGATCAACAATATGAAGAAGAGCGAGATGAGATTTGGAGTGATCAACAATATGAAGAAGAGCTGGACAGAGATGAGATTTGAAGTGATCAACAATATGAAGAAGAGCTGGACGGAGATGAGATTTGAAGTGATCAACAATATGAAGAAGAGCTGGACAGAGATGAGATTTGAAGTGATCAACAATATGAAGAAGAGCTGGACAGAGATGAGATTTGAAGTGATCAACAATATGAAGAAGAGCTGGACAGAGATGAGATTTGAAGTGATCAACAATATGAAGAAGAGCTGGACAGAGATGAGATTTGAAGTGATCAACAATATGAAGAAGAGCTGGACAGAGATGAGATTTGGAGTGATCAACAATATGAAGAAGAGCTGGACAGAGATGAGATTTGAAGTGATCAACAATATGAAGAAGAGCTGGACAGAGATGAGATTTGAAGTGATCAACAATATGAAGAAGAGCTGGACAGAGATGAGATTTGAAGTGATCAACAATATGAAGAAGAGCTGACAGAGATAGATTTGGAGGATCAACAATATGAAGAAGAGCTGGACAGAGATGAGATTTGGAGTGATCAACAATATGAAGAAGAGCTGGACAGAGATGAGATTTGGAGTGATCAACAATATGAAGAAGAGCTGGATAGAGATGAGATTTGGAGTGATCAACAATATGAAGAAGAGCTGGACAGAGATGAGATTTGAAGTGATCAAACATAGAAGAAGACTGACAGAGATGAGATTGAAGTGATCAAAATATGAAGAAGAGCTGGACAGAGATGAGATTTGAAGTGATCAACAATATGAAGAAGAGCTGGATTGATTTACAGAAGATAAATAGAGATAGGAAGACTTGACGCTAGTTGGTTGAGGGGCTGTGCCCTGATCGGGATTTAAAAGGTATGAGAGAGAGAGAGAGAGAGAGAGAGAGAGAGAGTATACGGAAGAAAGCAAACGAAAGATATATAATTAAGACAAAAACAACAGGATGTAGACAGGTATCGGCAGCATGTCAGAGTGTATGATCACGGCAAGAAACGTAACAATTCATTGTTATCAACCTTCAATGTGGAGGGAGCATGCAACTGTTTATGATGATATTTGTGCTGGTGGTGGTGGCAATATAATAACGTGTTCAAAATTAGGTATTTCTTCTGACAACAGTTTCTAAGTTATTTGATGTCATCAACTTCTGATATTAGTATTGGTTTTCCTCATGCGTTTCTTCATTGTATTTAGTTATGATCAATCATTGTAAATTTTCCTGATGTATTTCTTCCATATTTTTTAACTATAGGTTCTTTTCCGGTTAATATTGTTCCTCCTTTGATTTCAAGCATCCAATCCGAGTGTGCGTTTTTATGTGATTTCATTTATGTCCCTGTGCAAAGATTTTGTGTACATGTTATACTATTTTTTCAAGCTGACTACATCTGAATTTAAGCCAATTCTCCAACTGTCCAGCACTTATTTTTTTATTTCATTAATAAAGTCTGTCATATTCGTGTCTTCGATGAACACTGTAAGCATAATCTTCCATGCTGGTCTGGACTTCATTTTCGGAAGGTGAAGAATGCTATTTAAAACTATAAGTTTGTGATAGATTGAAACAATATAAAAAGAAGTTCTACGAAGCAAGGGAAGCACCGGAACAAATGAATATGATTAATAAATAAAAAATGAACAAGTATTAGGGCTTCGTAAAATAAATTACCAAATACAGGATTTGAACTACATACCTTTATTTCTTACTGCACCCAGTGCTTAAAGCTACAGACGATCGTTTTTTGAAAATAGAACCAGATATTTCTATAGCGGAAGAGCTGTTTGTGTTCTTAGAACCGCTTGTCTTTGGGGCTAGGCAACGGGTGCCGTAAGAAATAAAGGTTTGTGGTTCAAATTCTGTGTTTGGTAATTTTTTTTTCCTGAAACTCCTAATACTTGTTCACTATCTACTTATTGATGCACTACATTGAAGCTGATCTACTACATTGAAGCTGATCTACTACATTGAAGCTGATCTACTAGCATTGAAGCTGAATCTACTACATTGAAGCTGATCTACTATTTTGAAGCTGATCTGCTACTACATTGAGCTGATCTACTACATTGAAGCTGATCTACTACATTGAAGCTGATCTACTACATTGAAGCTGATCTACTATTGAGCGATCTACTACTTGATGATCTACTACATTGAAGCTGATCTACTACATTGAAGCTGATCTACTACATTGAAGCTGATCTACTACATTGAATCTGATCTACTACATTGAAGATGATCTACTACATTGAAGCTGATCTACTACATTGAAGCTGATCTACTACATTGAAGCTGATCTACTACATTGAAGCTGATCTACTACATTGAAGCTGATCTACTACATTGAAGCTGATCTACTACATTGAAGCATGCTTTCTTTCTGGTTCATAATGATGCATCTATGATTTGTCCCTTGCATCATTCCGCCTAAGCATGTGATCTCCTTCTTCTATGTGCTGATGGAATGGTTGCAAGGATAACCTCAGTATATTCATTATCTATTATATAATAGTTTAGGCAACCCCTTCTTATACACTTTCTAGAAATTCAATCACTATATAATACACTTACGACAAAACCATGAGAAAATTATGTTGTAGTTGCTACGCAGTATGTTGTTACTTGTTTATATGTTCAAATTAGCTTCTCAACCAATCGCGCATATACTTCTAGAGCATTTTGAGCAGGACGACCAAATCAATCTTCCCGTTTACTTTTGAATTTATTAGAGAACTTATCCACTCCGTAGTGTACCGCATTTAGTCCGACACACATATAGAAACATAGAAACACATATAGAAACACTATAGAAACATGTTCTTATGTCATGGACAGTAAGTTATTTAGTAACCCTAAAATGAACTCACAACATCATTCTGTGTTGGTTCACGCTCAGAGTAAGCGAGTTGACACTGACCAAGACTCATCTTCTTGTGGTTGTCCTGGAAACAGAATATCCCGGTGCAGTCTGGCTGAACAGGTGCGGAAGGGATTGACTCTGTCTATGAGTGTGTGTAGATTACTAATGACCCAGAAGCAAGCCTATGAGGCTGTAAGACACTGGGTAGGAAATGATTGCAATTATTGCATGTCGTAGTGTTTTTGTCTATTTTCT
The DNA here is from genome assembly GCA_020796225.1 of Arion vulgaris. Taxonomy (NCBI): domain Eukaryota; kingdom Metazoa; phylum Mollusca; class Gastropoda; order Stylommatophora; family Arionidae; genus Arion; species Arion vulgaris. The sequence continues at coordinate 97,379,965 of CM036753.1, read as the reverse complement.
TCTAGGTTCTGCAGCTGCACATCTGAATGCACCACGAACTAAATCAAATTTACCAAATAATGTACGCCAGATCGTTTGACCTGATGTAGCCTTCCACGTTTCATTATTTATATCGAAAGCTTTTAATGAAATCTTGAGCGTGTTTTTTAACTGCATTTTTTGGCCACCATTTGAGCGCTTACCTTTTTGAACTAAATGAGCATCAAGTGAAAAAACAGGGACGATAACATCCTAATGATGCTGTTTTAAATGAGTACAGTTCTACATAGAACTAAACCGTTTATGGAAGTATATATGGCTCAGCTTTTAAGAGTTTGAATTGCGTTCTGAATATCGTGGATTTAAATCAGGAACGCATTGTTCTGATCATAAGTACAATTTTTACAGGAGATCCCTTATCATTGTTGCCGGAGCTACAGAGCTCGTGTTTTGATGCAATGTTCTTAAGAGGTGGCTAGCCACTTTTTGTTAAGGGTGGCCAAGGAATCTGTGGAAACCCAGTGCAATAAAGTCATCTGTCTTTATACTCCTGTTAGACTAGACCGTTTAATCACAATGTTTTTATTAAATATGGGCCAGACATACAGTGGTCATAAACATAATTGTCTCTTAATTTGAGCAACAGTTAAGTGTATGTGTGTCTTGCCTGATATAAACATTTTATTCGAGCCGCAGCTCTATTGCTATATCTGGGGCAATGTATTTCTGTTAACACATATATATATATATATAAGTGAAGACTGCAGTAAAACTATATAGCAATGGCAGAACACGTAAAAACAAAGTACTGTAGTTTTACAAAATATAGAAAATAATATACAGCGACGTTTCGACCAAAAGGCCTTGATCAAGTAAAGGATACAAATAGTAGTGAAGAAATGTAGACTTGTTGGACGGCAGACATCTTTCTTTTTCTTTCGTTCTCTGCTTTTTGCCGTTAGACGTCGCATGTTAAACTGATGATCTGTTACCGAGATAGTGCACGCTCGGTTGCTTGATATGCTGTTGTATTGTAGAGTTCTAAGATGTCTGTAACTCCATCAATCCATTATTTTCTTGGTCTGCCCCTTCCTCTTGATGATTCCACTTTCGTGGTGTATGCTCTTGCAAGTGGTGTATTTGGGTTCATTCTGACCAAGTGGCCAAACCATTTGAGTCTCTGTTGTTTAAACCAAGATGGCAGACATGACATACAATAACACAGTAAATCCCAAACGGCCCTAATATGAAAATATGTGACTAAAAACGAAAAACGAAATAAATGTATTTGATATATAGAGATGATACATGTAGATGATGTGATACATGTCATGATACTGATGATACATGTAGATGATATTACTTATCATGATACTGATGATACATGGAGATGATACATGTATGATGATGATACATGAATGATACTGATGATACATGGAGATGATACTGATGATACATGGAGATGATAAATGGAGATGATAAATGGAGATGATACATGGAGATGATACATAGAGATGATACATAGAGATGATACATGGAGATGATAAATGGAGATGATACATAGAGATGATACATAGAGATGATACATAGAGATGATACATGAGATGATACTAGAGATGATACATGAGATGATACATGAGATGATACATGGAGATGATAAATGAGATGATACATAGAGTACATGGAGATGATACATAGAGATAGAATGATACATAGAGATGATACTGGAGATGATACTGGAGATGATACATAGAGATGATACATAGAGATGATATGAGATGATATGAATGATGATGACATGGAGATGATACATGAGATGATTAGAATGATACATAGAAGATGATACATGGAGATGATACTAGTACATGAGATGATACATGAGATGATAATGAGATGATACATGTCAGAGATGATACATGGAGATGATAATGGAGATGATACATGAATGATACTGAGATGATACAGAGATGATACTAGAGATGATACATGAGATGATACATGAGATGATACATGAGATGATACATGAATGATACATGGATGATACTGATGAGAGATGATACATTAGATGATACATGGAGATGATACATGGGGATGATACATAGAGATGATATCAATGAGATGATACATGAGATGATACATGAGATGATACATGAGATGATACTATGAGAGATGATACATGGAGATGATACATGAGATGATACATAGAGATGATACATAGAGATGATAATGATACTGAGATGATACATGAGATGATACATGAGATGATACATGAGATGATACATAGAGATGATACATGAGATGATACATAGAGATGATACATGAGATGATACATGGAGATGATACATGGAGATGATACATAGAGATGATACATGGAGATGATACATAGATTAGATGATACATGAGATGATACATAGAGATGATACATAGAGATGATACATAGAGATGATACATAGAATGAATCATAAGATACAGTCATATACTGATGAAACATACTATGCTGTGAAAGTTATCTTTGAGATGAACTTACAATATACAAATCGATGTAATTATTTACAGGAATGTGTTTATCTTATCGTTACATTTTATCTCAACAATTTATCATCTTTGCTGTATTTTCTTATTCAAGTGCTTGTACGAAACTTAGTTAATCTCTTCATCTGGTATGTCTATTGACATAGTCAATGTTAATAGCAGCTGTCGTGTCTAACATTATAGATAATATTATTCACGTTGCTTGTCTGCTGTCATAGAATATCTTACTCACTTGTCAAGCATATTGATAGTTAATATTACGTGTCGTGCCTACTGACAGATAATTTTACTCACGTGTCATGCCTACTGATAGATATTACTCACGTGTCATGCCTACTAACATAGACAGTCTCGCTCAGATGGTGCGCCTACTAAATAAAACATTTTCGCTCACGTGGTGTTCTTACTGATATAGACAATTTAGCTTATACGGTGTGCCTACTAAGACAATCTTGCTCACATGGCGTGTCTACTACCATAGACAATCCCGCTCTCACGGTGTACCTACTAACATAGACATTCTTGCTCTCAAGGTGTGCCTACTAACATAGTCAATCTCGCTCACTTGATGTGCCTACTAACATAGACAATCTCGGTCACTTGATCGCCTAGACCTACAACTAGACACTGCCCTTGATGTACCTACTAACATAGACAATCTCGCTTATATGGTATGCCTACCAACATAGACAGTCGTTAAATAACGTTATGTTTCTATATATATTTCTATATATGTTTCCAAACATGACGGTACTATTAATAATTGAGACAAGTGCTTCATATTACCTTCCAAAGATCTCCTGTTATATATGTGCTTATTATCCATTTACAAATAACAGTGCATCTTCAGTGCACCATGGACCAGACTGAATACGACACCAGTCTCGCTGATGGTCGCACTGGTATGTATGTCATCAAGTAATTTTTGTACTTGATAAAGTAACCCCCGTCTCCAAAACTAACCCAACTAGTGGTTAGCTACAACAAATTGTTCAGGTCTGCCGTTGCTAACTCAATTATACTTGAATTAACTCAGCACTAATAGACTGCTCAGTCATCATTTACCCGTTGGATAATAGTTTTAGTGTTACAGTGAATAGATAACTGTTCATTAGGTAGCTTTGCATTTTGCACTAAGAAAGTGGTAGCTGGAACTTACTTTATTATCATACCGTTAGTTGGTCTTCTTCTCCTTCTGTGAACGCTCTACATCCACAAGTTATTAACCACTCTTTATGATTTGTATGTGTTCAAAGTCTAAGAACGAGTGTGCGTTGTGCCAGTTATGTGCCTACAAGTAGGCCAGCACATCCAATTTCTGCGACGCTTTTTATTTACTAGGTAGCTTCTCTAGCCCTACCGCAGTCGCTACTTAATGCATGCCTATAGGTTGCAGTCTTACTATTATTTTCTCCGCCAGAGAGCTCTGGCAACACACGGGTGACTGTTGGCTAGTGTCAGTAGGAATCCGTTTTGCAATCAGTGGCCATTCATGAAGTTGAGACAACAGCGTAAGTAGTCGCTAATGGGTTTGTCAGATCTGTTCTCTAATCATATGTTGCCTCACAGTGGCAGGATAAGAAAAGGTTTATAGAACGAGCTTTTGTATGCGCTTCATAAATAGTGTTCTTCACTATCTCTGTTTTTTCTGTTGTCCACATTTTGCGTGGATGGCCTTTTGTTTTGTATGCACTGTATCGGAGTAGCATTTCTCTTTGAGGCGCACTGTCTCTCAGTAATGTACTGATGTAACCGAACAACTAAGTCTTTTGTTTCTTGACGTCTTCATTTCTAAACCGGTCTCTTCTAGATATGCCCGGTACATTAGCAACAACTAAATCAGTTGGACACCCAAAACTAACATTAAATAATAATAATTCCTCTCGTACCGTTATACGTTACATAGGGCCTGCAAGTAATTTCTCCATACCGCTCTATCCTGGGCAACTCGCTCAATCTCCTCCATGGAACTGAGACCGATATTTCCTGCCTCTCTCAGCAAAGTTCGCTTCAGGGTCTCCTTAGGTCGACCTCTCTTTCTTGAACCCTTTGCATCCCACTTCAATGCCTGCTTTGATATTCTTTGATCATTTCTCATCAAGGTGTGCCCAACATATCTCCAAACTTCTCTTCTTATAACAGTTGTCACTAGGGTTGACCAGACAGTCTCTGATTTCATCACTTCTCCTGAATTCGTTCCATTTTATATTCATTATTTTTCGCAGACATCTATTTTCAAATGCATTCAACTTGCTTTCTATATCTTTAGTCATTTTCCAACTCTCGCTGGCATATGTTAGGATTGATACAACATTTGAATTGAAAATTTGTAATTTAGTTTTAATAACTATACAATAACTAATAATAACTCTACAACTTACTACAACTAACATTGTAGAAGAAATATAGAACGAGAGTTGAAATAGTATGGTATAACATCAATAACAATTGGTAGAAAAATACACAACAGCAACAATGAGAGTCTCTTGTATAAACCATGTATCACATGAGATTATATCAAGACAAATGTCAGCTAACTCTTGCTAGTGCACTTTAGAGACATTTAGCTTATAATATGGTAAAGCAGTTCTGCAGTATGAGTTAGGAACACGGAGAACGAATAAAACAATAACTAATATATTGCAAACATTCATCAGTTAATGTATACGCAGAATAGCGTGACTGTGATGATCTGATAGTGCTACAAATCGATAGATATTACTTACTTTTGAGAACACACAAATGGAGTATAACAACAAAAACTCGTTCTTGGAACTCACTGAGAAAGAAAAAGCGTGGTTAGCCTAGAACTACTTGGAGGAGTAATTTCGAAGCGGAGACTAACGATATACGGAATATCTGGTAGGAGCTACATGGGATAGCCAAAGATAGAACGACTTGGACGGAGTTTGTTGAGAGTCTTTACACCCAATGAGGTTTTAAAAAATGTACACGAGAATGTGTGTACGTGTGTGTTTTAACTAATACAATACCGTACAATTCTCATCAGACCAATACTGTACGCAAGTGATATCAAACGTTTGTATATATTGTAGCGTATCTGACTAAATACTATAGAGACACGTGCCCAATGTGACAATTACAACAATAATAATGCTAATAAAAATGATAAATTAATATTAATAGTAACATTAATCAAATATAATAACACATGATTGAGAGAGATGGGTGTCAATATTGGTGCAGCCCGAAAAGAACGACATACTAAATATGCAAAGAGATTGATTAATCAACATCAAACTGGCGTGTTGGGCCGCTGGAAGCTGCTGGATTTGCTGAGGCGGAGATCGGATTACCATGGACATGTCCCGAGTGCTATGGAAACATACGTCCATAATGATAACGATAACTGATAACTGATAACTGATAACTGATAACTGATAACCGATACATCGATAACGATAACTGATAACGATCGATAACGATAACATAACATATGATAACTGATAACATGATAACTGAATAACACATGAACACATCATCTTGACTACATGTTTCATTTTTTATAAATAAAAATTATGTTTACAAAATATTGGAATCATTGTGTTATTCAGAAACACATTTATGTTTATATGAGTTCTAATTAACATTAAAGACCAAGGAATAATAAAATAAAAAGTCAGGGATGTCTCACAACAGGGATGTCTCACAACAGTGATGTCTCACAACAGGGATGTCTCACAACAGGGATGTCTCACAACAGTGATGTCTCACAACAGTGATGTCTCACACCAGGGATGTCTCACACCAGGGATGTCTCACACAGGATGTCTCACAACAGGATGTCTCACACCAGGGATGTCTCACACCAGGGATCTCACACCAGGGATGTCTCACACCAGGGATCTCACACCAGGGATGTCTCACACCAGGGATGTCTCACAACAGGGATGCCTCACACCAGGGATGCCATGGCGTTGGACAGCACTGTTGTACATCTTGTTTGTTGGAAGGGACCTATATTGTTTCCCTTCCTTTACTTGTGTTTGTTCTGTGGCACAGAAAAAGTCGCTACAGTTGAACGATCACAAATTCCATCTAATATGTAAATTTCTTTTTTTCTACCCTATTCTTCATTAGGCCTAACTCCTTCCATCGTGATACTCTGCCCCGTTACCTGAATATTTTAGTTTACATTTATCTTATCGTGTTAGCTTTAGTGCTTGTATCTCACTCAATCGTGAAATATCGATCTTAACTCTCTACACTTCTCTCTGTACACTTTTACACGTTCATGATCAGTAGTTTGATATTGTTTCTACACCTCTCTGTACACTTTTACACGTTCATGATCAGTAGTTTGATATTGTTTCTACACTTATCTCTGTACACTTTTACACGTTCATGATCAGTAGTTTGATATTGTTTCTACACCTCTCTGTACACTTTTACACGTTCATGATCAGTAGTTTGATATTGTTTCTACACCTCTCTGTACACTTTTACACGTTCATTTCATCATCAGTTTGATATTTTTCTACACTTATCTCTTACACTTTATATGTTCATGACCAGTAGTTTGAAAACTGTTTTTACATTTATCTCTGTACACTTTTATATGTTCATGATCAGTAGTTTGATATTGTTTCTACACTTCTCTCTGTACACTTTTATATGTTCATGACCAGTAGTTTGATACTGTTTCTACACTTATCTCTGTACACTTTTATATGTTCATGATCAGTAGTTTGATATTGTTTCTACACTTATCTCTGTACACTTTTATATGTTCATGACCAGTAGTTTGATACTGTTTCTACACTTATCTCTGTACACTTTTATATGTTCATGACCAGCAGTTTGATACTGTTTTGTTGTATTTTTGACTGTCATTTACGTTGCCTGCAGGAAAATGGATAATGATCGTGCACATCATATTTGACTCTTGGATATCCCTAGCAACAAGCATTTTCCTTCAGGGCACCCATTAACGTCGCTTATTAGTAATCGAAGCCTGTGAATTAGCATAATTTAGACATCAGAAACACATCGCTTATTCACCTGTGTTTTTTTTCACAATATTTATTTTTAGTTTCGAGATTGTTTGCATCTCTCAAGTTGATCGTCCCAATTTTTCATGTTTGAGATATTTGGTTGACATTATACATTTTTGTAATCTGATCAATGGCTTATGATTTAGTTGACAACGTTGATATATACATCAATGTACAGTTTCTATGGATGGTATAAATGCTCAAATACATCGTCAAAGTAAATAGAGCGTTGATAAGACGAGTCTAAGAATTTTAATTCCTTGAATCTATTTTAAAAAAAATCAGATGTTAGATATAGATTACAGAGGTTGGTTATTGATTACTTAACTTGTAAACGATTGCCTACGCAAAATGTGGACCACAGAAATAATAGAGGCAGTGAAATACATTATGTACGAACCGCATGCAAAAAACCTATTTTAGAAATATATTCGTATTCTGATGATGTGATACAAAACAGGATTACATAAAATGAAAAACAAATTATTGCTTTTCTGGTTTATGTCCATTTTTGTGCTGCTGAAGTTATGTATTTCTCATAATCCCACTGCATGGTTGGTAGTAAATAAGTGTACATCAGATCGTCTTGGGCATGTACAGCAGCTACCTACATGTCAGTGTTTATAACAACAATTGTTAGTGTGATCTTGACAGTGACTTGGAAACGTTTATGTTACCCGAAATGAGAAAGTTTACATTTCACAATTAACCAAATAGAAGTCTTTAAAGGGTTTTTAAACCGAAGGATTCACTTCATTGCACCGGGTTTTACATCATATAACTTGTCCTCTCCGCAGAAACGGCACGACACCTGCCGAGAGTATTGCGCAAAGCACGATCTCTATAGCTACGGCAACAATCCTAGGCGTCTCTGTAAATAACTGCACTCGTGAACAGAACGGTGCGGTGCGGATTCAAACCCACGATCTTCGACTCGCAAGGTAGAGTACTTAACCACTCAGCCACAGAGATCCCCCAAACATCTGTCTTTATTTTAGTAGTTGATGGTCTGGCATATATGACCTGACCAGCATATTTGTGGTTAGCTGTCGTTACTGTCTGTTATACCGCTTTTTGGGGGCTGTGAGGACATGAGGGACATCAACTTGTGGAATTTATGGCCTCATAGCTAGTGCAGTTGCTGTGAAAGTGTTCAGGTTAAGATGTTTTCTTTATGCCCTCGACAGAAAAGAATTCGTTGGCCTTACCGTGGATTGAACCCGTGTCTCCACAGTGGAGCCGCGCTTTTACTCACTCGGCCAGACGTCCAACAGCATATTTGTAACTGCATCCAATTTATAAAAGATACTAAGAAGTTCAGATCTACATATGCAATATAAAAACTAACTCAATATATTCTGAATGCTTCTCTTCTTAATGTGGTTATTTGCAGAATCACACAACAGCACATGCATTCATTGCTAATAGCATGTAGGAAGTATAACATGAAAATCAACAAACAAAAGACCGAGACCATGAAAATCAGTAGAACACCAAGCCAAGCAATCATACACATAGACAACACCAGAGTAAAGCAAGTTTCTGAATTCAAATATTTAGGCAGCATTTTCATAGAGGACGGAAAACTCGATAGAGAAATAGAGACTAGGTGTCAAAAAGCAAATGCAGTGACCTACCAGCTGGCACCATTACTACAACACCCAAAGATCAAGATGGAAGTGAAAAGACAGATGATAAAAAGTATTTTCCTACCAACACTTTGTTACCAGTGCCAAACTTGGTCTCTTACAGCAACACATCCATAAAGCTCACCAGTGTGAAATGAAATGCTTGAGGAAGGCAGTGGGGTCACCAGGAAAGATAGACTACGACATGAGGACATCAGAAGCAGAGTGGGCGTAACTTCTGCACCGAATACATCGAAAGACAACAATTGCAGTGGTTTGGGCTATTAATGAGGAATGAAATACTAACTCTACCACCAATAAAAAGCATACAATAAACAAAAAAGAGATCGGGTACAAGAGTTAAGGAAGGACCAAGTAAAGATGGATAGACAATATCAAGACCACACTACATAAACACGGATACAACACAACAAGGGCGACTCATCTGACCCTAGAACACAAATTAAAGCTCCCATCTATACGCTAACGGCAAGAGTGAACAACCAACTCCATCTACCACCTGGGAATAGACAATAGACAATGGACATACTGTTTTGATACTATGATTTTATGCTTGTTGAATATGCTAATGTTGTTCTTTTTTGTGTCCACTAGGAGCCTTCTGTGTTTTCTGAAAGACCTGCCTCACGGAGCAGAATGAGTCTTAGAAGAAATGACAAAATCAAAAACAGGGGGAGTTATTCTGCAGACCAAAATGGTGAGTACGACATATGTTGGTTGTATCCCTTCCTTTTCATCTAATATATAAAACACTATCGTATCTATTTCGCTTGCAAATGTTGTCTATACGTGAATCTATTGCGTTGTTGTATGTAAATATAGATCGAGGGACATACAGAAATACAACGGCTCTATCTATCCATTGTCGACTTGTTGTTAAGTGTCAAACTTGTAATGAAGGTATTGCAAATATGTTACATGTTGATGCTCAGACTGTATTATCTGTGATGATCTGAGATCACTCAACATCTGTTAGCTTTCTATTTTTAAGATGGCTTGGGAACGGGGCGTCTGTAGCTTGGGGATGGGGCGTCTGTAGCTTGTGGGTGTCTGTAGCTTACAAGGTAGTGAGCGCGATTCACAACCCAGCGTACCTGGTTCAAACTCCACGGCAGGCAGTTTGGAAGCAAATTCGTTTCTGTTCGATTTTTACGAAAGTTAACAATAGACCTCACCGTTCAGAAATTAATGGCAAACTACTGAACGTATAAGTAGTGTCTAGAAAATCAACGACTCGTTTACTGTGGTTGATGACTACATCCTGTAAAAGATATGCCATGATTTTCATCATTGATTGGGGACTGGGATGAGTGAGGGTTAGGGGTGAACAGTTGACTGCTATAACACTGTAATCAAATGCGATGTGCACGAAAATAAATAAACGCACTGTTACAGAAGCAAGGAGACAAGAACAATACAAAATATAGTTTAACCTCAATAGACTTTTATCAGAGGTTCAAAAATACAGGACACATGTTTAACTAATTATAACATAATTAAATACAAACAGAAACGGTAATCACGGGGGGTTAAAAATGTAGTTTAAAAAAATACAAGCGTATTGGTCTACAAGAGAAATATCAAGATACAACTAACTTTCCTTGGGAGACGATAAACAACAATTATCGAATCATCATACTAATTAGCAGATATTGCAACCAATCGTTGTCTGTTATACGGTGTAGTGTGTATGCCATATGCGGTGAACTATTTGTTATATATAATGAACATACTCTATATGTTATATATAATGAATAGACTCTATATGTTACATATAAGGGACATTCTCTATATTTTTACATTTATCGAACATACTATAAATATTACATATAATGAACAGACTCTAAATATTACATATATTTGAAAGAATATCTCTCTCTGTCTCATGCTGTTTTAAACCCGATTACGGCATAGTTCCTCATCTAACACATATCAAGTCTTCCTATCTTTAGCTAATGAGCAAACTCTACGTCTTACGTATAATGAACAGGTTATGGTATATGATCTGGGGAGTGCATGTCACTAACAGAAATGTTCACTTGCAATTACCAGGAAAACGCTGGAAGTGTAGTCGGTCGTCGTGCCGACGCTCAATGAGAAATACGGCCCAACACCGTATCCTCAATATACCTGGAAGTATAAAAAGTGGTATTTTACTTTATATGCATAAAGAGAGTGCTCCGTCTGCACAGCGTGTTCGTAGCGCGTTAGACGACGGGTAATAAGCCCTTTGTGAGGTCGGTTCAATTCCGTGGACTGGCGGAAAAGCCACAGGTTGTCCAGATTTACTGTGTTCGTGGCACCGAACGGAAGGGTTACGATGTCCATGGCACCGAGCCGAAGAACTGAAAGCACAAGTGCTTCTGGATGGAAAAGAAAATATATATATATATATATACAAGAGAGTAATGAATGTATGTAACACTTTCTTTTAATAACAAGTATTTGTTGCATAGTATCCCTTTCTTTTTGTTCTTCTAAAAGTTGTTTTCCTGTCTTGTTTTTATTTCTCCATTACAACGCCCACCTAATATACTTAGGACAGTCTAGATATCTAAATCCCATTATTGTTGTAATAGTGTTATTATATTTCTGTTACAGAATTATGTTTCTTCAATATCACCATTAGTTCTTTCGTTTTGTCAGTTAAACATTACAACTTGTATATACATGACTTGTTTATCAATACATGACTTGTTTATCAATACATTACTTGTTTATCAATACATGACTTGTTTATCAATACATTACTTGTTTATCAATACATGACTTGTTTATCAATACATGACTTGTTTATCAATCAATACATGACTTGTTTATCAATCAATACATGACTTGTTTATCAATCAATACATGACTTGTTTATCAATCAATACTTGTTACATGTTACTTGTTTATCAAGCCGACCAGTGTGGTGCCTGGGCCCACAAGGGAAACAAATAATAGTACCAATGCGAACTACAAAGCATGTCGTAAGAGTAGACTGATGTAGGACCTAGGGAAGCTAAACAAAAAGCATCGCGGAAATCGGATGTGCTAGCCTACTTGTAGGCAATAACCGGCCAAACGTACAATCGTTTCTTAGGCTAAGATCACATACAAATGACAGAGAGTGATTAATAAGTGGTCGTTAATCAAGAAGAAGACTTGCTTACCAAGATTTTTTTTGGTTTAATGATAGAGAGTCCGGAGAAAGTCCATGATGACCATGAAGTGAACATTCAAAGAAATTTAAATAGACATGACTCACCATAAGTACTTAAGTTTGACGAAAAGACAAGAAACAACAATGCCAGTTATCTAAGAAGTTATATATGTCAGTGAAATCAAATCAAAACGCAATCAGTTCTTTAGTAAACAGTAAGTCTTCAGACTGTTAGAATATTACTGCAGAAATGATAAAAGTTGAATATGATATAGCAATTAATCAGTTGCATGATCTATTTAATAAAAAGAAAAGAAACGCTCCCAGAGTAATGAAATATGGAAATAATTATGGATTCCAACATCTAACAAGGAATCACACTACTATCAGTAATTTTGTAAAAATCATTGTTAAGAGAATCAAAGAAGAGTGATACTACTTCTGAGAGAAGAACAACATGGTTTTAAACCTGGTAGAAGCTGCTCAGACCAATTAATTGTCCTAAGACTAGCTTATATGAACATACTACTTCTCCAAATGTTCTCAATTTCCCAACATGTTTTTGAACGCTTACACAGAAATATTTCAGTGAAATATTCTGAGATAGTGTGAAATACCAGCCAAAATAATCAACGTTATTAAGATAGTGTTTGGTGGTTCACAGTGTGCAATTCACAATGACGATAAGCAAATCGACTTGTTTATGGTTGAAACCGGAGTAAAGCAAGGCTGCTTTTTTATCTCCGTGAATATTTAGAGTGACATTGACTGGAGGATGAGAAAATGTTAACTGGGTGAAACTGTCGATTTTTCAGATGATAATGCATGGTTTAGAAAAATCAAGAAAAATATGCAAGGACAAACAGAACAAGTATCACTTATATCATCATAAGTCAAAATGCAGATAAGCTAAGAAAAGACACATATAATGAATTTACATAGGACAAGTAAAGCAGATATAAAAATTCGAATACAAAACTGAAAAAAAACCCAGAGCAGTTCACTTATATGGGTAATAGTTTTTACTGTACTAGATCATCATCAAGGTGTGTATCCTTTATAGGACGTGGCTCTCTTTGCAGCACATCTGAAATTCACTCTGTCTCTTGCCAGTTCACCCACTTCGTCGATGGTCATGTTCATGTTTCTTTAATATCTTGTAGCCATCTTTTTCTTGGTCTGCCTCTGAGTCCTGGGACCCTGCCCTCTAGTATTATTCTTTCCAAGCCATCGTGACGCTTGATGTGACCAAAGTATGTAATTTGTCTATATAGTCTGTTGTTTATCAGCCAATTCTCTTTAACATTTAGTTCTTTCAGGACATCAGTGTTCTTTCTTTTTCTGTACATGGTTTTTTGTAGGATCTTTCTGTAGCATTTAGTTTCGAATGACTGGATTTTCGTTTTATAATTTTTGTGTAATAGTCCATGATTCACAACCATAAGTAGCCATTGGGAAAATGCATGCTCTCAATATTTTAAATTTTAATATTTTGCTGGTGCTTTGCCACATGTTCTTCATTGTGTTTAACTTCTTGGTTGCTATTGCCAATCTTCTTGGGATCCCTTTGGAGCAGTCACCGTTATTGTTAATTATTGAGCCCAGATATTCGTAGCTCTCTACACATTGGAGTTCTTCATTGTTTATTTGGATGTTAGGTGAGCCTTTGCTTTGTCAGTTGACATGATTTTTGTTTTTGTGTATTCAAATATAGATGTTGGTCTCACTAGTGTCTTCACTTTGTTTCTGGTCGTCATGATTAGGTTTTCCAAACCCTCTCTGCTGGTGGATAATAATACTGTATCGTCTGCATAACTAAGCTCTGGTACTAGAGATACAAAACCCAAAACCAGACATTATAATATGAATTGTCAAAGCAACATAAACTTTTAAAAATCTAAATCAAATTTGGAACTTCAAGTTATATAAGTTTTAAATTGAATTATGTATTATTAATTTAAATGTTGTTGCCATTCTAACAGATGCCAGCGAGAGTTGGAAAGTAACTAAATATATATAAATGTGAATGAATTTGAAAATAGATGTCTGGGGAAAATAATGAATATACAATGGGACGAATTCACACGAGGTGATGAAATCAGATAAATGTCTGTGGTACATGAAAGAAAAGATGGAGACATATGTGGGTATGATCTGAGAAGAAATGATAAAAGAATCACAAAGAATGCATTGAAGTGGGAGGAAAAGGGTTCAAGAATGAAAGGAAGCGACAAGGAAGATAGGTAAATATCTGACTACCGTTCATAGAAGAGAATGAACAAGTTGCTCGTAATAGAGCGGTATGGAGAAATTACTCTGCATGACCTATGTAACATATAACAGTGAGAGACGAATATAATTTAATGTTGGTTTAACGCCGATTAGCATTGCTTTCATGGTTATATTACTTCAATTGCTTTTGTAAACATTACTATGTTTTCTGTGCCAAACATGATGTAAACATTGCTATGTTTTCTCTGCCAAACATGATGCTAATATTGCTATGTTTGCTCTGCCAAACATGATGTTAACATTTCTATGTTTTCTCTGTCAAACATGATGCTAACATTGCTATGTTTTCTCTGCCAAACATGATGTTAACATTGCTATGTTTTCTCTGTCAAACATGATGTAAACATTGCTATGTTTGCTCTGCCAAACATGATGTTAACATTGCTATGTTTTCTCTGTCATAAACATGAGTAAATAATTTAATGTTTGGTTTAACGTGATTGCATTGCTTATGGTTTTTCTTCAAGCTTGATAAACATTACTATGTTTGCTCTTCAAACATGATGTTAACATTCTATGTTTTCTCTGCAAACATGATGTTAACATTACTATGTTTTCTCTGCCAAACATTATGTTAACATTGCTATGTTTTCTCTGTCAAACATGATGTAACATTGCATGTTTTCTCTGTCAAACATGATGTTAACATTGCTAGTTTTTCGATGTCAAACATGATGTTAACATTGCATGTTTTCATGTCAAAATGATGTAAACATTGCTATGTTTTCTCTGCAAACATGATGTTTAAAATCTTAGCGATGTTTGAATATCTGCACAAAGCATGATCTATTAACATAATCTTTAACTGAAGATAATTATCACAACTGATAATCATAAAATATTGACTGATTTCTGCAACTGGTATTATTTGTTGTATGATGATGGATAAAACATGCACATTATAGAGAGTGAGAATTCAAGAGTAAAGGGAAGATTGAATGAAAAAGAAGCGATACGGTAAGATTTGATATAAGCTTAAAGAAAGTATAAATATGAGAAAAGTGCAAGAAATTAATATAGAAAATCTATTATATTTCTATATAAATATTATGGGAATATATGTAACAATTTCTTTTCTTTTTCTTCGCCTTGCCGCCGCATACCGCCCGCTATGAATTCAGGAGTAGCCAGGGGCCTGGTATGGCGCTTCTGACAGGTTTTTGCGTAATGACGTAATTTCCTTTTTTAGTATACCTCGCCATACTTCGTGCCTAAACTTCTATGACTTCAGAGTTATTTAAAGTTTAGATCCTCAAGTATTGATCTCTGTAACAGATTGATATTAAAAGATCGATTCTACAGGGATAAAAAATAAGATAAATTTGGAGACGATATTATTAGAGAGTTAGTATGTGACAGACAAGGATAAAAAAAAACGAGAGCAGTGTTTATACAGGGTAAAAGTATAAAGCAAAGATAAAACAAAAAAGAATAAAGACAAGAATCCGAAAACATATACACAAAAGAAAACTAGGAATAATGATTTCCAATATCAATGAACATTTACATTTTAACAAGAATAAAATCGATGAAAGGAAGACAATAAAATAAGATTGAAACGTAGAAGGTGACATCTAAAGTTAGAGGAGATATAAAATGTTGTAAAAACAGACAAAAGTAGTGAGAGAAACAGAATCTGGTTGCTAGGAGAGAAAGAAAGAGGTAACAATGTGATCGTTGAAGTGAAGGGCATCGTTACAGATCGATATCTCGTCAGCCAGGAAACACTTTTCAAGGGACATAAATAGATGACGGAATTAGCTGACTAGAGGAAGAGACTAGCAGGAGGAAATCTGTTTTCTAGGCTTGACCTTCCCCTGTTCATTTTCTATTATGAATTGTACTGTAGTAATATGTTTATACATCAAGTAATTACTCAATGTTGCTAGTAATAACCTAGACAATTAGTTCCCAACCAGTGATATACCTACCTCCTGCGGTACGTGCTAAGTCATTTAGGGGTACGTGAGTAATAGTTAGTAGCGGTGGGAAACAAGTAAATAAAATATAAAAAAGGGTTGGAGAAAGCCCTAATGAAAGGACGCATCCCGTAAAGAAGATAAGAGGGAGACCAGGAAGAGGATGGATTTAGGATTTAAATGAGGATTTGAGCATGACGTCTGCAGATGTTGAACATCTGGCCTATGAGAGAGAGAAATTCTGAAGAAGTGTTAGGGTGGTAAAGCTCTCTTCAGGACAAGCTATCTCATGATGATGATGAAATGTAAGGTAGATCCATATCTATGATATTATTCAGGATGGTTAAAATTATGCTGGCTATTACAGGTTCCAGGTATATATAAAAAACCGAGATATGCGAGATGTATCAACAGTAATGTAACTTTTGTTAGTCTGGTAACCCATAGAGAACAATGTTGTTGGTAAACGGAATAACTAGAATTCCTTCACAACGGAATATGGGTTATACTTTTCGATAAGAAACTCTGGTATTTAAACATGCAAACAAAATACGTTATTATAGAACTGAGACATACAAATATTGCTGACGATGTATTAATTACAGTTGTAAAGAAGGAAGAAATGAATAGAAACATTGAAATATAAACAAATAATCAAGAACTATACTCCTATACTTCTTAATAATTTCTCGTCTTATTCTCCGTAATATACCGTCATGTGTGAAATGTATATATGCTATGTTTATATCTGATTATTATTGTTTAATTTTCTTTTAGTCAATTTCTAGTTTTTCACATTTATTTCTTTTTTCATTTTTAGTCCCATATTTTCATTTTAGGCCGTTAGGATTTATTTTCTGACTGTGTATGTTATGTATGCCGTATAAGAAGTCTGAATTTGTTCACTTCTTGATCCTTTGTTTCCTTTGTATGATAAAAGCTTTTGTCGAGACGTCGATGTGTATTGTTTTTGCACTATGTAAAACAATAGTATATTGTTTTTAACCTGTTTCGCCATAACTACATATGAAATTAGAATAAACTAACATGCGAAATATGGAAAGAGAACAAAAAGCAATGGTAATGTTTGCAATTTATAACTGTAGACTAAATTTGAGATTAACTAAAATGTCTTTACCAAGAAACTGACAAACAACATTCACATATGACCAAACACGATGACACGCTAAACAGAAAACGAATGCAGAGTCAAATAAAGAAGCAAGTAAAATGCGCTTGATACAATAGCCTCTCTGTCTCTAACAGTGACGAAAACAAACACAACTCTTGAACCAATAGCCTCTCTGTCTCTAACAGTGACCAAAGCAAACACAACTCTTGAACCAATAGCCTCTCTGTCTCTAACAGTGACCAAAACAAACACAACTCTTGAACCAATAGCCTCTCTGTCTCTAACAGTGACCAAAACAAACACAACTCTTGAACCAATAGCCTCTCTGTCTCTAACAGTGACCAAAGCAAACACAACTCTTGAACCAATAGCCTCTCTGTCTCTAACAGTGACCAAAGCAAACACAACTCTTGAACCAATAGCCTCTCTGTCTCTAACAGTGACCAAAGCAAACACAACTCTTGAACCAATAGCCTCTCTGTCTCTAACAGTGACCAAAACAAACACAACTCTTGAACCAATAGCCTATCTGTCTCTAACAGTGACCAAAACAAACACAACTCTTGAACCAATAGCCTCTCTGTCTCTAACAGTGACCAAAGCAAACACAACTCTTGAACCAATAGCCTCTCTGTCTCTAACAGTGACCAAAGCAAACACAACTCTTGAACCAATAGCCTCTCTGTCTCTAACAGTGACCAAAGCAAACACAACTCTTGAACCAATAGCCTCTCTGTCTCTAACAGTGAGCAAAGCAAACACAACCCTTGAACCAATAGCCTCTCTGTCTCTAACAGTGACGAAAACAAACACAACTCTTGAACCAATAGCCTCTCTGTCTCTAACAGTGACCAAAGCAAACACAACTCTTGAACCAATAGCCTCTCTGTCTCTAACAGTGACCAAAACAAACACAACTCTTGAACCAATAGCCTCTCTGTCTCTAACAGTGACCAAAGCAAACACAACTCTTGAACCAATAGCCTCTCTGTCTCTAAATACCAAAGCAAACACAACCTGAACAAAAGCCTCTGTCTCTAACAGTGACCAAAAAAAACAATGAACAATAGCCTCTGTCTAACAGTGACAAAGCAAACAAACTCTTGAACAATAGCCTCTCTGTCTCTAACAGTGACGAAAACAAACACAACTCTTGAACCAATAGCCTCTCTGTCTCTAACAGTGACCAAAGCAAACACAACTCTTGAACCAATAGCCTCTCTGTCTCTAACAGTGACCAAAACAAACACAACTCTTGAACCAATAGCCTATCTGTCTCTAACAGTGACCAAAGCAAACACAACTCTTGAACCAATAGCCTCTCTGTCTCTAACAGTGACCAAAGCAAACACAACTCTTGAACAATAGCCTCTGTCTCTACAGTGACAAAACAAACAAACTTTGAACAATAGCTTCTGTCTCTAACAATAAACAAGCTTTCAATAATGAGTCTGATGCTAATAGAACATGTCAAAATGTTATTGTCAAGTTTCTTTGTCTCTATTCTCAACTTCTTTTGGTCACATTTATTGTTTCGTTTTAATACTTGTTTCGAAATGAATTAATTCTTGTTATTTGTTTCTCCTACATGCTCTGATATAACCAAAACAAGATTTGTCCTTAGGTTGAAAAGGTGTGCCTCTGCTTAAAGATGCTTTAATCCCCTCAAGTAGTATCATGTCCCTTGCGGAGCGTCACCTTCATCCCAGCCCGCCTGAAAAACTCTCTGTCTCTTGCAAGTTCTCCTGCCTCTTCCAGTGTCATGTTCAAGGTGTCTTTGATGTCCTGCTGCCATCTTCGTCTTGGTCGTCCTCTGTCTCGTCTTCCATGAGCCATGCCTCCCATTATCTTTCTCTCCAGACCACTGACGTTAAATGTGGCCAAAATATTCATCTTCCGGGACATGATGTTATTTATGAGCTAATACTCCTTGATATTTAGGTCTTGTAGAATGTCTTTATTTCTTCTCTTCTCTGTCCAGGATGTTCTAAGAACTTTTCTATAGCTCCTTGTTTCAAAAGCTTCAATTTTGTTTTTTAATGTTTGTGTTATGGTCCACTAATCCCCTACATAGCAAATAAACAAAAGAACCTCTCCTCTTCTATTCCGCTTTTAGAGTCCTCACTCCTCATATACTTTGTAAGTTTCAGTTCATACATGTCTAGTTATATTTTTAAGTTGTTCCATGAGAGTGAGCTCAATCCACCACTATTTTCTATATTCAATATTCTACTATATTGACGTATTGTCTTACCTTACTTCCTCGTGTCTGTATTTGTTATTACTATTAAATTTGTATTCAATATTTCTTGTTCTTTCTTGTCATATTGAACTTAAAAAATGAATATATTTCTTTCTGATACCGGAGTAGAAGAAAAAATACGCTATCTCTCAAGACAGAATTATAAAACAAAAAAGTTCTCTTGAGCTTTGAATTTTCGGAGCTTTTCTTAATTTAATGTTGAAAAATGTAATAAAATCCTGATCTATTACATGAACCAGACAAATGAATCTGCCCCTCTCTCTCTCTCTAATACCGAATTTATTTCATCTAAATACATGATCAGACTAAAGTGATTTGAACTTTAATGCTGAACGATTGGATAACTTAGACAAGTAGTGTCTCTTCTATCTTATTAATAACAAACTGAGAGTGGTTCTTAATTATAAAATGTCATACTTAGTATATAGTATTAGAATTATCAGAACATCTATAGATTCGTACAATTAAGAATGTCATCTAACATATCGAGTGCGATTATACAGAATGTCATACTTATATATATCGAGTATGTCAGTAATTATACAGAATGTCAGTACTATAGTATATCGAGTATTAGAGTGAAGACATGAACTGTAAGCCAGTAGTAAATGTATCTAATCTAGACAAACTCTATTGTCAAGTTGATCTCCGAACTGATCAAGTATGACATAATAATTGTGGTATCAAGTAAACAATTCAAAAGTCACAATTACCTGAGAAAATATACGTACTGATTTTGGGGATGTTTATAGATAAGTGATTGAGCAATCTGTCCTACGTTCTACAGGTTCGAATATGGGCGTTTTCTATCCGTTCACGGGCACATCTCCCCACGCCCCGCCCCCGCCAAGATCGACATGACTGTTGCCCAGGCAAAGGAATTCGTGCTTTGTGGAATAAGTGGAAGCTCATTTATGCTGATATGGTAAAAAAAGTAAGTAAAGGAACCCTTTCATACCTCGTGGTATATGGGTCAATACAGTGTTAGGCCTGTATTTTTCATTGACCGTCGGCACATGATGGGTGATGTGGTCAGCATCACGCCGGCCGCCTTTACTTTCCAGAGCATGTCTGGTACCCAGTTGAGGCTGGGTCGACCTGAGAGCCGTGTGGTCTGGAAAAATTCCACGCGCATTGCGGGAGCTGAACCCAGACCACCAGCCTTGAGAGGCGAGTTCACTAACAACTACGCTACAGCGGCTCTCATGCTGAGATGGACCGAGCACAAATAGTCTCCGTAGGTGGAGGTTAATTTATGCTGAGATAGACCGAGCACAAATAGTCTCCATAGGTGGAGGTTAATTTATGCTGAGATAGACCGAGCACAAATAGTCTCCTAGTGGAGGTTAATTTATGCTGAGATGACCAGACAAATAGTCTCCGTATGTGGAGGTTAATTTATGCTGAGATAGACCGAGCACAAATAGTCTCCATAGGTGGAGGTTAATTTATGCTGAGATAGACCGAGCACAAATAGTCTCCGTATGTGGAAGCTTAGGGGTTAATTTATGCTGAGATAGACCGAGCACAAATAGTCTCCGTATGTGGAGGTTAATTTATGCTGAGACTGAGACAAATAGTCTCGATGTGGAGAATTTATGCTGAGATAGACCGCTGTCCCGTAGGTGGAGGTTAATTTATGCTGAGATGGACCGAGCACGAATGTGAAAATCCGGTGCAATGAAGTTAAGTTTTGACGAAGAAGAAACGTATTTATTTCGAGAAAATTAAATATACATATGAGATAAACAAACAAACGATTGAATTGTATACAAAATAGGTTTACTAAAAAGAGATAAGTAATATATATATAAAAAAAAAAACAACTTGATTCAAAACAAAATGATAGAAGCAGAATTTGTTTGTATAACTATAGTAAGACAATCAGTCACATATAAGACAATACGATAGAAGAAGGTAATAGTATCTGTATGAATCGATTAGAAGATCGAGACGTATTTCGTGGAACATACTTTTTTTCAAATGACAACATAAAAGTTTGAAGAAGGTAGTAATGAAAAGGAAATTATTGAAAACTAAGCAGACAAATCAAACAGTTTGGACACGTAAACAGACATTGAACTTCCTGAAATATGTACTGGAGGAGAAGGATATGGGCAAACCGACATGATAAAAATACACATACACTCATCACACGCATATATATATATATATATATATATATATATTATATATATATATATATATATATATATATATATATATACAGAGAGAGAGACATACACATACAGACTAACAAAGTACAGACAGACATAATGCACCACAATGGCAAAGACATGAAGAAGTGTTGGAGATACATTGTAGCCATCCTTGTATATACTTACTGTAACTTATTAATCGTTTAAACAATACAATACAATATGTTAAGCAGAAGGGGCCGTACAGGACTACATAGGAATATCCAACGATGTGAGATCGAACTTTGACAGCGATCATAGCTCAACACAATCGATCGAGTATTTGTGACCTGAATCTTGCGAGCACATAGTTTTTCATTTTAATTAAGTGATAGCCTACATAGGCTAAAGATCAATAGCAAATGTAAACGTCTGCATGAACGGTCGCTGATGTTTCTTATTGGTTATTGGTTACTGTAATGCTGTCATTACACTCAAGGCCGACACATAGTTGCTCAGTTTCCCCTCAACCAGTACCAGATTAAGTCAGCGCGGGGCCTGTAGCAAATGTTACCAAGAGGCCCTAGGTTTTGTATGATAATAAAATGAAACACATCTTTTGTAAACATACTTTTTTCGATTTAATGTGAGCAAATTTAAAGATAACATTCTGCAGCACACTTAGCAAATAAATTCAGCGAATGTGCAAAGCAGGGAATGTATTCTGTGTGCTTTTTTATCTCATTAATGCGTGCTTGTAAGCTTGTAATTTTACAAGCTAAACATTTTCTACTCTAGGCGCAGGGCCTCCAGAAACGCGGGGCCGGTATCATTTGCTACTTCTGCTATAGGGCTAATCCGGCACTGCCCCCAACAGATGTCGAATGGTATATAAACTGATGGTTCATGTGGCTCACAGGTTAAACTCACTTCTCCCTCTAACCCCTGGAATCCAGTTCTATTTGTACAACGGGTAACTCACTCCAAACTCCTTACAACGCTGGATCCATATACTTCTTTCCAGTTGAATATATACAATTCATATCACAGCGTTTGTAAATTTAGATATAAATAACATTGCTAGACATGAAAGTACGGACACTGCAAACTCAGACAGCAGAAAGGTCAAAGAAGTCAGTGGTGCATTTAGTATGACAACAAGTAGCATGACAATGGAAGTACTGGCTGTGACTAAGGCACTACTCTAGCTGGAGTTACAAAACTATACTAATGTGTGCATTCTGGGTGATTCATTGAGTATGATCCGGAAGGTGGAGGTTGGTTTGCTACGCAGGAAATGGACTGAATCACTGGAAGCGACAGCATTTGACAGAATTGCATTCGTCTTCGTTCTGGGATACATGGGTGTCAATGGCAATGAGAGAGTGGTCAGGCTGACATGCTCTTCCATCGTATATTACCATAAGTCAGCCAATGGATAATAGAGCTGACATGTTCTGCCATCGTATATTACCATAAGTCAGCCAATGGATAGAGCTGACATGCTCTTCATCGTATATTACATAGTAGCCTAAAACTAAGTCCTCAGCCAATGGATAGAGCTGACATGTCGTTAAATCAAATGATAGAGTGAGCATCGTCCAAAGAGGATTTACATAATAATCAAAGCCCCCGTCAACTGTTGGACTGCAAGAGCTTAGATCGAAGATTAAAGTGATCAGAAGCAACATCCCAACAGGTATATGAGTAGGCTCCATCAATCAACATTGAGCTGGTACTGTCAGTCGCTGGACGCTGTTGGAGATATTGCGAAGAAGATCGAAGCACCTATGGACATGTCTGTATTGCAATCAGGATATTCCAAACTGAAACTGAAATGTAAGTACATCTTCAATAACAGATCCTTCTTTAGAAAATGATACAGTACATGTTTATATAAATTTACTTTTAGCTTGCGACAAAAGTTATACACATATTGGGTACTATTAAGTCAATCAATCAAGTGGCATGCCTGCCAGTGTAGGCGATCATGTCTCTCCACAACTCTCTATACTTGGTGCATGTAATCAGTTCTTATGTCGATCTTGTATCGAACAATGATGTCAGGACATCCAGCATCTTCTCTCTCTGTCTTAAACGATATCTCCTTCCCTGAATTTTACCTGTTGTCACCAAATGTTCTAAACCTTCCCTTCGCATTATATGCCCGAAGAACCTTGATTGTCTGATTCTTTTGATAAGGTTTCTTTGTGTGCAGGCTTGATTTAAAACGTCTGTTTTTTCTGTGCCAGGAATTGTCGATTTAAACCACATTCTGCTCCAATATCGTTTGTTCCATCGCTGTCCATGGAATTGTCAGCATTCTTCTGTAAAACCACATCTCTGTGGCTTCCAATGATCATATCAATTGACAAATAAGTATGTGTTGTTTAATTCACTACTTTAACCGACAAGTACCTACTATTTCTGTTAGTTGTGGGAAAAAACCGAATGATGTCGAAAATTTAGAACTAATCCAGATGGTTTGAATTAAATGATGTACATTTATTGAGAGATAATCAATTAACAGGTTAGTTTAAAAAAATTCCAGAAATAAGTTCAATCTTCTTTTGAAGATCCTGTATGAGATTTTTTGTGAAATGTAAATTGTCCGGATGGAATTAATGAACTAATGTATATATTATCAGAAACACATTGCTAGCACGTGGAGTTATGTAGAATTAGGAAGTTCTTAGATTCTGTACAAGACGGAAGAATGTTCATTATAAACGTCTTATTTATCTGAACTTTCTAATATTGTCTTTTTCTTTTTGCGTGTGGTGTGGTGAGCGATGTCTAGATGTTGTTTGTAGGTCTGTTCTTCTTCTTTCTGTGGCTGTTTACGCATGCCTGCACGTGCAGGAGTATATCTGCGTGCAGTTGTTACCATGAGCGAAAGTTAGGTAAATAAGTATCCAACTGAGAAATGGCTACATTACACATATTATTTGCGTTCTCTAAATAACAATGATGATATTCAAAGCAGTCAATATTTGTCTAAGTTATCAGCTAGACCATAATGTTGATGTTACAAACAGGAATTCCTTACACCTTTTTCTTATCCTTAGTTCCTTGATACGACTGTTTTAGACTCACTATTAGAATGTTCCCGAAGTCAGTGTTAGTAATAAATCCAGATTGTGTTGTTCTTGTGAACCCTTTTATATGGTAATACAGTATTAGGATCGTATTTTTCATTGACCATCGACATATGATGAGCGATGTGATCAACATTACGCTGGCCGTCTTTAAATCCCAGTGATTCTCCTAGTACTTAATTATGGCTCGATCGATCTGATAGCCATTACGTCGGAATAAATTCCACGCTTACTGTGGAATTGAACACATACCACTGGTCTAAGAAGCGAGTTCTCTAACAACTACTCTACTGCGTCTCACAAACTTACCATTTTATCTGTTGCATTGTCAATGACTTCCTTTTATATACAACGGTTTTTTCAAGAATAGTTTTGTAAGTCTTGAATTCCAGATCACATGGTCACACTACTGCAGTTGCTTACTTTTTTCTTCCAGGTTCAACAGTAGCAAATGTTCTTGAAGACAACTAGATTTGTTTACAATAGGTTAATAATTTCATTTGGAACCTGATCTTTTACTTTTGTTTACTGACCAATTGATAACAGTCATGTCTCTCCAAAACTCTATCGCTCTGTCTCTCTCTCTCTCTCTCTCTCTCTCCTTGGTGCAGTTAATCAGTTCTGACGTCGATCTTTTGTCGAACCTAGATGTCAAACCACCCAACATCTTCTACTTCTGTCTTCCAAGATATCTCCTTCCTAAATTGTACCCGCTGGCACCAAATATCTAAACCTTCTCTTCGCATTATATTCCCGAAGAGCGGTGATTGTCTGCTTTTATTCTTTTAATAAGATTTCTTTGTGCTAAGGTCTGTTTTAAAACCTCATTACAGATGGGTAACTGAACCAATTTTGGAATATAAAACAACACTTACTAGTACTACATCTATTGAGTTTTGTTATAATATGCTTTGAGATATGGTTGATCATGGGGGAGACCATGAGAGATGACTTTTACCCAGGAAACACATATGTCTGTACAGATGTAACACATATGTCTGTACAGATGTAACACATATGTCTGTACAGATGAAACACATATGTCTGTACAGATGAAACACATATGTCTGTACAGATGTAACACATATGTCTGTACAGATGTAACACATATGTCTGTACAGATGAAACACATATGTCTGTACAGATGAAACACATATGTCTGTACAGATGTAACACATATGTCTGTACAGATGTAACACATATGTCTGTACAGATGAAACACATATGTCTGTACAGATGAAACACATATGTCTGTACAGATAACACATATGCTGTACAGATGTAACACATATGTTGTACAGATGTAACACATATGTCTGTACAGATGTAACATATGTCTGTACAGATGTAACACATATGTCTGTACAGATGTCGACAATTTATTCTTGCATTATTTTGGTATTATGTAATCGTTTAATACGATTTTACGATTATATTTTTATTAATTTGATTTTCTTTTGTGCTTGTTAGCTATAATTATTAGCCTGAGTTCTTACCGGGGCCCAAATTTGGGGTGTAAAGAATAGAACCACTGTTACCTGCCACGCATGTTGTAACAGCCGATTAAGGAGGTTTGGCTGAAATCGGATGCATATGTCCTAAACGTGTATAAGTCTATGCGTTTAGGGGCCTACCAAACCAATGTGCAACGTATACATGTTCTTGGCAAAGATCAGACGTATCATAAAGAGTGATTAAATTGGTCGTAAAGAACGAACGCAAAGAAGAAGAAGAAGAAGTTATACTTATTTAAGAAAAGTAATGAATGGTCAAGGCAATCATATTTCTCTACAATATAGTTCCGAACAGTACATATGTTATTGTTTACTTTTATCCATGTATTTAGTGTTGTACTGCTCAATAATAGTTGTATAGTGGCTCTGTTTTTGTTTTCCTCTGCTTTAAAAGTTACGTTAAATCTCTTCTTTCCATCGATATCGATAGAGACAAGGCTGTCTGTGTTTGATCTGTCTTTTAACTTGTCTTTGTTTGCTTTCCAACTTCCGGACATTTTATTAGTCCTTTGAGCTCTTGGTCGCAATTAAGTTTTGTCAATATAGCGTTGTAAAAAAAAATCGACATCTTGCAACATCGTCCATCTATAGAATGTTTCCTTAAGCGGAGACAAGGTAAAGCAGTCATATGTATCGTAAACATACATAATCTCACACAAACATATACAATCATACTTATACATAACATACACATACTTACATACGTTAACACTACTCACATACATATACACACACATAAATACACCCAGTAAGTATATGCGCATTTACGTTCACTTCTAGTTCTTTAATGATACTCCCTCAATTCAATGTTTCATGGATTTAAAAGCCGAAGGATTGACTTCATTGCACCGGGTTTTAACCCATATGGCTCGGTCCCCCTCCACAGAAATAGTAGCCAATTGCCGAGAGTATTGCACAAAGCACGAACTCCATAGCTCCAGCAACAATCCTAGGGGTTTCTGGAAAAAACTGCACTCGTGAACAGAACGGCGCTGTCTGGATTCGAACCAAGAACTTCTACTCACAAAACTCCTCAATTATTTCAAGTTAATCTGTTAGACATTGATGCTCGATCAGCTATTTCAAGTTAATCTGTTAGTACATTGATGTTCAGATCAGCTATTTCAAGTTAATCTGTTAGTACATTGATGCTCAGATCAGCTATTTCAAGTTAATCTGTTAGTACATTGATGCTCAGATCAGCTATTTCAAGTTAATCTGTTAGTACATTGATGTTCAGATCAGCTATTTCAAGTTAATCTGTTAGTACATTGATGCTCAGATTAGCTATTTCCAATAATCTGTTAGTACATTGATGTTCAGATAGCTATTTCAGTTAATCTGTTAGTACATTGATGTCAGATCAGCTATTTGTTAATCTGTTAGTACATTGATGTTTCAGACAGCTATTTCAAGTAATCTGTTAGTACATTGATGCTAGATCAGCTATTCAAGTTAATCTGTTAGTACATTGATGCTCAGATCACTATTTCAAGTTACTCTGTTAGTATTGATGCTCAGATGAGCTATTTCAAGTTAATCTGTTAGTACATTGATGTTCGATCAGCTATTTCAAGTTAATCTGTTAGAAAGAACATTGATGCTCGATCAGCTATTTCAAGTGCATTTAGTTGTAGCAGAACTCTCGATGTTAGTTTAGATGGCCTAATTGACGAAAGACACTAGTGCTAATAAAAACACGCATTCTGTTTTTTAGCGAGCAGATTGTGGAAAACAAAGATATCGCATCATTTTTGGTATCCACGATTGACAGGAGAAAAATGAAGTGTTGTGAACATGTACAAAACTGAAGTGTTGTGAACATGTACACAAATTAAGTGTTGTGAACATGTACAAAACTGAAGTGTTGTGAACATGTACAAAACTGAAGTGTTGTGAACATGTACAAAACTGAAGTGTTGTGAACATGTACACAAATGAAGTGTTGTGAACATGTACAAAACTGAAGTGTTGTGAACATGTACAAAACTGAAGTGTTGTGAACATGTACACAAATGAAGTGTTGTGAACATGTACAAAACTGAAGTGTTGTGAACATGTACAAAACTGAAGTGTTGTGAACATGTACAAAACTGAAGTGTTGTGAACATGTACAAAACTGAAGTGTTGTGAACATGTACAAAAATGAAGTGTTGTAAACATGTACAAAACTGAAGTGTTGTGAACATGTACAAAAATGAAGTGTTGTAAACATGTACAAAACTGAAGTGTTGTGAACATGTACAAAACTGAAGTGTTGTGAATATGTACAAAAATGAAGTGATGTGAACATGTACAAAACTGAAGGGTTGAATAACTCCATTATATAAGGAGGCATCCCGGCAATCTTCTTCTTCTTCAAACGCTCCATATCGACCACTTGTCAACCACTCTTTGTGATTTGTATGTGATCTGAGCCTAAGAGCGATTGTACGTTGTGCCAGTTATGCGCCAACAAGTAGGCCAGCACATCCGAATTGTGCGCTGCTTTTTATTTACTAGGGTAGTATCCTTAAGGCCTACTTCAGTCGTCTCTTACGACATGCATTATGGTTGCAGTGGTACTACTCTTTGCTTTCCTTGCGGGCCCTGGCACCACACGAGCGACACTTATATTCAAAAGCACATATTAATTTTTCCACTGACTTATTTATTAAATGTCCATGCTTCACACCCATATATTGCCACTGTGAATATGCAACGTATGGGTGTCAAGCATGGACATACCTCACCGTTCAGAAAGCAAAGGCAAACAACTGCTTTATATTATTTTATATATAAAACAATAAAATATGTTTTATTTTAAACAGAAGTGTTTTCAAGATCATTTTGACGTTATTTGTGGATAGTTCTTGGTTGAATACGGCAGGGAAATATATAGAATACATTTCTCATTTATACACATTCTGATATCACAAGTCATTATTTGGTGATTAATTTAATACATTTATAATTGATTTTGTTAAGCAGCAGATTTATTATACAAAAAAATACAATTTGTAAAAGAGTGGTTTGTAATGTGTGTGAGCTTGGACTGTGTTCGAGTTTTATATTTGCTTTGATCTTTGATTGTAATGTTCTGAACAGCGTCCAGGGAAATTGAATGTTCATTTGTTGATATGTTTGAAAGTCAGAGTTTGCTGAGTTTAAATGTTGCGAGACGGACGAAAACGTTATTTATAGATGACACAGCGTTTTGACTTTTGACGTAGAGAAGATTCGAAAAGAAATTAAAGTAGGTCTGAAGAAGTGTGCAAACTATACTGTAGAACAGTGCTGTCCAACCATTTTATATATTGGGGCGCATCTGACTGATGGTTATTTTGGCGCTGACGCCATGTGATGATTGCAATACTGATAATAGTAATAGTAATGTTAATATGGTTATATCAACATTTTCTACAGTGAAAAAACCCAAAAGGGGGTGTTTGAAACCTGTAGAATCTTCTTCTTTCTTTCCTTCTTTTGTCATCACACTGTTACCGGGTTGTCGCACAGTGTCGTAGTTTTCTGCGTTTGTCTTGTGCTGTTCTGGTGGCTTGGGTGATTGTTATTTTGCTCGTTGACAGGATTCAGCTATGCCATCTAACCACATTTTTTTCGTAGTCTCCCTCTTGCCTTCTTTCCTGATGTACTGTTATAGAAGACGCTGTATACTGTGGAGTTTGAATGCATTGTTATTAAATGGCCAAACCACTTCATTCTTTTTTTCTCAATGTAAATCAAGCAAGGTTCTGTCTCAACTTTCTTTCTTATGCTGAAGTTGGTGACTCTGTCTTTTATAGTGTTGTTGGTTAACTTTTCGCAGGCATTGCATTTCACATTCTCTATAGAATGGTTACTAAATAATCAAGATTGCTAAAACTGGAAGATCGTGTTCATTAAAGTGCTACGAAAAACACTGAAAAATCGTGTTTTATTAAATATCTGATCAGTGTATAATAGGGCACCATCAATATCTGACACATACGCCATGGCGCTTGCAAGTCCCGCGTAGACAGCGATGCTGTAGAGGCTCAGGGAGAACTCGCTACGTAAAATTAATAACTTTATAATATTCATTGTTCTGATCGTCATATATCAAATAGTCTAACATACCGAGGATGATATTAAGTGAGAGCTTGGCAAAATGTGTGCTAATCAATTCTACATCTACCTACTATCACTTACAAAACAATGCATTTGTGCAGAAAAAAAACACCATTTCGTTATAATAGCAAAAACGGAAATATAGAATAAATAGTAGTTCAAGTTCCCACACAGCTACAACATACTTTGGTGTGAAATGTTTAGCAAGCTAAAACTATAAAACTGTGATATATACAAAATTGGGATTTAAGCTAATTTCTCTTAGTAAAGTTGTCTAGGTAAAATTTACATGGTAATCTCACGTAGTGATTCCAGACATATTCTATGTCTATGGAGCTATCTTGTTATAGTGTGCCATTTACATTCTGACAAGCAAACGTTCTAGTTGAAGTATGTCACTCAGAGAATAAAAAGACGCTGGCAGTTATTAACAGAACGACTGATTTTTAATTAAGCCTCCTGGGAGATCTTGAAAGCAAATTATTCTAGTAGTCGAATGTAACAAGGTGAATAAATTTAACTTTAATTTTATCATCTCCCAGAATGTATTGTCATGTGTGTGAGATCAACACTAATAGTTATTAGATGTCTTGACTGTTTTAAGACTTTCACACAGTGTGATTGAGTTTTGATGATGTTCACTACACTGCTCATTGAGGTTAGGTACTGAATGTATTCACAATACTATACACAGTGAAGTAACTACTTGACTGTGTTCACACTACACACAGTGAAGTAACTACTTGATTATGTTCACACTACACACAGTGAGGTAACAACTTGATTGTATTCACAACACTACACACACTGAAGTAACCACTTGATTGTATTCACAACATTTAACACACACTCACACACTGAAGTAACCACTTGACTGTGTTCACACTACACATACTGAACTAACAACTTGATTGTATTCACAACACTACCCACACTGAGGTAACAACTTCAATGTGTTCACAACACTACACACACCTAAGATAACGTCATGATTGTTTTTAAATTCTAGACAGTTATTTAGTGAAGTTTACACACTTTGGAACAATTAGTTGTACATGCAACCATTGACCATAAAATGCGTAAATGTGTGTACATTAAGGAGACGGACACAGTCACTATCGTCCTATACTAATGTACCGAATTGTCAGGTGATTTGATCTTTTAGCAACATCCGGTCAAATGCGCTGTTCACCAACTCTGCTATTTACATTCTCTCTACAATCGGTTATGCAAATCTACCTGGTATCTTGCGTTCTGCCATTCTCCTTCATCAATACCATCTGTTGTCGCAATGTGTTGCAATGTTGATTCTTTCATTCTATTGATCAGACATGTCTTCTTTCTTCGATAATAATCTTCCTTTGTTAGCGTTTTCATCAGAAGGCCTGCATTAATCAGGGATACATAAATAGTTGTAAACAAAATCGATAACAAACATTACAAATATTTAGACTTTTTAACTCTTTCACTCCCTAATTTATGTTACTTCCGAAGCTCACATATTGCAATGTATACGGAATTAGCCGTATATCGGCTTTGAGGCATCTTAAAGATTATATCGTGCCAGTATATCGGCACAGAAGGATAAAGTGGTTAATTGACTGTACTAAATTATATCAGCAAATTATTGACATTTGCGTAAACCTTGTATTTCATTTTCAGCACACAAATGTTGATAAAGACCTCAACACTGTTTCTCAATTTAAATGTTGAACAACTACATTACACGTAGAATCGTTGATGCCTAATTGTTAGACTAAACAAAGAAATCTAAAACCTATGGATTGGTTTTATTGCCCTGGGTTTCTAAATATGTCTCGGTCATTCTCCGCCAACTGCCGACAATATTGCACAAAGAACGAACTCTGTAGTCTCAGCAACAATCCTATTGGATCTATGGGGGAGAATTTACTTTTTGAACTGAACGACTAGGTCTGGAATTGAACCCACAATCTTCAAAACGCATGGCTCCTGCTTATTTACTTTGTCACTGAGACTCATCTTCACCTCCCACGGATTACAGGTATTCATTGTTAAAGTAGAGGGCTATGACTACACGGCTACACAGCTACACGGCTACACATTGGTTAGTAATGGGACGTTCTTTGCTCAATCCCTTACTGCTGCGTTTTTCAAACTGGGGTCTACAGCCCCTCCCCCCATCCGGGGTCCGCGATGTACTCACATGGGTCCTCAAGCGCTTGACGAAATATTATGATCTTCGACATTTCAAACATTTTTTTTGTTTATAAACAAGTATAAAAACAACGGGAAACTAGTTCATCTGCAAAATCAAAGGACCCGAACTAGACCGGAGTATAAATGTCTAAATGACAAAATGAAAGATCATTTTAAGTTTCCCGCAGTCTGAGAAATTGGTGCCAGCTTGACTGTTTTATGTGGTGTAATAATAAATCCATCGTTAGAAGATTTTCATATATAGAATCATTTGGGGGTCAGGGCAGCAAAATGTATTTAAAAGGGGAACCTCGGTAATGCAAAGTTTGGAAACCGCTGCCTTACTGAATTTAATTTTTTTAGTTGTGAATGACTCTCGGATTAGGCCAAGGATCAATTGGGTACATGAGCAACCCTGGAAGATAAAGTCGGCCAACTTGAATTTAACCGTATCAGGCATCATCATCATCATCAAGGTGCGTATCGTTTATAGGACGTTGCTCTCTTTGCAGCACATCTGAAATTCACTCTGTCTCTTGCCAGTTCACCCACTTCGTCGATGGTCATGTTCATGGTTTCTTTAGTATCTTGTAACCATCTTCTTCTTGGTCTGCCTCTGCGTCCTGGGACCCTGCCCTCTAGTATTGTTCTTTCCAGGCCATCGTGACGCTTGATGTGACCAAAGTATGTAATTTTTCTGTATAGTATGTTGTTTATCAGCCAATTCTCTTTAACATTTAGTTCTTTCAGGACATCAGTGTTCTTTCTTTTTCTGTCCATGGTATTCGTAGGATCTTTCTGTAGCATTTAGTTTCGAAGGACTGGATTTCCGTTCTTAATTTTTGTGTAATAGTCCATGATTCACAACCATAAGTAGCCACTGAGAAAATGACATAGTGTGTTCTAAATATGAATTGTAAATGTCTAGAACCGTATTCTCAAATAGAACATAAGAAAGCAGTATCGTCACATTATCATCGGTACATTCACTGTTATTGCAAACATTCTTGTATGTGCTAATATGGATATCAATAACATGCATTGATTACCGCAATGTTAGATAACTAGTGTTACATCAAATATATTCACAACAATAACACGTAGAAGTGTCCAAACATCACGATAGTTTCTATTTTAGATTCTTGCATAAAATACACGATAAAACACCGCATGCTCAAACATGCACAGTCTCGTCCAAGTATTCCCAAATGAGAAATGAAACCATTGTAATGTTTATTCGTTTCCAAGAGTGAACAATTCCTATTATTAAATTATTCTATTAAAGACATACAACACTTGATGCCAACTTCACTTGTATGATGTCTGGGTTGATGTTTCTCAGAAATGCCATCGTTTTCTTGACTTCATTTCTGAAACGGTTATTAGGATATAATTGTTTGTTTATTTGGTGTCACTGTGGCGTAGATGTTAGGTGTCTCCACCTCTCGCTACAAAGGTACTCGGTTCGTCCCTCGTAGATCCGTCAGGATATTTTTCAAGAGAATCCTGATTGCAGGGTAGGTGAGATCGAGTTCTGCGAACTGGGGAAGAGAAAAATGTTATAAATATGACCATCGACGAAGTGGGTAAACTGGCTAGAGACAGAGTGAATTTCAGATGTGCTGCAAAGAGAGAACGTCCTATAAAGGATACGCACCTTGATGATGATGATGAAATGGAGTTCCTAGTCCTATCGGAGACGGACAATAAAACGTAGGTCCCTGTTCAAGTTCTTCTTTCTTTTGTCAGTACACTGTTACCGGGTTGTTAATCCAGTGCCGTGGTTTATGTATTTGTCTTGTGCTTCTCTGGTGACTTGTGTGATGGTTTTCTTAGTCACATGGCAGAATTAAACTACGCTATCTATCCACCTTTTCCTCGGTCTTCCTCTCGCCTTCCTTCCTTATATTCTGTTGTGGAGAGCTTCATATGCAGTTTGGTCTGTTCGCATTCTTACTAAGTAGCCAAACCACTTCATACTTTGTTTAAAGTTGAACATGTATAAGAGCCATTGGCAGTTCAAAATCGAGAAGAGAATGCTGGATTGTCGCTGCATGCAAAATCCATTAGAGAGATTTCAAAACTAAAATTCCTGAAAAATATTTTTACCATCTTCGTGTGTAAGAAATAAGTCGAAGTACGCAAGGTTACTCCCCGAAGTGCAATGATGATGGTTATATCAATCAATGAATCAATCAAAACATGTTTATTTATGGATCAAAATGTTTTGCATTTATAATTGTTTACAAGATAATATATAATGTTAGCTATAGTTCCCTCTATTTTACCTTTTACAACATGTTGGTGTTTATTTTGTGTTGATATGAATTATGGTGGCATAGCTGCTTTATTACATCATCATCATCAACATCATCTAGTAGCTTGTTCCTTCCGTAACTTGGCTCCCATGACGTCAGTCCTGAAAAACTCTCTGTTCTGTGCAAGTTGACCGGTGTCAGCAGCAGTCATTCTCAGATCGTCAATGACATCTAGCACTCATCGTCTTCTAGGTTTTCCTCTCATTCTTCTTCCAGGCACCTTTCCCTCCAACATTATCTTCTTTAGGCACTCATGTCGTTTGATGTGTGCAAAATGTTTAATTTTTCTGTTTTTTATGCTCTTTATGAGTAATAGGTAACTGTCTTTAATATCAAACTGTTGCAGAACAGAAGCGTTTGCCCTTTTCTCTGTCCATGATATTCTAAGGACTCCTCTGTAGCATTTGAATTCAAAGGCATTGATAATCTTTCCCACCACGTTGACAATGAATGATCCATCTCTCACAACCACATGATGCCAAGGGACAAATATAGATTCTTATTAAAAACTTGTTTGTTGTTTTTATATGACATACTTTACGTAAATATTGAGTATCTCCTTCCTTACCGCGTTGTTGTCGTAAATAAAACACATACCTTCCTGCTATTGCTATTGTTATTATTGTCCCTGGGGAGTCTGAATTTACTGCCATCTGAGATTTCATTCTCCACCACGGACTGTGCGTGATGAATATTTTATTAATTTGGAAAGAATTGGTATTCATTTTCTTTTGCGTATTACGAAATTTTGTCCAGCAATCGGTTTTACAGTCTGTTTTTTACTTTGCTTTTTACCAGTTTTTATTTTACATCCACAAATTGAACACTAGACTTATATTTTATTGTCTGCTTCGTAGGATTAGACGCTTGATCTTACGTACCCTAAGATCATTGATCACTGGACAACATAAAATGTTCTACCTTGTTTACGAGATTAGTATTTTTAACAAAAGTTCTACGTTGTGTACGAACCTAGAACTTTTGAAGCGTTCTGAGTGCTTTTGAAACATCCTGCTTCACCTTTCCAAAAATCTAGAACGGATTTCTTCTCCTACGCCCTCCATTATTACTTTCTCTCTCTCTCCTTCTCATTAACCCACACAATAACAACACATAAACTGTAATAATCCATACACTTACACAGCGGCGGCTCGTGGTCATTTGTGGTGGGACTGGGCCTCACTGGACCTTACTGACGAGCCGCCCCTGCACTTACATGTTATAATCAACATTACTCTTGGAGAAGAACGAAGAAATTATAACACATGTAAAAAAGTAAATTGAAATTGAATACTTAATAATAGCTAACTCTGGAGATAGTGTGTTTTTCTATATACATATATACAGATACATATAAACTTGTCGCATACCAAAACAAATGTTGTTCTGTGAACTTTCGAAGGGAAGAGGTACCAGGGCAGACCACTGCTCAGATAAGAGATGTCTGCAAAGCCTCAATGAAAAACTTTTCTATATGTCCCAGCACACGGGAAGGACTAGCTGATGACAGAGTTGTGTGGAAAGTCAAATTGAATAAGGGCGCAGAGTCTTTTGAGAAGAGACTTATGTATGAGCTGAACGACAAGAGAGAAAAGCGAAAACTCAGAAGTTGTCACAGTAAAACACTTGCCTATTGACCGTCTGTAAAGACGAAAAAGGCCCTATATATATATAAGTAAAGTAAGTAAAGGAACCCTTTCATATCTCGTGGTATATAGGTCAATACAGTGTTAGGCCTTTATTTTAATTGACCGTCGGCACACGATGGGTGATGTGGTCAGCATCATGCCGGCCGCCTTTACTTTCCCAGAGCATGTCTGGTACCCAGTTGAGGCTGGGTCGACCTGAGAGCCGTCGCGGTCGGGAAAGATTCCACGCGCAATTCGGGAGCTGAACCCAGACCACCAGCCTTGCGAAGCGAGTTCATTAACAACTACGCTACAGCGGCTCTCCTATATATATATATATATATATATATATATGCAGATTGATCTATGAACTGTGATGAGGAAACAGGCCGTAGAATATGATAGAAGAAGTCGACACAGAACAGAACAGTCTAATTTTTTTTAAACATTTAAGGGGTGGTTAAACAAGCCACAAAAATCATGATCATACACTGCCTTCAAATGATATTAGTCTCAGTTGGATTTCTACATAAACAATTCAAGCAGCAGATTTTTTAGTTTGACCAGATGAAAATGAATATCCCAATGTCATGAGTTTGCCCGTCTGCCCAGCGTGTTCGTAGAGCGTTGGACTACGGGTGACTATCCCTCTGTGTGTGCAGGTTCAATTCCGCGGGATGGCAGAAAAAGCCACAGATTCCCCAGATTTACGGTGTTCGTGGCACCGAGCCGAAGAGCTGAAAAGCTCAAGTGCTTCTGGATCGGGAAAAAAAAAAATGTCATGAGTTTTGTGAATATTGGAAAAGCTAGTTGATAGAGACGGAGTAATTTTAGGAGTGCACAGATTGCGGAGACGTCTATTCTCGTTACGTTTCCAGTTTCCGGTAAAGAACAGATAATTATGTAGATCAATATAAGTCATCTGTCTGTGTGAATACTGCACTTATTCTAATCTCATCTGCCCATCAATCGCACAAAGAAGTATGGACAATATTTCTTCTTCTTCTCTTCCACCATTTATTTCTTTATAGAAGTGTTGCCGGGGTGAAACGTAGTGAACTTGTTTGTGTGTGCTTGTTCTTCTCTTCCACCATTTACTTCTTTATAGAAGTGTTGGGGTGAAACGTAGTGATCTTGTGTGTACTTGTTTTAAGGCACTTTGTAAGCTGACATTCATGTTCGTAAGGCTGTTCTTGATGCCGTTGCTCCATCTTTTACGTGGTCTTCCTCTTGCTTTGTACTCATTATACTTTTTTTGTGTGGCTCTCTGTGGTAGGAAATACCAAGGCATTATTCTCAGGTTTCCACACCATTTAATCTGTTGTTCTTTTATGAATTGCATGACTGGTTTCACATCCAGTCTCCTTCTGATTTCTTCATTTCTAATTTTGTCTCTTATTGTCACACCTGCAGTTCTTCTAAGAAACATCATCTCTGTTTTTATGATTTTCTGCTCATTAGCTGCTGATATTGGCCATGTTTGACATTGGTAACATAGTGTTTGCCAGAAAATTGTTCTTATGAGATTTGCTTTAGTTGTTAGCGGTATCTCTTTATGTCCCAACAGTGGTGTGAAATGTCCCGAGCATATTTCTGCGGGACAAAAATTATTTTTCCTCATTACAATCTGTTTGGATAGGTTTAGAACAATAGCATTTGAATAGAAGGTCTAGAGAATCATGTATCTACATTGTGCCTGTCTTCTACAATCTCTTTACAAATAATACTCTTCAACTGAT
Organism: Arion vulgaris; assembly: GCA_020796225.1. NCBI lineage: Eukaryota > Metazoa > Mollusca > Gastropoda > Stylommatophora > Arionidae > Arion > Arion vulgaris. The sequence goes on along the minus strand of CM036753.1, from coordinate 97,341,337 downwards.
GCGGGTAGATTGTCAGATGAATTGTCTGAGTTGCAAAGAGAATGTACTCTGAAGATCGTGTTCATGCATTTGTGAGGTAGTCCGCTGGGCAAAGAGAATGTTGTTCTGAAGTTGACATTGTGTTAGCCTGCGATGCAAAGAGAATACACTCTGAAGGTGAGAGTGAGGTAGTCCGCTGGGCAAAGAGAATGTTGTTCTGAAGTTGACATTGTGGTAGCGTGCGATGCAAAGAGAATACACTCTGAAGATGACAGTGAGGCAGTCCGCTGGTCAAAGAGAATGTTGTTAAGGAGCTTATTGATGGATTATTTTGTTAACAGTTTGTCTTAATGGATGTAGTAACTAGGGAAGCAGTCTGAAATTGAAGTGGCACATCAATCCATTCGTCTCTTGGCTCAATTCTGGAAAGCCCACAAATTTTTCTAAGAGTATCTTTCGCCTGACTCAACCATGATCTGCCTCTCTTCAGTGTACATCCTTTCTCCTTAATGAGTTCTTCGTGGAGGCGATGTTCGTTGTTTGCTTCGACTTTTAGAAATGATCGAACCCTCCAAGTTTCCATTCTGTGAGAAATAGTGGGGAGGTCAAGAAGAAATCTCTTTACCACTCCTGGTGTATCATTGGAGCATCCCAGGATGATGCGCATGGCATCATTCTGAATTCTTTCCAGTCTCACTATTTGCATATGACTAATCGTTAGGATAGCGCATGCATATTCAATACATAATAGAACGAGGTCTTGGAACAAGAGCACAAGAAGGCATTACTTAATTTTGAGCCAACATCACATGTATGTTTTATGTGTCCCCGTTATATATGAACTAACACCATATTTGGGTTCTACTTCTGTTCGCTGTCTGTATGAACCAACAACGGATTTATATTATAATTAACCTTTTTATATGCGATGAAGTTCTAGCTTTGTCCCCAAGCATATATTAGTTAACAATGGGTTTAGAATCTAATTTTGTCCCCACGCATATATTAGTTAACAATGGGTTTAGAATCTACTTTTGTCCCCAAGCATATATTAGTTAACAATGGGTTTAGAATCTAATTTGTCCCCAGCATATATTAGTTAACAATGGGTTTAGAATCTACTTTTGTCCCCAAGCATATATTAGTTAACAATGGGTTTAGAATCTACTTTTGTCCCCAAGCATATATTAGTTAACAATGGGTTTAGAATCTAATTTTGTCCCCACGCATATATTAGTTAACAATGGGTTTAGAATCTACTTTGTCCAAGCATATCTTAGTTAACAATGGGTTTAGAATCTAATTTTGTCCCCAAGCATATATTAGTTAACAATGGGTTTCGAATCTAATTTTGTCCCCAAGCATATATTAGTTAACAATGGGTTTAGAATCTACTTTTGTCCCCATGCATATATTAGTTAACAATGGGTTTAGAATCTACTTTTGTCCCCATGCATATATGAGTTTTCAATGCATTTTGTATCTACTTTTCTATATGCGTGTATTTGTTAACAATGGGCTTAGGATCTACTTTATCCCTATGCATGTAACAGTTAACAATGTGTTTTTGATCTACGTTTGCCCTCTTCTTTTATTAGTTAACAGCGATTTGTTATGTTCTATTTATGTTCTACTAGTTAACAGCGATTTGTTATGTTCTATTTATGTTCTACTAGTTAACAGCGATTTGTTATGTTCTATTTGTGCTCTACTAGTTAACATCGAGTTGTTATGTTATATTTATGTTCTACTAGTTAACATCGAGTTGTTATGTTCTATTTATGTTCTACTAGTTAACATCGAGTTGTTATGTTCTATTTATGTTCTACTAGTTAACAGCGAGTTGTTATGTTATATTTATGCTCTACTAGTTAACATCAAGTTGTTATGTTCTATTTATGTTCTTAGTTAAAAAGGAGTTAGTTATTTATATTTATGCATTAACAGTTAACAATTGTAGTTTTTTGTTCTACTTTTTACCTTATGTTATTTATGTACTAGTTAACACATTTGTTATGTTCTATTTATGTCTACTAGTTAACATCAGTTGTTATGTTCTATTTATGTTCTACTAGTTAACATCAAGTTGTTATGTTCTATTTATGTTCTACTAGTTAACAGCGAGTTGTTATGTTATATTTATGCTCTACTAGTTAACAGCAGTTGTTATGTTCTATTTATGTTCTACTAGTTAACAGCGAGTTGTTATGTTCTATTTATGTTCTACTAGTTAACATCGAGTTGTTATGTTCTATTTATGTTCTACTAGTTAACAGCGAGTTGTTGTGTTCTATTTATGTTCTACTAGTTAACATCGAGTTGTTATGTTCTATTTATGTTCTACTAGTTAACATCGAGTTGTTATGTTCTATTTATGTTCTACTAGTTAACAGCGAGTTGTTATGTTCTATTTATGCTCTACTAGTTAACAGCGAGTTGTTGTGTTCTATTTGTGTTTATCAAAGTTAATTTTCCTTGAATGTTGTTGTTGTTACTGCGTATTTTTATGTGAAACAAATAGAGATGTTATTAGAACTTCATTAATGATCTACAGGAGCTCAATAGTAGCCTCTTATTGGATCGGTCTAGTACAGAGATAGCTAGAGAAATCAATACGTACGCTCGGTGGTGTCTCTGACATACGCGTAGGAGAAGTAACGAGAGACAGAGAAACAGACGGAAGAAATTAGAAGATGTAGGAAAGAAAGATGAGCTTGTTGACAGAAATAATTGATGGGTATGTTGTTTTCTTTATTAAAAAAAAAAAAAAACCACCATAGCACTTCATATTCTGATTCAAATGCGGTGGAGAATAGGAGTAGTGAATGTTAAATAGTGGGTGAAAATGTTAGGGAGTGAGAGATGAAGGATAAAGAGTGTGTGACCCTGACCGTTAGTGAGATTTGAGCAAATTGACCATTAAAAGCCCACACACGAAAGTGTGATGTTCTTAGTAGTGTTCTAACGTGTTTATAGTAATATTGTAAGGTATTTATAGCGGTATTCCAACGTGTTTATAGAAGTATTGTAAGGTATTTATAGCGGTATTCTTACGTGTTTATAGAAGTATTGTAAGGTATTTATAGCGGTATTCTTACGTGTTTATAGAAGTATTGTAAGGTATTTATAGCGGTATTCTTACGTGTTTATAGAAGTATTGTAAGGTATTTATAGCGGTATTCTTACGTGTTTATAGAAGTATTGTAAGGTATTTATAGCGGTATTCTTACGTGTTTATAGAAGTATTGTAAGGTATTTATAGCGGTATTCTCAACGTGTTTATAGAAGTATTGTAAGGTATTTATAACGGTATTCTTACGTGTTTATAGAAGTATTGTAAGGTATTTATAGCGGTATTCTTACGTGTTTATAGAAGTATTGTAAGGTATTTATAGCGGTATTCTTACGTGTTTATAGAAGTATTGTACAGGTATTTATAACGGTATTCTAACGTGTTTATAGAAGTATTCGTACATATTTATAGAAGTATTGTAAGGTATTTAGAAGTATTCTAACGTGATTATATTAGTATTTTTAATGTGTTTATCAAAGTTAACAAGACAACAGATGGAGATGGGAGTAAGGAAATTAAAAGAAGAACAAACATGGCTTTGCAAAAAATGAAACAGCTCAGAGCAGTGTGGAACGGAACTGATAGGAAAACAAAGATCAGAATACTAGAAGCATGCATATTCCCGGTGGCGGCGTATGGGTGTGAAGCATGGACATTTAATAGAGCAGTGGAAAAACATATATGTGCTTTTGAATTCAAGTGTTACAGAAGAGTCCTTCGTATATCTTGGACAGAGATGAGAACAAATAATTATCTAGAAAGAACTCAAAATCAAAGAAAACTGACTGATGCTACAAATAAGAAGAAAGAGAAAATTGAGATATTTTGGACATATAAAGAGACATGAAGGGCTGGAGAAGACCATCATGGAGGGAAGCATACCGGGAAAGAGGAGAAGAGGAAGATCACGGAGAAGATGGATTCAGGATGTAACTGATGGTTTGAACATGACAGCTGCAGAGGCAGCACATCTGGCCTATGGGGAGAGAAATTCCAGAGGACTGTTGGTGTGGCAAAGTTCTGCTCAGGACAAGCTATTAGATGATGAATGTGTTTATAGTAGTATTCTAACGTGTTTATAGAGGTATTCTGACATGTTTATAAAGTATTCTAACATGTTTATAAAAGTATTCTAACATGTTTATAGAAGTATTCTAAACGCATCCCAAAACAGTTGATGTATGGCGAGCTTGAAGGGGCAGACGTTTAGCTGGTGGACAGAAAAACGCTTTAAAGACACTCTTAAAGTGTCTCTGAAATGCTTCGATATAGACAATACGTGCTGGAATCCCTTGCGCAAGATCGCCAAATGTGGCGCTGTAACAACAAGAAGAGGAACATCCGGAATAGCTAAGAATCATCGTATTGTTGAGTCACAGGAAAGGCAGCGAAGACAGGAACAACAGCCATGGGTAGACGAATTGCCGGACTTGGCTGTGGCAGAGGATTCTGTTCAGGATGCTACAGTCACTCAGAGACAGCAGAGGTGCATACAGTACACGGTTTATAGAGGTTTCTGACATGTTATAGCTTGTCGATAGGATTCAACTATTTTTAGAAGTATTCTAACACTTTCATTGAAGTAATCAAACGTTTTTATACAGCACAGTGCATTATATTTTTCAGCATGATGCAAGTCTTGAAACGCCCATTAAATCTGTTTTCCTTAAAATAACCTTCAATTGTAATTTTGATTTTGCTGCTTATGCCGCCCTCCGCTCATCCTTACGGTGCCGCCTGATGCGACTGCTCTCTGTATCATAACACGGGCGGCCCTGTGTTTATAGAAGCGAACGAGAGAAATTTCGCAAACTTCAAGCGACCTGCTAGAAGTCGTCAAATAAGTGAGAAAATGTCGGATTTATTTTTGTGTATGAGAGTAATTGCTTTGTGTGTGTGTGTGTGTGTGTGTGTGTGTGTGTGTCTATGTGTGTAATGTAGAATCATTTCTATCATTTCTAGTGCTAGTGTTACGTTTATTTTTACCACCCAAAATCTTGCATTTTGCGATGGTAGAATCACACTTTTTATTGCCCGAATCGCAATGTTTTCTCATGTTATTGCTCACTGAGTGCTTCTGTTTTTTTTTTCTCTAATTGGCTTGTCATTTTATGTTGTATTTGTTCTACCCAAACTTAACTTATGTTTGTTCCACTGGGATTAGGCTGTTTTTTATTTGTTTTACCAGAATTTAAACTGTTTGTCTCTACATTGATTCAACTTTAGTATATGGTTATTGATCTGGAAACAAAGCTTAAAGTGGGGCTAAGTGGCTAAGCCCTTGCCTTGTGTTCGGAAGGTCATGAGTTCAAATCCGAACCGTTTTGTTCACAATTTTCCAGAGAAGTCTATAATCGTTGCCGGAGCTATAGAGTTCGTGCTTTGTTTAATACTCTTATTATCAGGTGACGTGCCATGTCTACATAGATGGACTGAGCTACAGGATCTAAAATCTGGTACAATGATGTCAATCCTTCGGTTTTAGATCCTTTGAAAATATATCCAAGAAATGTCATGTGTATCGAAGAAATGTCACGTGAGTGTTATTATATAGTAGTGAGTGCTGAAAAATAACTCTCAACATTATACACAGAATGGAGACACTCATCAAAATATTTCAGACAAATCTTGCACTTAATTTCTTAAAATCTTGGTATTTGTTATCCAAATACTGTAGCAAAGTAAGAGCTTTTATAACAACACGTTGTGTATCATTGGAGATCATTCAAAGATAAATATAGTTGAAATAGGAATGTATATCTCATACGAACATAGGTTAGGGTAGCTCCCAGATAGACAGCGGTTAGCCCGCGTGCCCAGCGTGTTCGTAGCGCGTTGGACTGTGGGTGACTAGCCCTCTGTGTGTACAGGTTCAATTCCGTGGGCAGGCAGAAAAGCCACAGATTCCCCAGATTCACGGTGTTCGTGGCACCGAACCGAAGTTACGATGTCCATGGCACCGAGCCGAAGAGCTTAAAGCTCAAGTGCTTCTGACGAAAAAAAAGACAGCGGTTGGGGAAAATAAACCTAGACATCTAAAGGAAACATGCAAAACAACTATGAAAAGAGAGTTGACATATTTCTCCCTGGCATTGGAAACAATTATTAGAAATAAGGCGAACAGAAACAATGTAAATATTGTGGAAGACTTATGTGTCAAACGGGGCACAAAGAAGATACAGATATTTCTGATGAACTAAGATTGAACTACTTTTTTTCTTCTAAAGTCGAACTGCTATGTTTGTTCTGAGATTCTTCACATATAATGCTCTATCCATATTAAACTTATGTTTGATCTATTATTATTGGGCTGTTATTGTTATTCAACAATGATTAGTACCTCACTCACCGCCTACCTCTTTTCTTCCAATTAGTCCTTCCTCATTCTTGATGTAATGTATAACGCCATTTAACATTTCTTAACAAGAATTAGGTACCTCAGACATTGTCTACGTCAAAGTGATACGAATTACCACACTGGTATAAAATGCATATACTATAGACAAATTAGACATAATTTGGCGCAAACATGGAGTGTACGGAAGTCTACAGATCTGAGGCGGTCAGATTGGATCAGATCAGATCTGAGTTCAAATCGCAGTTCAAATCAAGGATGTAGAAAAAAATTTAATAAGTGAATACTGAGAATGAAGACCTGTATATAGTAGTTTTACATTAGCGAGAGAATAAATGAATAATCAAGTAGGGGAAATAATAACAACCAACGTGTTCAGTATAGGTCTCAGTATAGGTCTTTATCATGACAAGACATACAAACACGAAATACTAAACGAAATACTAAAATATTGATATTAAATATAAAATCAAAGCGAAATTAGTTTTTCGTGTTTTATGTCTTGTCTTGACACCAATGTATTGTTAAAACATTGATTGTTATTATTTTTCGAATTTGATTTGTTTTTTTTTACCTTGGTAAAGTAAAGGGGACTTCATCTTTCTGTTTTCTTCCATATCGCACAGTGACACATACATTAACTATCTCTCCCTCATTTCATCTCAATCACATGTTAGTCGTGATGAATCAAGAGGCATACCAGAACCAGGAACAGCTTGTTTTCATATCCAGGGCATACTTGTCAATATTAGGTGGGTTTTTCACTCTAATCACGTGTACGTATTAACGTTCTTAGAGTAGTCGTATTGAACTTGTCAGTCCAGTCTATCACTGGAAGTCTTGGTGGATATTCTCACTGAATTAAAGCTGTCAGTCCAGTCGATTACTGGAAGTCTTGGTGGATATGCTCGCTGACTTGAGACTGTCAGTCCAGTCTCTGTCTGAAAACCAGGTGGACATGCTCGCTGGCGATCACTCTGATATTGATTGCGTTTTGTAGCTCACATGTCGAAGTATTGAGAGTCGATCTTGACTAGATTCTTCGATGAAAGGGTAGGTAATAAGAAACGATATAAAATCAGGCAATAAGATATGATAAGATTAGGAGAACATGAAATGACTAAATCCTGAACAATAACAATAGATACAATTTCAGAAAAAAAACATGCAGATAGGCAGTAAAAATCGACAACTTATAGACAATAACAATGGATACAACTGCTACACTGGAAACCTTGCCGTTGCTACAGAGTCCGTACACTGCCACTGACATTTTCTTGTGTAAGCAAGCGATGGAACAAATTCAGCAGAACAGTTATATATTTCCTATTCATCGTAAACGGATTCAGTTGTCACTTATAGATGTTATTTGAGCAAGATATAAGTCCTTACAAGTGTTCATTACAAAAACTAGCTCTCAGTACAACATATCATTAGAGTTCCGTTCATTTTCTTTCTTTTATAAATGATTCGGTCAAGGCTCTATTTGTCGGACGAGCTTGATCAAGCTAGAAATTTCTGTATATTCCAACACTTCGTTGTTTGTCTTACCGTAACTTCAGAGCATTTCTAGTCGATGCATGTCGCAGGACATATGAAATGCATTCCTTTATTGTTTACTGTTCGTGCAGGGTCCACATTTCATTTTATCTAGTGTTAACCATTTCCACTGAATCCTCATTGTTCCATGTTCATTTGAGGATCATCATCATCACACATCGGATATATTCATATTTCCCTTCTAAGCATGCCTTTCAGTGTCTTAAACTAACTACTCCGTTCTGTGCTGGTTGGTATATCTACTGGGTGTACTCACATGATTTTCCCTCACTGTAACTTATGCCACATTGTCTTCCAACTTTTGCAGAATGTCCATGTAAACACGCTAGTAAATTTACCATGAAATATTAAGTAGATATTATTGCCTCGTGTTCGTGCAATTTTCCCTTTTAAATATCTAGTCTTTCACCCTAAAGCTTACAACCTAAATACATTTAAAAGCTTTCATTTCATCCCTTCTGTTGCAGTTGGGCTCTAGTCTACACCGAACCTCTTATTGCTTTAATGTCCAAAGACAAGTATCATACTAACCTCGAACTCATTAGTTCACAGACATAACGCTGGTCTCCTTCCACCTTTCGATGTCAGAGATTTGACAATTGTCGTGCTCATCTGGAACTAAATAGTTCAGAAACTTGATGCTGAAAGAGTCTAATTCACTCTAGTGATCTTAAGAGATATGTTGAATGAAGAAACAACTTTGACCACTAAGATATCAATATATTTTTAGATTTAATTGTGCCAGATACAATAAACACATGACGTAATCTTAAACTGCCCATGTGTCAGTGAGTTTGACAACCGTATAGTGCAGACTTGAACAGCTCCGTACTCTCGGAAATATATATTAAGTACACGTATCCTTGGTGACGATAATAGCGGTCTAAGTCAAGTTGACAGGCTCTTAGATTGATAAAGATGTTTGCATTTTCCATAAATGTATATGTCTGTTGTGTGCGTGTACATGTGCGTGTGCCGGTGCGTGTGTGTGTAAGTGTGCGTGTACAGGTGCAGTTGCGGGTGTTGGGGCTAATGTGTGCATGTGTGTGCGCGTGCACGAGCGTGTGCCTATGCACATGTGAGTATGTATGTTTAAACAGTTTCTTTGTCAAATCTGCAACGAGCTTTGAACACAAGATAGCCTGTGTATTGCCGGAGCTTGTAAATGGAACAAAGAATAGTAACACTGCGACCTACAAGGCATGTCATAAAAGGCGACTGAGGTAGGACCTAGGGAAGTTACACTAATAAATAAAAAGCGTCGCAAAAATCGGATGTGCTTACCTACTTGTAGGCGCATAACTGGCACATCGTACACGTGCTCTTACGGTCAGATCACATAGAAATCACAAAGAGTGTTTAACAAGTGGTCGACATGGAGCGTTTGAAGAAAAACAGCACTGGATGGCCATAAAAAGGGTTTATAAACAATATATTTATTTCTGATTGATTTTCCTACTATCATTAAATAAATTCAAACAAGCAGTAAATGACAAACAGTAGTCAAACATAAAGTAAAATGATGGAGAAGAATGTGAAATTTAATTTAAAAAAACAAAATAACTAAGAAGAATTGGTATATTACTTTCGTTTAAATTGCTTCAACTTCTTGTTTTGCTATTACCAGGAGAACATTTGATGGATTATTTGTTTGTCGCCAACATAAACATGCGTTTGTGTTAGCATTTGTTGTTCGACTGGAGTGTGTTACAATTGGTGAAGATGGATTAGTTTCGTTGTGCGCAGAAAGTATGTGTTTTGTTGACAGATGAAGTGGTCGGATACAATTGTCAACTAGATTAATGTAAATCTAAATATACCCTGCCTATACTCAGAGTGTAATACGAGATTAACGTGCAAGGGAAATGTGAGAAAGACTGTAAATAAAAATGTTGGAAGCAAGAAAGTTAGAATGAAAGGAAATAGAAGTGAGTAAAAAAAAAGACAGTATAACATCGGATAACATAGAAGTGATTTAAAAAAGGGCAGTATAATATTAGATAAGAAAGAAGTGAGTAAAATAGTCCAGTATACAACTAGAGAATACTGCCATATTTAATACTCGAGTAATGTTTTAGCATGGCCTGTCCGAGATCACTAGAGGTCAGTCTTGAAGAGTACACCACGAGAGAAGCGAATCAATCAGCTACATTACATCACATCCGATGATATTAGTTTCTAAATAAGACCTCATATAATGAAGTCTGTCTGACTGAAATCTGTTATTACCATGATAACTGGTGGAGGCCGCGAGGGTTCTACGGAGAAAGTGTCCTAGTCAAACTGAAAGACATTATCGACAAAAAAGACAAATATTTCTTCTTATATTTAACCAGAGTTTTATCATTATATTATTGTGACATCATCATCATCATCATCATTACATAGCTTGTACTGATCAGAACTTTGATACCGTTACAGTCCTTCTGAATTTCTCTTTCTCAGATGTCACATGTAATAGCTGTCTGCGAACGATAATGAATATAAAATGGGACGAATTCAGGAGAAGTGATGGTCAACAACTAGTGACAATTTTATACGAAAGAGAAGATGGAGATATGTTGGACACACCTTGAGAAAAAATGATCAACGAATATCAAAGCAGGCATCAAAGTGGGATGCAATAGGTTCATGAAGGAGAGGATGACCTAGGGAGACCCTGAAACGAACTTTGCTGAGAGAGGCAAGAAATATCGGTCTCAGTTCCATGGAGGAGATTGAGCGAGCTGTCTAGGATAGAGCGGTATGGAGAAATTGCTTATGTAACGTATAACGGAACTAGAGGAATTATTATTATTGTTATGTGCCAGTTGCCCCTGCAGCCTGCACCCTGCAAAGCAAAAATATTAGAACAGCGCATAAGACACATCGCTGACCCACAAATAAGCCCCTCACAGTTTGGATTTAGAAGAGGAGTGGGATGCACAGACACTCTATTCACTCTGAGACAACTGATTGAAAAAGCAATATAATATAACAAAAGATACACTTATTATTCATCGATCACGAAAAGGCATTTGACAGAATAGATAGAAGTATTCTATGGGAAACACTAGAAAACTATGGGATCAAGGGACAACTGCTAGACAATATCAGAGCAATATACACAAATAGCCACAGTGTGATAAGAACAACAGACGGAAGACTCATTCGAAACAAAATCAGGAGTAAGACAGGGTTGTGTGCTCTCACCTCTTCTCTTCAACATATATATATACAGAATAGTGAAAGAGGCACAGTGCGAAAAAGACCTTATTGACATAAACAATGATCACGACGACCAATTAAACAACTCAACAATTGCTTTTTGCGGACGTCCAAAGTTTAATGTATGAAGATGAAGATCAGCTACAACATCATATGAATTCATTGCTAAGAGCATGTAGAAAGTACAACATGAAAATCAACAAACAACCATTAAAATCAGCAGAACACCAAGCCAAGCAAACATACAAATAGATAACACCAGAGTAAAGCAAGTTACCAAATTCAAATATTTAGGCAGTATTTTTACAGAGGACGGAAAACTAGATAGAAAAATAGAAACAAGGTGTCAAAAAGCAAATGCAGTGACCTACCAGCTGGCACAATTACTACAACACCCAAAGATCAAGATGGAAGTGAAAAGACAAATGATAAAAAGTATTTTCCTACCAACACTTTGTTACCAGTGCCAAACTTGGTCTCTTACAGCAACACATCACAGAAATCCCACCAGGTGGGAAATGAAATGCTTGAGGAAGGCAGTGGAGTCACCAGGAAAGACAGACTACGAAATGAGGACATCAGAAGCAGAGTGGGCAGAACTTCATCACCGAATAATCGAAAGACAACAAATACAGTGGTTTGGACATTTAATGAGAATGAAACACAACCAACCACCAATAACAGCATACAATAAAAGAGATCGGGTACTAGAGCTAAGGGAAGACCAAAAAAAAGATGGATAGACAATATCAAGACCACACTACATAAACACGGATACAACGCAACAAGAGCGACCTAGAACGCAAATTAAAGCTCCCATCCCTACGCTTAACAGCAAGAGTGGAAAGCCAACTACATCTTCCACCTGGGAATAGACAATAGACAATAGCCCCTGCAGCCTACCTCATTACTGTGCTCTTTACAAAATTATCTAACTACTAGCGGTAGTTAGCTCAACCACGACCCAGAAGTACTTGGTTCAAACTCCGCTGCGGGAAGGTTAGAAGCAAATTTGTTCTCGTTTATTTTTACAACCGGTAAAAATAGACCTCACTATTCAGAAAACAATGGCAAACTACTAAACGTATAAGTAATCCTTAGAAAATCAACGACTCGTTCACTGTAGTTGATTGCAACGTTATGTAAAGAATATACCAGGATTTTCATTTCACATTACGCCCGGGTGGTTACCGGGGCCCAAATTTTGGGTGTAAAGAATAGACCCACTGTTACCTGCCACGCATGTCGTAAGAAGCAACTAAGGAGGTTTGGCTGAAATCGGATACATGTGTCCTAAACGTGTAGAAGTCTATGCGTTTAGGGACTACCAAACCAATGTGCAACGCATACACGTTTCGCGGCAACGATCAAACATATCACAAAGAGTGATTAAAATTGGTCGCAAAGACTGAACGCAAAGAAGAAGAAGATTTCACATTAAATATATATAAAAGAAAAGTACACAGAACCAACTTAGTACTTGTATTTCAGTAATGATTACTTCGTTACATCATATTTTCTGTAACAGTCTGGACCAAATGTCTGCCAACATTATTCAGAAACATATTAGATTTCATTTCTAATTATTGTAATTTAATTTGTTCTATTTTAGTACTTTTCAGTCATTTACTTGTTGTTTCAAAAAGACATTTGAAACATTACAGACTTGGTTTCAAATTACATTTACAGCGTGGGCGAGGTAACGTTTGTTCGTTCTGAAGTTGCAGAAATAAATTTCTTCTCTTTACGCTTCCAGAAGACAGGCAAAGTTGTAGTTTACGCTCTAATAATTTGTTGTAGTTTAGCCTCGACTCTTGTAAAGTCGAAACTAGACTTTAAGTCGACACATATATACGTGTCGATATGTGTTAAATAAAGAAGAACAGCTACAACAACACATCAACAGACTCCAGTTAGCATGTAACGAATACAACATGAGAATAAACATCGACAAAACAGAAGTAATGACATTCGCCAGAGAAGAAAGCACTATCAATATCCCCATCGATAATCGCCTACTAAATCAAGTAAAAGATTTCACATACCTGGGAGCATTTTTTCAGCAAATGGAAGAATAACTAATGAAATTCAACACAGATGCAACAAAGCAAATCAAATGATAGGGCAAATGGCGCCAATTTTAAGATGAAAACATGTCACCATGAACACAAAAAGAGCAATGTTCAACACAATATTTCTCCCAACATTATGTTACCAGTGCCAAACCTGGAACAAACGATAGAAGAAAACTAGTCACAACAGAGATGAAGTGTCTACGTAGAATGCTGGGTGTAACAAGAAGAGACCGGTTGAGAAATGAAGACATCAGGAAAAAGTGGGTACAACATCAGTACTAGACTTCATCAAGAAACAACAAATTAAATGGTTCGGCCACGTAAGCAGATTACCACTGACAGTGCACCCCAAAGAGCAATGCAGCTCCGATACAATGGGTACAAAGCAAAAGGCCGGCCACGCAAAAGATGGACCTCAGAGATAACAGAGGCGACAACAGAGACTATCTACGAAGCGCATACTAGGGCCCGTTTTAGAAATCTCTTCCTGACCTGACGCTGTGAGGCATACAGGATTCGAGAAAGAAGAAGAAGAAGAATATCTACGTTATATAAGAACTAAAAACAAGTAAAATAACCCTGGTTTGTGTTTTCTAAATTGTATGTTGCCTTTGCGATCTGTTGACATTCACATATTATATCTTCCGAATATTAAATAGCTTAACCTGAACAGAACTTTGCTACTCTAACAGTCTTAGAAATGTATCTATGTCATAGGTCAGATGTCCCGCCTATGCTACTGTCTGTATGCGAAATATAATGACATGGTATGTTCTTCTGATGTCCTTGAGAGTTCTTACAATTATATCCAGTGTTTGTCGACGTCTGCTGCAGATTTTCTTATGGGAATGTAACCTCCTTCAAAAATGGTGGTTTATTCCAAGACAATTTATTCTTCGGTAAACCAACTGAAAGTTTATACTCAAACTTCAGTATCGTCTCTAGCTACTGTGTGGGTGCTCTACTGCTTAAGCATTATTTCAACCTTCAGACAATGGAATAGGACTGAGTACCTATTTGAGGCGCCCTTAGAGCAAATACGTATATCCTTATTAAGTTGTTTTAAAGACTTTGTGAAGACATCTACTGTGACAAATGTTTGGACCAGCAACCTTTCCCGTCTGACCTACTTACAGGCTCCTCTGGAACCGGCCAATCGATTCTCTGAGTTTGCGTTAACTTGATTTAGTGCCGGGTGTCTGCCGCCATCATGATTATGTTGTCGTGAGAGGCTGAAGGTGTGGTACTGGAATGTCTAAACTGTCAATGGGATAGATGGGAAGTGAAATATGTGAAACTGTAACAGGCTGTTTCATAACGTATTCGTTTGTGCTAACACTTCATCTTTTTTTTGGTATACTATCTTCTCTTCTAATTAAGATCTTCAAATGATGTCATACATTTATTTATTATATCATTCTTCTTCTGATTTGACAAACCATTTTTATTTAATTGATTATTTTTAACTTCTATTATTTCTCTAATTCTTCTGTTGTGTTCTATTGTTTGTCAATTTCCTTGTTATCATCTATTTCTATTTCAGTGTCAATTATCTACGTCTATTTCGATTTCTGTTCCAATCATCTATGTCTATTTCGATGTCTGTGCCAATCATCTATGTCTCGATTTCTGTTCCAATCATCTATGTCTATTTCGATGTCTGTGCCAATCATCTATGTCTATTTCGATGTTTGTGCCAATCATCTATGTCTATTTCGATTTCTGCACCAATCATCTATGTCTATTTCGATTTCTCACAAATCATCTGATGTCTCGATTTCTGCAATCATCTATTCTATTTCGATTTGCAAACCCAATCATCTATATCTATTTCATTTCTCCGTCAATCATCTATGTATTTTTGATTTTTGCAAATCATCTATGTATTTCGATTTCTGCCAATCATCTATGTCTATTTCGATTTCTGTGCCAATCATCTATGTCTATTTCGATTTCTGCACCAATCATCTATGTCTCGATTTCTGGCCATCATCTATTTCTATTTCGATGTATGTGCCAATCATCTATGTCTATTTCGATTTCTGTGCCAATCATCTATGTCTATTTCTATTTCTGGGCCAATCATCTATGTCTTCTTCTTCTTCTTTGCGTTCGTTCTTTACGACCAATTTCGATCACTCTTTGTGATACGTTTGATCTTTGCCAAGAACGTGTATACGTTGCACATTGGTTTGGTATGCCCCTAAATGCATAGACTTCTACACATTTAGGACATGTGCATCCGATTTCAGCCAAACATCCTAAGTCGCCTCTTACGACATGCGTGACAGGTAACAGTGGTTCTATTCTTTACACCCCAAATTTGGGCCCCGGTAACCACTCGGGCATCATCTATATCTATTTTGATTTCTGTGCCAATCGTCTATGTCTATTTCGATTTCTGTGTCAATCGTCTATGTCTTTTTCTATTTATCATCTTTGAAGACAGTATCTACTATATATCTTCTTGTCTTATACATCGTATTCAAGATAAAAGCGGCCCCAGTGACAAATCAAAAGTTGCCAGTTACTAATTGCTTTATGTCTATTTACTATTTAAACCGGTTCTGACTAGCTCGTCCTACGTCACATTTGTTCATCGCCCCTTCCCCACTACAATTACACACCGTCACACAACCTTGACCTATACTACGTCCTAACTGAACCTTCTCATTTTCATAAATATGTGCCAGATTAGCTCCATTGATAGGCTACTTTTATCTTGAACACCCTGTACGTTGAATTATTATTCTTTCCATCCTTTATAAATGCATATACAGTTTGTATAAAACATGATAATAAAGACACATCATCGTTTAGTTTCTTAAGTAAGTTTAGATCAGTTTTAGTATATATTTAAGTATGCAAATCGTAGCATATCCTTTACATGGGCGTAGCCATCAACCACAGTAAACGAATCCGTGATTTGTTCTAGGCACCACTTACACATTTAGTAGTTTGCCAATGCTTTCTGAACGGTGAGGTCTATTTTTACCTTTTGTAAAAATTCAACAGAAATTTGCTTCCAAACTTGTCCACCGCGGGGTTTGAACCAGGTACGCTAGGGTTTGTGATCGAGTTCACTACCGCTTGAGCTACAGACACTCACTTCATGTATTCATATCACTTCATATTCAAGTATACACAATTGAAAAAAGAGCATTGTTCAACACAATCGTTTTCTCTCCACATTATGCTATCGGTGCCTAACCTGGACGCTGACATCAAATGATAAAAGAAAACTAGTCACTACAGAGATGAAGTGTCTAGACAGAATGATGGGAGTAACAAGAAGCGTCCGGCTCATAAATGAAGACATCAGGGTAAAAAAAAAATAATTACAACATCAATACTGAACTTCATCAAGAAACAACAAATGAAATGGTTCAGCTATATAAGCTAATTACCAACAGACAGTGCGGCTCAAAGAGCAATGCTGCTCCGATACGATGGATACAAAGCAAAATGTCGGCCACGCAAAAAAGTGAACCTCATAGATAATAGAGGCAACGAAAGACACTGTTTACGAAGCGCACACAAAAGCCCGTTCTAGAAATATATTCTTATCCTGACACTGCGAGGCAAAAAAGATTGGAGATAAGAAAGTAGAAATCCATAATTGTCAGTTTGATCTCTGAACTTGACATGTGACCGGTTTGTCAACTGCTATTAAGATATCATAAGAGGTATCTATTACGAAGTCCTACAGACGTTTGATTGGCATTCTGCAGGTTATAAGTTAGAATCCGGGCCGAGCCACATATGCGATCAGAGATTCCTAGGATTGTTAATAAAACTACGAAGTTCGTGCGCTGTGCAACACACTCGGTAGATGGTGTGCCATTTCTGCAGACAGGAACGGAGCCCATATGGGGAAAGACGGTGCAATGGAGTCAATTCTTCGACCTTGGACACTTTTTATACTTGGACACATATTGTGTTTATCTACGTTCACGTATTTATATGCACCTATTAACATGTTGTGTTTATCTACGTTCATGTATTTATATGCATCTATTAACATAATGTGTTTACGTTCATTTATTTATATTTATCTGTTAGCATATTGTGTTTATCTACGTTCATTTCTTCCTCTTTACGTTCGTTCTTTACGACCAACTTTAATCACTCTTTGTGATATGTTTGATCTTTGCCAAGAACGTGTATACGTTGCACATTGGTTTGGTAGGCCCCTAAACACATAGACTTCTACACGCTTAGGACACATGCATCCGATTTCAGCCAAACCTCCTTAGTCGCCTCTTACGACATGCGTAGCAGCAATAGTGGTTCTATTCTTTGCACCCCAAATTTGGGCCCCGGTAACCACTCAGGCGTATTTACGTTCATTTATTTATATGCATCTGTTAGCACATTGTGTTTATCTACGTTCATTCATTTATATGCATCTGTTAACATGATATTCATTCCAATTACTTATCTACAATTTCTATGACAAAGTTATGTGTGAGATAAGAGACACATTGATGTTGCTTACTTTGGATAGAATAGAATAAGAAGTTTGAAGAACTCCAGGGGAAACAACAGAGCCAATGAATTCTTTCTTTCTTTTCTTCAATCCTGTTGTGTCTCAAGCGTCTGACAAGTAGCATCTGGATAAGTAGCGTCTGGATAAGTAGCGTCTGGACAAGTAGCATCTGGATAAGTAGCGTCTGGATAAGTAGCGTCTGGATAAGTAGCATCTGGATAAGTAGCGTCTGGATAAGTAGCGTCTTGATAAGTAGCGTCTGGATAAGTAGCGTCTGGATAAGTAGCGTCTGGATAGGTAGCGATTTCTAAAACCGGATTTTGTGTGCGCTTCATAAATATGTCTTTCGTCGCCTCTGTTATCTCTGAGGTCCATCTTATGAGTGGCTGGCCTTTTGCTTTGTATCCATTGTCTCAGTCAACATCGCTCTTTGAGGTGCAATGTCTGTTGGTAATATGCTTACGTGGCCAAACCACTTATTTTGTTGTTTCTTGATGAAGTTTAGTACTGATGTTGTACCCACTATTTTATTTTTTACTTTGATGTCTTCATTTATGAACCGGTCGCTTCTTGTTACCCCGATCATTCTGTGTAGACACTTCATCTCTGTCTTGACTAGTTTTCTTCTATCATTTGATGTCAGAGCCCAGGTTCAATGAATATGAATATGATCAATAAATTGACAGTGAGTGAACAAGTATTTGAGGTTTCCTGAAAAAACAAATTACCAAACATAGGATTTTTTTTTTCCGATCCAGAAGCGCTTGAGCTGAAAGCTCTTCGGCTCGGTGTCATGGACATCGTAACCCTTCGGCTTGTGCCACGAACACCGTAAATCTGGGGAACCTGTAGCTTTTCTGCCAGTCCGCGGAGTTAAACCCGCACTTACAGAGGACTAGTCACCCGTAGTCCAACGCGCTACGAACACGCTGGGCACGCGGGCAAACATAGGATTTTAACCACAAACTCTTATCTCTTACGACAACCATTGCCTAACCCTACACATAAGCGTTTTATAAGAACACAGCCAACCTGCTCTTCGTTGGATACAACAAAATAGTTAACATATTTTATTGTTTTATGCTGTCACAATATTGACGTTTCTGGGTATAAATATACATGACCTACTAAAACACCAGATGACAAGGTCGCATTTGAACGTTAATGTCACATTGACCATCCATGCTTGCTGGATGTTGCCCTATATATCCTCAATTGGGAACAATGAGGGCTATTCATCTTTGCATGACTGCCAGAAGTGCAGGCATAAAACCTGTCATTTACTGCTGTAGCCTCATAAAGACTATGTACATTTATGACCAGTTTTTATTGAAATGAATTGACTGTTCTTCATACAGGACAGGTCACCCTTCGTGTTTAGCTGATATCAGATGATGATGGTTTGGTGCATGCAAAGTGATTTACCAAGTTTTACTGCAGTCTTCTCCCTATTTCAAAGTGATTGTATGGGGTCTCCGTAGCTATAGTGCGTTCCAAAATTGGTGAACATCTTTCCAACCGATATAATATCATCCACTTGACAGAAATTATTGGTTTTTACATTTTTATACAGGTAACAGTGTCATGGACAGAAAAACAGACAAATAAACAACTTTTAGAAAAACTAGGCGTGAAGAAACAATTATTAAAAGAAATAAAATTCGGACAAGTAAAGTATTTTGGGCATATAAAAAGACATGACACCATGATAAAATCTTTACTAGAGAGGAAAGTTGAGAGGCGAAGATCAAGACGAAGACCGAGAGATAAGTGAGAGGGAGACTTTAAGAGATGGACAGGTTACAGTCTGGCAGAGTGCAACACCAAGGGAACGACAGAGGATGCTGGATTTTCATTGCAGCCAACCTTCGATGTGGAGACGGTAACTGATTATGAACAGTGGCGACTTTTCTAAAGTATTTTTTCCCACCAAAACCTTTGGTGATGTGAGATTTTCATTATATGTTATTAGTAAAATAACAGCGATGTTGATTTGGTATACATGTAGCAGTTTAACGGTACGATAGTCAAGTATTAAAATAATTTCTCATTCGCTTGCTATACTTGCAATTTAGCGCAAGTGAAAATCAGGAATCCGTAGATTTAATCAGTTAGCAATGCATCCTAACGACTGTCATTGGCGTATGCATACAGCATTTGTTTTCATTGATAAAAGTGGAAGTTATCATCTGTACACTATGTCACATTGCTTTTTATAATCAGTAATAGGTATACGCCTTTGCAAACATTCGCCACCATTTTGTGTATTACTGTAAATTTGTAACTTTGATTATAATTTTATTGTACTTATGGAAAATTATATTATAAAAACGTTTTTTTGCATCAACTAAGCTACCAACCAATTAGTTAAACATGGATTTGTAAGGTCATGAGGTATATAAGACTGCCTACAAAAATTACTTATATCTATCCGGTAGATTTCTACAAATTAAACCTTAGTGTGTTCCCGAATTTTGGAACGGACTCTAAGTTGCGTTTCGAAGGTCATTGGTTCGAATCTGGAACGCGTCGTTATGTGCAGGTATGTATTATTCCAGATACACCTAGGATTGTTGCCGGAACTACGGAGTTCGTGCTTTGTGCAATACTCTCGGCAAGTGGTGTACCATTTCTGCTTAGATGTACTGAACCACTTAGGCTAAAAGCTGGTG
Source organism: Arion vulgaris (assembly GCA_020796225.1). Lineage (NCBI taxonomy): Eukaryota > Metazoa > Mollusca > Gastropoda > Stylommatophora > Arionidae > Arion > Arion vulgaris. Next base: position 97,320,927 of record CM036753.1, on the reverse strand, counting down.
CAGTGCATTAAAGCCAATCCTTCGGATCTAGACCCTTTTAACTAATTATTTGTTTAATTTCTACTAGATGTCTCTGATTATTCAAACTATGATTAGCTTCTAAATGTGTAAGTATCATACTAACAGCCTCACTGATAACCCAATTATTATAACAAGGTATATCGTGAAAGCACATTGTAATCCCCACCCAAAACCATATTAAAGACCAAAACTAGATACTTGCATATCTATTGCACTAGTAGTAGTACAGACTACATAGACCATTGCTGCAGAAGATGAAATGATCTCTGCAAATAGTTGCAAATGTTAAATCATATCCCCTTTATAGTCCTACGCCCGTATAAACTCGTTCAACTTACGTGGATATTCCAGGAACAGACAACTCATATCAGGTGACTATAGCATTTCATTAATGTTAGATAAAGTTGAATACATTTTAAAATCTATACTACATTCGAAAACAATGTTATAGTATGTCACAAATAAAAAAAATTATTGCTAATAATTATCAATATTATTAACACTTTTCATACGTAAATGGCTATGGGCTCATAGAATTACGTAACATTACAATAAAACATAGAACGTTCTATCAAGCATATATAAAAGCCAGTCTGCATTAACGGAAATTTCCGATTTCTACATTTAACCGAAATGACTTCTGTTACTGGGGACCACGATTAAAATGAAAGTTTCTTTTCTTGTCTAACAAGAGGTACATAATCAGGAAAGAGATTGTACTTTATTTCACACAAGAAAAGTATGTTTCCACAGTCGACGATATTAAGAAGTGTTCATAAGTTCGAGTATTCTCTCTTTTGTCTATGTAGCGTCTGTGAGGTGTTTCTATTTTCCATGGTCTCCGATAATATACAACCGGCAGGCTCATGTAAAAATGCTAGGAAATAAGACCACAACCGTCGCATGACCACGCATTCCAGTATTGTTGTATAAAGACGAATACATTCTACAAACAAAACACAATGTTAAATCAAAGTTGTATTATCTTACAAGTTAAGTTTAACACTAAGGAATATAGTATTTTTAATATTTTTTTATCAATACATAACTATGAAAACATAGAATTGTGTAAAATTGAAAAAAACAGCGTACAATGTTATACTAAACATGTAGAAAAATCAGCCCCAAATAAACATAAATTTTGGTTTTCCCGTTTGAGCTAGTACGGTTTATGATGACGTGGCGACGCTCTTGTTATTCCTAAACAAGAGATTCCAAAGTTCTCGGTGTGGTAGGTAATGTAGAAAGGTATCATGGCTTCTACTCAGATGAAGTCTATGCAACCGATGCTGTGTCGCATGTGCTGAGATGTACATTACAGCCATTTAGTAGAGACATTCTTCTTCTTCTTCTGCTTCCTCACTAGATTGGGATTTTGGATTTTCTAATAAAGGCCACCGTCTGCCTCAGATTGTCAGCCACGCCAAACAGTTTGTCATTGGCGCTGGTGTAAGTGGGCCACCTTTTCTTCTCAGGTCTGCATACTGGGGGCAGCTCTGTAAGATATGCTGTTGTCATACTCGCCAAGCCACAGTGGCACAGGTAGTTGGTGCATATCTTGAATTTAGTGTACATGTGTCTCATTCTGTTGTGACCCGTCCAGAGGCGAAGTATGGCTGTCTGGTCCCTTCTGGACAGTTGGTAATATCCATCATCCTTTGTGTGTTTTGGGTGTTCTTTCTCTCACTTTGTAGTGCCCTCTGGCGATACATCAACCAACAAATCTACTTTCTGCGGGTCGCAGTGTGGTTGATATCGCAGTTAGATTACTGCAGTTGTCCCCCGGGCACTAGAATGTTTATTCTAGGACTGTAATCCAAACAAGTCAAAAAACCATCAGTCGTTGCGATTCATTGTGTTGCGTCGAGCATGTTTCAATAATGTCTTAATTGCACTGAGGATTATTCCCACTGCATATTGTCTGGTCTCTAAGATGTTAATGATAGTTATCCTATTATCTCTGTTTGTATCAGTTACTTTCTCTTATATTTATTCTGACTCGTGTCTGTGATACTTTGCTAAGTTTGTAATGTCAGTATTACTAGTTTCTCTGTATATCTGTGTCTGTTTCTCTCTTATATGTATTGTGACTGGTGTGTAACATTAATCAGAGAAATGTCAGGTCAACTACTAGTAGCAAATGGTATAAGTAGGAGAAGATGGAGATATGTTTGACATACATTGAGAAGAAATGATCAAAGAATATCAAATCAGGCATTGAAGTTAGACGCAAAGTGTTCAAGACAGAGAGGACGCCAAAGGAATACCCAGAAACGAACTTTTCTGAGAGAGGTAAGAAATATCAGACTCAGTTCCGTTTAGGAGATTGAGAGAGTTGCCCAGGATAGAGCGGTATGGAGAAATTCCTTGCAGGCTCTATGTAAAGTTTAACAGTACGATATGAATTATTATTAGTATTATCATAATTTTTAAGTGTGTCATTATTGCTACATCTCGCCTGCATGAGCCTACGAGTCACGATGCTTGTTTCAAGAGATATTGACTGCTATTTTATTTTCACATGCTTACAGTCCGTGTTCATTTGTCCAGTATTGTTTCTTGCTGTAATTCCTTACTAGTTGTATATGAATGTCGTCACAATGAATTGCTGTCTTTTTCATTACATCATTATCATCAGGTGCAGTGCCGGAAGGCGTAGACGAACATAAGTCTCCACAAATCTTTGTCTCTGGTGTTTCCTATCATCTCATATGTTGACACGGTTCTGTGCCATGAAGTCAGGCTATCAAACATTTTTTCTCTCTGTCTTCCTCAGTATCGTCTCCCCTTTATTTTACCGGCTGTTACAATGTGTTCACATCCTCCCCTCCCCATCACAAGTACGAAAAATGATGACTGCCTCTGTCTTATATTCACTATAAGCTGTCTCTGTGTCTTGACCTCATTCAATACCTCCACATTAGTCATTTTAGCAGTCCATGGCATTCTTATCATAACATATACAAACAAAATGCAGATATCTTTTTTGATATGCACGATACGGTTACATTTAAAATCGACCTCACTCACTCATTTCTTCTTCTTCTTCTTCTGCAATAATCTTCTGATATGTGACTTCTTCTGTATGTGTCATAAACATAGCGGTACGCTTGAGGTCTTCCCCTGTCCCCCTTAGTTTGCTCTGAAGGGTTGTTTCTATTGGCCAGATTTCCATTCCATTTCCAGTCTATTTCCATTTTTACGCTGGAGCAGTTTTGCAGGATGTGCTTAGAAAACTGCTTTGGTGCTCCACAGGTACAGGCAGCGGAGTCCCTGAGACCCCATCTATGGAGGTGTAGTGCGCTCTGTCACTATCCACTCCTGTTTAATTGTATATATTGTTGTTAACAGTTTTTGTGTAGACATCATAACTTTGAAGTTTCCTGATGTCATCATAAGATTGTTATATTCCTTAACGAAATCCCGTTCAGCATATATATGTATGGATGTTTATGTATGTATAGAGTAGAGCAAGAAATTACATACACTGATAATGTTTAATATTGTAAAGTTTTGGTTCAAATCGGGGTTATTTTTTATGAGAATTTCTGAATTAGAAAGATTACCTCAAGAAACTAGAAAAACTATTGTTACTGCGAGCAGATGTCGTTATTTTATTGGCATGGATTGTTGAATGAATTGTTTTAAAAGTGGTCACATCATGAGGTTTGATTCCAAAAGGGCATACACCAATGAAAGGGATATATTGAATACGAACCACATACGGTCTAATCATACGCATATCTAAAAGTATTTTAAAGAAATGTTATAGAATATTTTGTATATTAAACATTTTTAGTGTATGTCAAATCGTGCGCCACCTTGTTTACCATTTGTCAAGTTGTATGTCTCATCGTGCGCCACCTTGTTTACCATTTGTCAAGTTGTGTGTCGGAAATGTATTGTTTTAAATATCTTCAATCTCAGAACATATCGTGCGCTACCTTGATTACCATTTGTCAAGTTGTATGTCTCATCGTGCGCCACCTTGTTTCCCTTTGTCAAGTTTGTTTCATGCGCCTTTTAATTTGTCAAGTTTATGTTCATCGTCGCCACCTTGATTACCATTGTAGTTGTATGTTTCATCGTGCGCCATTTTACATTGTCAGTTGTGTTTCATCGTGCAATTTCATTTGTCAGTTTTGTCAATGTATTTTAATATCTTCAATCTCAGAACAGATTCATAATGGACCATGCGTTACGCGTTCATATTTCAAAGTGGACTCAAACGGGCTCTAGTTTTATAACCCGAACTCAACGTACCACAAGTGAGGAAAGGAATGAACTCTCCCATCTTATCCTTACTTGGACCTAGAAATGTGAAGTCAAATGCACCTGATACCCTACAGTTAGCATATGTAATGGAAAATTAGCATGTTTTTTTTTGTTTTCTTATATATACATGTACATGGAAGTGATTGATACAAATAGAGAAAGTGACATAATTTTAATTTTTTTCCGATCCAGAAGCACTTGAGTGCTCCTGGCACGGTGCCATGGACATCGTAACCCTTCGGTTCGGTGCCACGAACATCGTAAATCTGGGGAATCTGTGGCTTTTTCTGCCATCCCTCGGAATTGAACCCGCACACACAGAGGGATAGTTACCCGTAGTCCAACGCGCTACGAACACGCTGGGCAGACCGGGCAAAGTGACATTATAAAACATCACATGGTTAACTATACCAAAAAATATACATAATATGCAAATGTCGATTTATTCTTAACTGGCATTGCGATAACAATTACAGAAACGAATGTATTGATTAAGTAACATGATATCAGTATACTCAGAGCATGCATATTCCACGTGGCAACATCAGGGCATGTAACACGGGCAAGGCAGGGCAATAGCTTATATGTACTTTTGAATATTAGTTCTACAGAAGACTCCTTTTTTCCGATTCAGAAGCACTTGAGCCTTCAGCTCTTCGGCTCGGTGCCATGGATATCTTAACACTTCGGTTTGGTGAGACGAACGCCGCAAATCTGGAGAACCTATGGCTTTTCTACCAGCCCGCAGAATTGAACCTGCACTCACAAGGGCTTGTCACTCCGTCGTCCAACGCGCTACGAACACGCTGAGCAGACGGGTTGAGAAGACTCCTTAAATATTATAATGAGATAACATCAAGAAGTGAACTTATAAATACAAAGAAGTATACCATCAATGCAATATATATATATATATATATATATATATATATATATATATATATATATATATACATAATGGCAGAGTACTGCATGTTTTGGATATAGAATATCACTTATCATAAACTGGTATCTTTTTTGTTCATCAAAGAACAACATCTATACCACTGTCATTACATCGGTTTTTATTTGTTCCATTTGCAGAAAGTACACTGACGAGATTGTATAAAAAAAAACCTATATTTAGTGCCTTTAGAGAGCGGCAGAGGACAGGTGGGACGACACCCTGAGGATTGTAATGGCCGCATGGCTATGTGCAGCTGCCACGAAGCTGTTCATTTTTCACTTATGCCAACAACAGAGAAAAAAATCCTTGGCTTTACCATGAATTGAACACGGGTCTCCGATGAGAGCCGCGCTCTAAAACCATTCGCCAAAAGCACATCAACTAGATTGTATATGGCAGAAGAATTAAGACCGCTTGTCTGAAGCTGTCACAAAGCATGTGCAGGTTATCCATTTATTTATTCTCTCAATAGAAACAAAATTTTGACCTTATGTGGTGGTCGAGCATAGGGCGTTTCCTTCAGGACACTATACCGTGTATAACAATTCGACCACCCGTTTTTCACCTATGCCACTTTTATATATTGAATAAGCATAACTCGGAGGAAGAGAAATACCTGAACTACGATACGCTGAAGATACAGTGTTACTGTCAACATCACAAAAAGGGATTGAGAACTTATTAGGAGAAGTGAAAGATAAAAGCGAAAAACAAAATCTATAACTCAATGTAGCAAAAACAAAAATAATGACAACAGATAAAACGAACATGACAAAATATATTTTTATCAACGTAGAGAAAGTAGAAAATGTGACAGTTTTGAATATCTTGGTTCACTGCTAACAACAGATGGAAATGGAATGAAGGAAATTAAAAGAAGAACAAACAGGGCCCTTACAAAAATTAAACAACTCAAAACAGTATGGAACGGAACTGATAAGAAAACAAAGATCAGAATACTAAGAGCATGCATATTCCCAGTGGCAACGTATGGGTGTGAAGCATGGACATTTAATAAAGCAGTGAAAAACATATATGTGCTTTTGAATATAAGTGTTATAGAAGAGTCCTTCGTATATCTTGGACAAAGAAGAGAACAAATAATCTATTCCAAAAAATCTCAAAATCAACGAAAACTGCTGATGCTACAAATAAGAAAGAGAAAATTGAGATATTTTGAACATATAAAAAGACATGAAGGGCTGGAGAAGACCATCATGGAAGGAGGCATACCGGCAAGGGAAAAGAAAGGAAACCACGGGGAAGATGGATTCAGGATGTAACTGATGGTCTGAACATGACGGCTGCAGAGGCAGGACATCTAACCTATGAGAGAGAGAAGTTCCGGAGGACTGGTGGGGTGGCAAAGTTCTGCTCAGGACAAGCTATTTGATGATGATGATTGTATAGTTTTCATGAGATCTAAGCGTATAACTTATACTGTAACAATACGAATACTTGCCTTTAATTGATTGTAACATGTGGATATAGGTTACAGAGCCTGAAAGGCGGAGACAGAGTAGATTTAGAGATGAGAAACGTGTTACTTAAAGGTTAAGATCTGTACTTCTGAAAGGATACAGTATAGGACACGAGATAGCAACACTAATCATGGAATCTCATACAATAATTGTGTGAGAGACTTGTCTCGGCAAAGTGGTCATGCTAGTTACAAAACACATTGGCATGAACTGTAATAATGTGTAACTCTAATGATAAGCTTCACATAATGTGTAACTCTTAAGATGTGCTTACACAATAATGTGTAACTCTAATTTCTACAGCTTAACTACAGATGTGTAACTCTAACGTACAGCTTACACATAATGTGTAACATGTACACTATCTCTAATGTACAGCTTATACATCCACAAAGACAGAATGGAGCTAGAAAATGATTACAAATGTATGTTCAATTAACATAACAAAATTATTGAATAATGAACAAATTATGCAACTACTACTACAAATTATATTTAAACTATTGTTGACATTTTTATTATTTCAGCTAATCATTTTATCGAGAATAATAATAGCCAACTAAATGCCATCTCTTCACATTATATGATTTATGAACGAGCGCACACATTTGCACTATATGTCAGTGATGCACACTCGAAGTTGAATTGCTGTTTATCGATTTCTCAATTTTTCTTTCAGTTTATTCTTTGTTTTTCTTGTTCTATCAAGGGCTAACTTATCATATTACTAAGGTTATTATTAACAGTATAACGTTCTGTCATTTTCATGTGTACCAACTGTGTCAAGTTCGAGTAAGTTGTGTTACTCTTATCAAAAGATTCTGCAACTTCATGTAATGTTGTTTTCTACGTAACATGTCATCAGCTAGTTTTTCCCATTTGTTGGAAGCAATAGAACCATTCTTTATTGAGGTCTTGCAGATGGCCTTATATCTGAGCAGTGGTCTGTGTTTTTGCCTCTTCCATTCTAAAAGTTCACAGAACAACGTCAGTTGTGGTATACTGCTATTGTCCATTCTTCTCACAAGTTCTAGTCATCTTAGTATTCTACTGCTGAGCATGCCCACGTAGGAAGGCAGGTTTCCAAGTCAATAAACCTATCAAAACTCGTTTTCCCTTCAATGTTCAAGTGATGGCTTTTCACGCAGAGAGAAAGATAGAGGAAAAAGTAGAGAGAATTATAGATAAAGTGAAATAGTTTGAAAGTTATATAGAGATGAAGGAAGCCAAATAGTTTCTCGATCTCCCTCAAGAGAATGATTTAGGGAATGAAATTTTCCTGCAAAATATAGTGACCTAATTTGTATATAGTGTCAAAGACAGTGAGCAGCATGATCTAAGAAAAACAACGAATTCACCTTAATTTAAAAGCAAATAGTCGACATTAGTAAGCAAAACATGAACTGACTGCTCTGACATCTATCCCAGGAAAGCCGCTATAATAAAAACATCTACCGGGGTACATCTCTTCTTGACCTTTAGTCGAAGATGAAAGTGTAGTACCCAATTGAGCGCGATCAAAGGGTGGGAGCCTTAACAAAACGTCAAAAAGGCACAAAGAAACCCAATTAAACAAGCTCCGAGCAGCTCTGATTCAAAAGAATGACGACGCTCAGAGTTTACACATTCAACACTATTGGTTCCCCTCGCTGTTGCACTTTTGGGTAGGACCCCATTTTTTAAATTAAAAAAGAAAATCTACCAGGGTCTTAACTATCTAAAAGATATACCGTGTTTCAAGAGCAGACACCAATAATTAAAAATATTTTTTTTCTCTCTCCTCCTTCTCTCTTTCTCTAGCCTGTGACGCCCTTTGCGTTTAGAGAAGCAACAAATGCACAACATTCTGTTATATTGTTGACCTTCCTCTGTCCTGTGTTCCAGTTGAGATTTCTTTCTTTCAATTCTTGTTGTACTGTTCTACTTCAGATTGTTTTGGATCAGCTTCCTTTCGGCTTTCACTACTTCCAGTCATATAAGCGAATGACTCTAGTAGCCCTTCATGCCAGTTATTTCTTTTCTTTCTTTTCTTTCTTTTGTACTTTTCTGCTTTTTTTTTGCCGCTAGGCGTAGCAGGTTTAACTGATGATCGGTTTCCGAGATAATGCACGCTCGGTCGCTTGATATGGTGTGGTATTGTGGAGTTTTAAGATGTCTGTAACTCCATCAACCCATCTTTTTCTTGGTCTGTCCTTTCCTCTTGATGATTCCATTTTCAGGTTGTACGCTCTTCAACTGGTGTATTCGGGTTCATTCTGACCAAGTGGACCAAACCATTTGAGTCTCTGTTTTTCTTTTCTAAATCTCTCTTATCATAACACATTTTACAGATGATGCTTACACAGCTTAACGTGACTCACAATTACAAAGTTCACTGACATATACGAGATATGTAGATAACTTTCACATAATGTTGTGACTCACAAGATGTGTAAACACAGATAGGTAGATACGCATAAAAAGGTTAGCAATGGAGGAAATAGATGTAAATGGATAGAACTGATGAAACTGGATACTAGACATACTTTTATATATGTAAATAAACATGCTAATGTATGTGTGACTGTATGCAGTCATATTGAAAATCAAATATTTGATTACTGATCACATCGTAGTGACATTTCAGGTGAATATTTTTTGGGAATAATGCGTATTCACAGTGGCAACACATGGGCGTGAAGCATGGACATTTAACAAGGCAGTGAAAAACATATATGTGCTTTTGAATATAAATCTTATAGAAAAGGCATCCATATATCATATGCTAGAGAAGATAACAATATATATATATATATATATATATATATATATATATTCCAAATGAACTCACAATAAAAGAAAACTGACTGATGCTTACACATAAAAATCAAACAATTGAAGTATTTGGAGATACAAAGAGACATGAAGGGTTGGAAAAGATCATCGTGGAAGGAGACATCCTGAAGAAGAGAAGTTGAAGAACGGGAGAAGGTGGATTCATGATGTAACTGATAGTTTGAGCATGGCCGATGCAGAGGTAGGATATCTGGCCCATGACAAGGAGAAATTGCAGAGAACTATTAGTGTGAGTTCTGCAGGTGATGTGAAGTTCTGTAGGTGATGGTAACATGGAGTAGGTCTAGGAGGGCAAGTGAAGCTAGAAAAGTCATCTGTTTTGATATTTGTTTTGAGGGTTCATCTGTTTTGATTATTTGTTTTGAGGGTTCAACTGTTTTGATATTTGTTTTGAGGTTCATCTGTTTTGATATTTGTTTTGAGGGTTCATCTGTTTTGATTATTTGTTTTGAGGGTTCATCTGTTTTGATTATTTGTTTTGATGGTTCATCTGTTTTGATATTTGTTTTGAGGGGTCAACTGTTTTGATATTTGTTTTGAGGGTTCAACTGTTTTGATATTTGTTTTGAGGTTCAACTGTTTTGATTATTTGTTTTGAGGGTTCATCTGTTTTGATATTTGTTTTGAGGGTTCAACTGTTTTGATATTTGTTTTAAGGGTTCAACTGTTTTGATATTTGTTTTGAGGGGTCAACTGTTTTGATATTTGTTTGAGGGTCAACTGTTTTGATATTTGTTTTGAGGGTTCAACTGTTTTGATTATTTGTTTTGAGGTATCAACTGTTTTGATATTTGTTTTGAGGGTTCATCTGTTTTGATATTTGTTTTGAGGGTTCATCTGTTTTGATATTTGTTTGAGGTTCAACTGTTTTGATATTTGTTTTGAGGGTTCAACTGTTTTGATATTTGTTTTGAGGGTTCAACTGTTTTGATTATTTGTTTTGAGGGTTCATCTGTTTTGATATTTGTTTTGAGGGTTCAACTGTTTTGATATTTGTTTTGAGGGTTCAACTGTTTTGATATTTGTTTTGAGGGTTCAACTGTTTTGATATTTGTTTTGAGGGTTCAACTGTTTTGATATTTGTTTTGAGGGTTCAACTGTTTTGATTATTTGTTTTGAGGGTTCAACTGTTTTGATATTTGTTTTGAGGTTCAACTGTTTTGATATTTGTTTTGAGGTTCAACTGTTTTGATATTTGTTTTGAGGGTCAACTGTTTTGATATTTGTTTTGAGGTTCAACTGTTTTGATATTTGTTTTGAGGGTTCAACTGTTTTGATATTTGTTTTGAGGGTTCAACTGTTTTGATATTTGTTTTATGGGTTCAACTGTTTTGATATTTGTTTTGAGGGGTCAACTGTTTTGATATTTGTTTTGAGGGTTCAACTGTTTTGATATTTGTTTTGAGGGTTCAACTGTTTTGATATTTGTTTTGAGGGTTCAACTGTTTTGATATTTGTTTTAAGGGTTCAACTGTTTTGATATTTGTTTTGAGGGGTCAACTGTTTTGATATTTGTTTTGAGGGTTCAATTGTTTTGGTATTTGTTTTGAGGGTTCAACTGTTTTGATATTTGTTTTGAGGGTTCAACTGTTTTGATATTTGTTTTTAGGGTTCAACTGATTTGGTGACCAAAATATGGAAGAATGAACAATCACCATCCTCCACTATTAATTGTTACAAAATTATCTTGTATAGACCATATCCTTGTATGTTCACCAGGAAAGATGGACTACGAAATGAGGACATCAGAAGTAGAGTGGGCATAACTTCATACACCGAATACATTGAAAGACAACAAATGCAGTGGTTTGGACATTTAGTGAGAATGAAATATAACCAACCACAAATAACATGCGTACAATAAAACGAAATTAGGTACTAAAGCCAAGGGAAGACCGAGAAAAGGATGGATAGACAATATCAAGACTACACTAAATAAACAGGGATATAACGTAAGGACGACTCATTTGTCGATGAAATGCAAATTAAATCTCCCACCCCTACGCTTTAAACAAAAGTGGGTAACAAATTCCATCATCCACCTGGGAAAAAACAATAGACCATTTCATCGAATTCTTAGCTACAGTCGACATCACGTGATAGAATGTTCTAGAATGAAAGAGATCCTAAATGAACTGACGCATAGGTTGGACACGTAGAGAGACACCAATCTAGTTGGTAGACATTGACATGACGTCATGACAAGATGTCATTCTGTGTAGTGACGTAGTGTCTAGACGGAGATGTCACACGACAATAACAAGAAGATGAAAGAGGTAGTTGAAATAAAATGTTTAGAGCAAGACACAGATAAAGCTGTAACTTGTGCCATCTCGTAAAGATATTAAGTTAATAAGTAGACTAGAGAGACAGAGAGACGGGACACAGTAGAAACGGGTTGTAATATCGAGAGATGCATTGGAGCGAAATCTATATGAAAGCCATAAGTGTCCACATAAGGATGAGTGTTGCTAAATTATTATAAAGAGAGAGAAAGAGAGAGAGAGAGAAAGAGAAAGAGAGAGGGAGAAAGAGAGAGAGAGATTGAAAGAGAGAGAGAAGAAGAGAAAGAGAGAAAGAAAGAGAGAAGAGAAAAAAGAGAGGGTGAATGCAAACCGTATGTGAACAAATTTGCTATCTGAAAGTGTGGCATTCTGTGTTCAACCTCCATGAGTAACCGAATTCAAATCTGTTCAACTTTTATTATAAGAATCGTGATGACATCCTTATCTTACAATGACATCACTTTACGTTAGGATGTTCTACCAATATAATTGCTTGATTTATGGATTAATAGGATCATCATCATAGCACTTCGGTGATTAACCATGAGTGCTCTGATCTCTTTCTTACACAGGAAGATCCCTGCTGCATTTCACGAACTCCGTAGCACCGGCGAGAGTCCCGATGTAATTTAGAAGATGGAGACATATTTTGTACGACCTTTTGTAAAAATTTAATTTAATGAATTTTGCCCTGGCAGTGACTTTTCATCTTGCTCTTCTCAATTTTGAACTGCCCTTGTTTGTTTTTTTACATGCTGTACATGAACACGGGACGTACGTTTTATTGTCCGTCTCCGACAGCACTAGGAACTCGATCTCACCTACAATGATATCAGGGCTTGCTGGATAAATATGAAGATGGCTTTACAAGGAAGCGAACCTTGTACCTTAGGCACGATAGACGAGTACCTAACCTCTATGCCACATATACTCCTAATTTGTTTCAAATGCTTTCAGATGCTTTCAGATGCTTTCAGATGCTTTCAGATGCTTTCAGATGCTTTCAGATATGTATTTGTTTTACCTACATTGTCACTTTATCTGGAGATTACGTGTAATTGCTTTAAATTACGTCAGAGAGGTTGTAACTGATGAGGTCAGCTTAACATTGAATGTGAATTACTTGGTAACCAGGCAATAGATGAAACTTGACTCGCAAAAGTGTACTTTAGCTTTCACAACGTTTCTTTGATAAATGAAGCGTATGAAATAAGAATGACAGCTACCCGCTACAGAAGATGGATGTTCATAATATTGATCGTTATGGTGTGAACAAAAAGCCATATTGTATTGTGTTATTTTCGTAGTCTGCTGTGTTATTTATGAAGCATTATGTGTTTCTGTGTCTGCGACATGTTCGTGTAGTATTGCTATATTTCTATATGATTGATTCCCCAACTTTCTCATATCCATCACTTCTCAAATGTATCCTGAAAACTGTTATGCATGCAACTATCTTATATTTCTAGGATCCATTCTGATCAATATGCCTAGGCCAACTTAACTTATCTCTTTTACCGTACTTTCGATTGTGTTACATAATCCCCCCCACTTGTCTTATTATCTTCTAAATTTGGTATCTGCGTGTTTATTTCTACCATTTGTTCGCATGTCATAGAGATTAGAATCATGTATTTTATATAAAGCAGTTGAGCAGCTGCTAGTTCGTTCCAAAATTCGTGATCAGACTAAGGTTTAATTTGTACGAAATCTACCTGATGGATGATACGAAATCTTACCTGATGGATGATAGTACGAAAACTTACTGATGGATAAAGTAATTTTGCATGCAATCTTATACACCTCATAACCTTACGAAATCATGTTTAACTAATTGGTTGGTAGCTTAGTTGATGCTAAAAAAAAAGGATTTTGTTATATAACTTTGCATAAGCACAATAAAATAATAACCAACGTTTAGAATTTACATTAATACACAAAATGGTGGCGAATGTTTGCAAAGGCGTATCTCTATTACATATTATAAAAAGAAAGGTGACATTGTGAACATATGATACCTTCAACTTCTATAAATGAAAATAAATGTTGTGTACATACGCCAATGACCTGAACAGTTTCGCGCCAATGACAGTCGTTAGAATACATTGTGAACTGGTTAATTCCACTGGTTTTCCGATTTTGACTTGCATTGAATTCCGTGTGGAACACGGCTATGTTTAATTATAGACAAATTTGACAATCGTACTGTAAAACTTCAACAAGTATACCAAATCAACATCACTGTTATTTTAGTAATAACATATAATAAAAATCTTACAGAACTACAGGTTTGGGTGGGCAAAAAATACGCTAGGAAGGTCGCCACTGTTACCTATAGAAAAAGTAAAATCAAGAATTTCTGTCAAAGTAGATGATTTTATATCGGTCGGTAAAGATGATCACGAATTTTGGAACGAAGCTGTTTTCTAAGCAGTATTTTGTGAAATATTGTGGGTGACCCAGATATATTGTAGTCATTGAATGCATCTTTATACAATTAGGGAGGTCTCTGTGGGTAAGTGGTTAAGCACCTTGCGTTCTGAAGGTCGTAGGTTCTAATGCGTACCGCGCTGTTCTGTTCACTAGTATATTTTTTATAGAGACCCCTATGATTGTTGCGGAGCTATGCAGTTCGCGCTTTGTGCAATACTTTTGGCCGGTGGCTTGTCATTTCTGCGGATAGGGACTGAGCCATATGAGGTAAAACCCTGTGCAATGAAGTGAATCGTTTAGCTAAGAAAAAGAGAGAGTCTAATAAGGAACTATACGATGAATTTTTAAATATAATTATTGAAGAGTTTATTTGCTGTCATCCTATACATATCTAAAGATACAACGGGGAGGGGGCGTCATCTTATAAAATATCGCATGCCAGTATGTCGGCTTAGGGAAACGAATGGGTTAATAACTGATAATTTGATATTTTAAATCTAACATATCGATAATGGAGTAATACGTTGGATACTATTTGAGCAGTTATGTTTGAACTCTAAGTATGTTAGATCTTAAGATTGAATCATTGATTGATTGATTGATTGATTGATTGATAGGTCCATCATCATTGCACTTCGGGGAGTAACTATATGTGATCTGATCTCACTAGATTGAATAAAAAGTCGCTTGTGTGGTGTCGGGGCCTGCAAGGAAAGCAAAGAATAGTACCACTGTGACCTACAAGGCATGTCGTAAAAGGCGACTGATGTAGGACCTAGGAAGCTACCCTATTAAATAAAAGACATCTCAGAAATCGGATGTGCTGGTCTACTTGTAGCCGCTTAACTGGCACAACGTACAATCGCTCTTAGGCTCAGTTTACATACAAATCACACAGAGTGGGTAACGCGTAATCGATATGGAGCGTTCGAAGAAGAAACAGAAAAGGTGATGAAGTAATTTGTTTTTTAAACGCTTCATCTACCTTTACTTATAGACATTTTGACGCTCCATATTAAACGCTTCATCTACCTTTAGCTTAGTAGACATTTTGACGCTCCCATATTAAACGCTTCATCTACCTTTAGCTTAGTAGACATTTTGACGCTCCCATATCGTGTGCCAGTCTGATCAGTCATCCTGAGCTGGTTTTAGACATCACAATCTTCATGTCGGTATAAAAAGAAACATTGTTAACTTAAATAGAGAAATCTAAAATAAGATGATATTTGATAGGAATGTTCCATGAAACAGATACTTGTATCGATAAGCAGACACAAACTTATAACAGCCAAGTTGCACTTTTCTAACACATAAAAAAATGTCATTTGATGTTGCAATGCATATGAACATCCTCTATCTTCTGGGCATTTGAGGCTTAGAAATACTGACATAATCATGAGGTTATGAAAATGTTGCAATCTTTGTTATGTCAGAAAATAAGTCAACAAATATTTCGCAAAACTATTTATCAACAGAAATATTGTCAAGTCACATTCTTCAGGATTTATCTGTCAGATTTCACAAACTCTTATCCTGCATCACGATTAGCCGTCTAGTCGGCAAATGATCATATTTTCTTTCACAATCTAGTATAGAAAAACATTCATTTTATTTCATGTGAATCCTATATGCTAAAGTAAGGAAGGGGTATGCCTCATACATGTCACGTATACATATAAGAAAGCTCATATTTGTTTGTGATTTACTTCCCTTTATTCAGAAGTCAGTCTAGATATATCGTTAACAAAATATAAAGTAAATAAACTCTTTTAATACATCCGGATATATTGTGTAATATCGTTGTTAGTTCCGTGTTTTTCATTGACCATCGGTACACGATGGGTGATGTAGTCAACATCCCGTCAGACGCCGTCACTGCTTTTCCTGGTACCCAATTAAAGTTGAGAGCCGTTACTGTCGGAAAAATATTCCACACCCACTGTGGAATTAAACCCAGAACTACTAGTCTGAGAAGCGAGTTCATTAACAACTACGCTACTGCATCTCTCAGATATACCATAGTTAGTTGGATATGCATGTCAGTGGATGATGGTTGCGCTTCCGTAAATTCTATTCTCACGAAATCATTGCCGTAGCTACTGTACGTTCTGTGTGGCATTGGGACTTTGACCTTACTGAAAGTGACTGAACACCAATGGGTTTCGCCTTGAATGCATAAAGCAGCATTATATATTTCATTTTTCTTTCTTTATTGAGTTACTTGCATTACCTACCCAGCTGTGCATGAGATTTACGTATGTAACTTTCCTGACGGTAGCGGCTATCATGTGGTCCAAGCTTGAATTGGGTATCAGGGAAACATTGGCAAGCAAAAACAGACCAGCATCATCCATCATGCGCCGATGGTCAAAGAAAAATATGGACCTAGCATCACATTCCCTAGTACACGTCACTGTAAATACCTCACTGTATATACCTCACAAATTACTTTACTTTTTTCCATTTATATATGTGTATTTCGTTAATTTTTACAGATTAAAATCTATAATAAATTGATATTTGAATGATAGAAAATAGCAGAAAATGTCTTTTGTCATGTGTGTTTTGATAAGTAGAGAAATGTTGATCGAACGCAAGAGAGAGGATAATTCAATTTATATTCTCAGTATACAAATGGGCAACTACATGTCTCCTTGTTTACTGATAAGAATGCTCAGTGACCTAGTAAATGACTGACTGAACACGTTATAAAATGAATGATTTAAAACCATTTACCTAACTCATAGATCTGTAAAGAAAGCACGTAAAGTGTAGAAATAGTCGCGTTGACTTATAAATGTATGTAGAAATAAGCTTTCCAGTTGTTATGATTCCAGAGTTTACCGTTCTTAAGTTATTCTTGAGACACGCAAAAATACATTCACTTTTATAAGTAATCTTCTAGTAACGATATGCATCATTTTTCTCACTGTGTTACTCCCGCGTGTTGCCGGGTCCCGAAAGAGAAGCAAAGAATAGTACCACTGCGACCTATCATGTGTGTCGTAAGAGGCTAATGATGTAGGACCTAGGGAAGCTACCCCAGTAAATGAAAAGCAACGCAGAAATCGGATGTGCTGGCCTACTTGTAGGCGCATAATTGGCACAACGTACGAAAGCGCTTAGGCTCAGATCACATAAAAATCACACAGAATGGTTAAGAAGTGGTCGATATGAAACGTTCGAAGAAGAATAAGAATTCAATGTATCCTCTCATGATCATGACAAGGGTAATCTTTATTCGAAAGACAGCAGTAAAACTAGGTGTAAAATTTGACATGACAAGGGTAATCTTTATTCGAAAGACAGCAGTAAAACTAGGTGTAAAATTTGAAATGACAAGGATAATCTTTATTCGAAAGACAACAGTAAAACTAGGTGTAAAATTTGACATGACAAGGGTAATCTTTATTCGAAAGACAGCAGTAAAACTAGGTGTAAAATTTGAAATGACAAGGGTAATCTTTATTCGAAAGACAACAGTAAAACTAGGTGTAAAATTTGACATGACAAGGGTAATCTTTATTCGAAAGACAACAGTAAAACTAGGTGTAAAATTTGACATGACAAGGGTAATCTTTATTCCAAAGACAGCAGTAAAACTAGGTGTAAAATTTGAAATGACAAGGGTAATCTTTATTCGAAAGACAGCAGTAAAACTAGGTGTAAAATTTGACATGACAAGGGTAATCTTTATTCGAAAGACAACAGTAAAACTAGGTGTAAAATTTGACATGACAAGGGTAATCTTTATTCGAAAGATAGCAGTAAAACTAGGTGTAAAATTTGACATGACAAGGGTAATCTTTATTCGAAAGACAGCAGTAAAACTATGTGTAAAATTTGACATGACAAGGGTAATCTTTATTCGAAAGACAGCAGTAAAACTATGTGTAAAATTTGACATGACAAGGGTAATCTTTATTCGAAAGACAGCAGTAAAACTAGGTGTAAAATTTGAAATGACAAGGGTAATCTTTATTCGAAAGACAACAGTAAAACTAGGTGTAAAATTTGACATGACAAGGGTAATCTTTATTCGAAAGACAACAGTAAAACTAGGTGTAAAATTTGACATGACAAGGGTAATCTTTATTCGAAAGACAGCAGTAAAACTAGGTGTAAAATTTGAAATGACAAGGGTAATCTTTATTCGAAAGACAACAGTAAAACTAGGTGTAAAATTTGACATGACAAGGGTAATCTTTATTCGAAAGACAGCAGTAAAACTATGTGTAAAATTTGACATGACAAGGGTAATCTTTATTCGAAAGACAACAGTAAAACTAGGTGTAAAATTTGAAATGACAAGGGTAATCTTTATTCGAAAGACAACAGTAAAACTAGGTGTAAAATTTGAAATGACAAGGGTAATCTTTATTCGAAAGACAACAGTAAAACTATGTGTAAAATTTGACATGACAAGGGTAATATTTATTCGAAAGACAGCAGTAAAACTAGGTGTAAAATTTGAAATGACAAGGGTAATCTTTATTCGAAAGACAACAGTAAAACTAGGTGTAAAATTTGACATGACAAGGGTAATCTTTATTCGAAAGACAGCAGTAAAACTAGGTGTAAAATTTGACATGACAAAGGTAATCTTTATTCGAAAGACAGCAGTAAAACTAGGTGTAAAATTTGACATGACAAGGGTAATCTTTATTCGAAAGACAACAGTAAAACTAGGTGTAAAATTTGACATGACAAGGGTAATCTTTATTCGAAAGACAGCAGTAAAACTAGGTGTAAAATTTGAAATGACAAGGGTAATCTTTATTCGAAAGACAACAGTAAAACTAGGTGTAAAATTTGACATGACAAGGGTAATCTTTATTCGAAAGACAACAGTAAAACTAGGTGTAAAATTTGACATGACAAGGGTAATCGTTATTCGAAAGACAGCAGTAAAACTATGTGTAAAATTTGACATGACAAGGGTAATCTTTATTCGAAAGACAACAGTAAAACTAGGTGTTAAATTTGAAATGACAAGGGTAATCTTTATTCGAAAGACAACAGTAAAACTAGGTGTAAAATTTGACATGACAAGGGTAATCTTTATTCGAAAGACAGCAGTAAAACTAGGTGTAAAATTTGACATGACAAGGGTAAACTTTATTCGAAAGACAACAGTAAAACTAGGTGTAAAATGTGACATGACAAGGGTAATCTTTATTCGAAAGACAACAGTAAAACTAGGTGTAAAATTTGACATGACAAGGGTAATCTTTATTCGAAAGACAACAGTAAAACTAGGTGTAAAATTTGACATGACAAGGGTAATCTTTATTCGAAAGACAACAGTAAAACTAGGTGTAAAATTTGACATGACAAGGGTAATCTTTATTCGAAAGACAACAGTAAAACTATGTGTAAAATTTGACATGACAAGGGTAATCTTTATTCGAAAGACAACAGTAAAACTAGGTGTAAAATTTGAAATGACAAGGGTAATCTTTATTCGAAAGACAACAGTAAAACTAGGTGTAAAATTTGACATGACAAGGGTAATCTTTATTCGAAAGACAACAGTAAAACTAGGTGTAAAATTTGAAATGACAAGGGTAATCTTTATTCGAAAGACAACAGTAAAACTAGGTGTAAAATTTGACATGACAAGGGTAATCTTTATTCGAAAGACAACAGTAAAACTATGTGTAAAATTTGACATGACAAGGGTAATCTTTATTCTAAAGACAGCAGTAAAACTAGGTGTAAAATTTGACATGACAAGGATAATCTTTATTCGAAAGACAGCAGTAAAACTAGGTGTAAAATTTGACATGACAAGGGTAATCTTTATTCGAAAGACAACAGTAAAACTAGGTGTAAAATTTGACATGACAAGGGTAATCTTTATTCGAAAGACAGCAGTAAAACTAGGTGTAAAATTTGACATGACAAGGGTAATCTTTATTCGAAAGACAACAGTAAAACTAGGTGTAAAATTTGACATGACAAGGGTAATCTTTATTCGAAAGACAGCAGTAAAACTAGGTGTAAAATTTGACATGACAAGGGTAATCTTTATTCGAAAGACAGCAGTAAAACTAGGTGTAAAATTTGACATGACAAGGGTAAACTTTATTCGAAAGACAACAGTAAAACTAGGTGTAAAATTTGACATGACAAGGGTAATCTTTATTCGAAAGACAACAGTAAAACTAGGTGTAAAATTTGACCTGACAAGGGTAATCTTTATTCGAAAGACAGCAGTAAAACTATGTGTAAAATTTGAAATGACAAGGGTAATCTTTATTCGAAAGACAACAGTAAAACTAGGTGTAAAATTTGAAATGACAAGGGTAATCTTTATTCGAAAGACAACAGTAAAACTATGTGTAAAATTTGACATGACAAGGGTAATCTTTATTCGAAAGACAACAGTAAAACTAGGTGTAAAATTTGAAATGACAAGGGTAATCTTTATTCGAAAGACAACAGTAAAACTAGGTGTAAAATTTGACATGACAAGGGTAATCTTTATTCGAAAGACAACAGTAAAACTAGGTGTAAAATTTGAAATGACAAGGGTAATCTTTATTCGAAAGACAACAGTAAAACTAGGTGTAAAATTTGACATGACAAGGGTAATCTTTATTCGAAAGACAA
Organism: Arion vulgaris; assembly: GCA_020796225.1. Classification (NCBI taxonomy): domain Eukaryota; kingdom Metazoa; phylum Mollusca; class Gastropoda; order Stylommatophora; family Arionidae; genus Arion; species Arion vulgaris. Next base: position 97,300,033 of record CM036753.1, on the reverse strand, counting down.
CAGTAGAACTATGTGTAAAATTTGACATGACAAGGGTAATCTTTATTCTAAAGACAGCAGTAAAACTAGGTGTAAAATTTGACATGACAAGGATAATCTTTATTCGAAAGACAGCAGTAAAACTAGGTGTAAAATTTGACATGACAAGGGTAATCTTTATTCGAAAGACAACAGTAAAACTAGGTGTAAAATTTGACATGACAAGGGTAATCTTTATTCGAAAGACACAGTAAAACTAGGTGTAAAGTTTGACATGACAAAGGTAATCTTTATTCGAAAGGCAACAGTAAAACTAGGTGTAAAATTTGACATGACAAGGGTAATCTTTATTCGAAAGACAACAGTAAAACTAGGTGTAAAATTTGACATGACAAGGGTAATCTTTATTCGAAAGACAGCAGTAAAACTAGGTGTAAAGTTTGACATGACAAAGGTAATCTTTATTCGAAAGGCAACAGTAAAACTAGGTGTAAAATTTGACATGACAAGGGTAATCTTTATTCGAAAGACAGCAGTAAAACTAGGTGTAAAATTTGACATGACAAGGGTAATCTTTATTCGAAAGACAACAGTAAAACTATGTGTAAAATTTGACATGACAAGGGTAATCTTTATTCGAAAGACAGCAGTAAAACTAGGTGTAAAATTTGACATGACAAGGGTAATCTTTATTCGAAAGACAGCAGTAAAACTAGGTGTAAAATTTGACATGACAAGGGTAATCTTTATTCGAAAGACAGCAGTAAAACTAGGTGTAAAATTTGACATGTTAAAACACAAAATAAAATAGCTGTATAAAGTATAAAAAACAAACTAATTCCAAGTTTCAAGTAAACAATCTTTGTCAATGGAAGGAAAAAAGACAAAAACACTTTGTATCCCTTTGCTTGATAAAAACCTTTTTGTCGAAACGTGAAACTTTTTTATATTTTGTAAAACATATACACGACTGCTTGTTCTAATATTTCGTTAAGATTACCTTCTACGCATTAATCACGGGCCACGCTGTTCTGTTCACGGGTGCATTTTTTCCCAGAGATCCCTAGGACTGCTGATATAGCTACGGAGTTTATGCTTTGTGCACTACTCTCGATAGGTGGCGTGCCATTTCGGCGCGGAGGGACCGAGCCAAATGAGGTCAAGCCCGATGCAATGACGTCATTACTTCGACTTTATACCCTTTAGATTTCTCTTCTATGGTGCGTCTGGTCGAATGGATTAGACCTCGGCTCCCATTCGGAGACCTAGTTTTAATCCCGGGTAAGGGCAACTAGTTTTTTTTCTGTCGATGGCATAAAGAAAACATTCTAACCTGAACAGTTTCACGGCATTTGCTCTAGCCATGCGGCCATTAAATTAAAACAGGCTCACTTCCCTCCTGTCCTACACCGCCTAAAAAACAGTATTACAGTCTCACTTCCCTCCTGTCCTACACTGTCTAAAAAGCGACATTACAGTCTCCGCTCCTCTTCTACACCGTCTAAAAAGCGACATTACAGTCTCCCCTCCTCTTCTACACCGTCTAAAAAGCGAAATTACAGTCTCCCCTCCTCTTCTACACCGTCTAAAAAGCAGTATTACAGACAGTAACGAGAGTGGTTTTTTTTGAACGACATATTTACCTTCTATCTTCACTATCGTCATATTATCTTTCTTCTGGCTCCGTATAAGTAAACACCAGTTATTCAACAGATTATATTCCTTAGTTCATGCTTATTTCATACTGACAAAACATTATTTCATGCTCTATTCACAGCCAAACATTATTTAGATGTCTCTTAGCGATTCTCATTTCTGAGTATCTCATTCCATTCAATTTCCTGAGATTCTGGTAATTCTAATTAACGCTACGGATGTCGTTATTTACATTATTTCGTGTGTTCTAGAAATATAGTTTCCCTTCCCCCTAACAATTGTTCTGTTTTGTATGCTATAAAAGTAAAGGAGCTTTTTTATTCCTTGATGTATGTTTGGTAATACAATGTTATGTCTGTATTTTTATACTTCGATGTATGTTTGATAATACAATGTTATGTCTGTATTTTTATACTTCGATGTATGTTTGATAATACAATGTTATGTCTGTATTTGTATACTTCGAAGTATGTTTGGTAATACAATGTTATGTCTGTATTTGTATACTTCGATGTATGTTTGATAATACAATGTTATGTCTGTATTTGTATACTTCGATGTATGTTTGATAATACGATATTATGTCTGTATTTGTATACTTTGATGTATGTTTGGTAATACAATGTTATGTCTGTATTTGTATACTTCGATGTATGTTTGATAATACAATGTTATGTCTGTATTTGTATACTTCGATGTATGTTTGATAATACAATGTTATGTCTGTATTTGTATACTTCGATGTATGTTTGATAACACAATGTTATGTCTGTATTTGTATACTTCGATGTATGTTTGATAACACAATGTTATGTCTGTATTTGTATACTTCGATGTATGTTTGATAACACAATGTTATGTCTGTATTTGTATACTTCGATGTATGTTTGATAACACAATGTTATGTCTGTATTTGTATACTTCGATGTATGTTTGATAACACAATGTTATGTCTGTATTTGTATACTTCGATGTATGTTTGATAACACAATGTTATGTCTGTATTTGTATACTTCGATGTATGTTTGATAACACAATGTTATGTCTGTATTTGTATACTTCGATGTATGTTTGATAACACAATGTTATGTCTGTATTTGTATACTTCGATGTATGTTTGATAATACAATGTTATGTCTGTATTTGTATACTTCGATGTATGTTTGATAACACAATGTTATGTCTGTATTTGTATACTTCGATGTATGTTTGATAACACAATGTTATGTCTGTATTTGTATACTTCGATGTATGTTTGATAATACAATGTTATGTCTGTATTTGTATACTTCGATGTATGTTTGATAACACAATGTTATGTCTGTATTTGTATACTTCGATGTATGTTTGATAACACAATGTTATGTCTGTATTTGTATACTTCGATGTATGTTTGATAACACAATGTTATGTCTGTATTTGTATACTTTGATGTATGTTTGATAATACAATGTTATGTCTGTATTTTTCATGAACTGTCGGCACAAGATGAAGGATGGGGTCAACACCACGCCGTCTGCCTTTAATTCCCCCTTTTTTCCTGCTACCCAATTGAAGCTGGGTCGACCTGAGAACTGCTATGATCTGAAAAATATTACACGTCCACAGTGAAATTGAACCCGGACCACTAGTCTAAGAAACAAGTTCGCTAACAACTACGCTACTGCGGCTCTGTTTGTACGCTATAACATTTACAATCTCACCAATAAATAAGACGAGATGGTAGACAAATAAGTCTATATTTTGATGTCTAACTCTGTAGAAGAAGATAATAAATTAGGACATCTAATAACTAAATTTTCATTCAGAGAGGTTGATGTATTTTTTTTTCCATTTGTTCGCTATGTGTTCATACATAGACATGGCTTCTAATAAAACACCTCTGAGTGAATTCTGCGTGAAGGTTTACTTTCTTTATCGCCAGTGTCCCACATACTCCTACACCAAATAAACCCATCAAAGACAATCAAGGTAGGATACTACTGTCAGAAGAACAACAAAAACAACGATGGGCAGAACATTTTAAAGAAATACTAAATAGACCGCAACCAGAGATTGTTCCCAACCTAGATGAAGAAATCACCATGCCCACACTAGAAACTTCCTGCGAGCCATTCACACTGGAAGAGTTGAAATCTGCCATTAAAAATTGAGAAACAACAAAGCGGTTGGTGATGATAACATCTCTGGAGAAATGCTCAAAGCAGCAGATGATAACAACTTACAACATATACTCCAACTTATAAATGAAATCTGGCAAAATGAATCCCCACCACAACAGTGGAAAGATGGTATTATTTTCAAATTACCTAAAAAGGAGATTTGTCTGATTGTAATAACTGGCGTGGGATCACCCTACTGTCAGTGCCAGGAAAACTTTTTGTAGCATGTTACTCGAGAGACTGAAAAAGTCTATAGATGAAAGGCTAAGAGAAGAACAAGCAGGGTTTAGACCAAAACGAGCATGCATAGATCACATCTTCACACTAAGAGTAATCATTGAAGAGTTCGTAGAATTTCAATCGAATTTAATCATCAACTTTGTTGATTTTCAGAAAGCGTTTGACAGTATTCACCGTCCTACTCTTTGGAAACTACTCAAAAACTATGGTTTTCCTACTAAATTCATCAACATCATAAAATCCTTCTACAGTGAATCGCGCTGCAGTGTAAGAACAGATTTCGGTAACTCTGACTGGTTCCCAGTGGAAACAGGAGTGAAACAAGGCTGCGTCTTATCGCCAATGCTCTTTGGAATAGCAATTGACTGGGTCATGCGAAAATGCACCAATAACGCAAATATGGGCATCAAGTGGGTTGATAAAATTTTAGAAGACCTTGATTTTGCCGACGATATAGCCCTTTGAGTTCATCACATCAAGATATTCAAATGAAAACAAACCTTCTCCAAAATATCTCAGGACAAATTGGTCTCCAAATAAACACCACAAAACAAAAATTGTTGACCTTACCAGCAGTCCAGAAAATATTCAACTAAAAACTACACTCTTGAAAAAGTCAAAAGTTTTACATACCTAGGAAGTATGATGTCATCTACGGGGGATACAGCGCCAGAAATCCACACAGAATCGCATTGGCATCAAGTGCTTTTAACAAATTGTCAAATATATGGAAGTCCAATTCACTCAGCAAGCACTTAAAATTAAAGATCTTTAACTCTTGTGTGATTCCAGTATTAACTTATCGATGCGAGAGTTGGAAAGCAACAAAAGCTCTAGAAAGAAAATTAGATAACTTTGAGAATAAATGTCTTAGAAGAATACTGAACCTCAAATGGTCAGATTTCAGACCCAATACACAAATAAGACAAGAGACCAAGCAGAAAAAGTATCAAATTTTATAAGAAAGCGCCGCTGGAACTACATCGCCTCACACTTAGAATGGATGAGAGAAGACTCCTTACCAATCCCTCATATGGACACCAGAGGAAAAAGAAAACGAGGAAGACCAAGAGAGACTCTGCGTAGAACCATCACCAGAGAAGGCTCAACGATGGGCCTAGTAAACATTAAAGACTTAAAACAAATAGCAACGAACCGCGAGACATGGAGAGCTATGACCTCTGCCCTATGGGCCGCCCACAGGCCCAAGAGGAAAGACTAACTAAGTGTCCCACACCATTTAGGCGAGCCTTACCCCGACTACAACTGTAGTTGTAATTTAGACCTCCAGGTAAAGGAGTTGATGTGCCTGAAGTTTATCAGTGTGTATATGTACTGTATAGACACTTCTTTCACCTCATAGAGACCTCTTCGATCTAAACTCATTTAATATCAGGGATGCCAACTGTTACCATGGTAACTATTTGGAAGTGGAATACTGCATGGTAAGCTCTGATTAACTGACCCTTTCTTCTGTTATTTGTTAGTTGCATTTGACGAATCCTATTTAAATGTGGTCGAAAAATGAATTTAAACAAATGACTTCATTTTACCTGATTCCACGTATGACTTATTCACTCTCATTAGAAATGACAAGCTTCTTATACAAATCATGAGCTCCGTAGATCCAACAATAATTCGAAGTGATCTCTGTGAAAAATTCTCACAGAATGGACGTTCAGAAAGGAAGACAAACATATAACCGCTTCGACGAAGAGACATTCTCCCTCTCCGACTCGCATACTATCTAAACTGTTTCTATGACTTTGTACAAAGCTAGAATCTGTTCTGTGCACTCTATTGTTAGATTTGACGTATATTAACATGTGAATAAAGAGTTTTTAAAACCCTAGGTGTAGCATCGGAGCCAATTAATATGGTAAATAAATAGACAACAAACATGTATTCCAACCACTGTATTCCAACCACTGTATTCCAACCACTGTATTCCAACCAAACTCCACGGTATACATAGTCATCTACCTCATAACATCAGTAAAGAAGGCGAGAGGAAGACCACGAAAAAGATGGTTAACTGGCATAGAAGAATCTGTTCCAAAAACAATAACTATCACCCAAGCTACAAAAACAACACAAGACACAAACAGAAAACCACGACACTGAGCAGCAACCCTGTAGCAATGGGCTGATAAAAGAAAAGAAAAACAGCCATGTAAGGCCTCCAGAAAAAACAATTACATAAAAATCTGAATTCGAAACGCAAACCTTTTTCTCTCTCGGCGCCCATCGCCTAGCCCTGTCTTATATTATCTTACATTAACAGCAGTTGCAGAAATTCCAGATAACATTACAACTCAGGCGACCCGTTATCCATCACTCATTCCTAATACTTGGTTATTGTCTGAAGTTCAAACATCGCTATCTGAAAGGAAATCTGATAAACATGTCCGGAAAATGTCAATTCATGTAAACAGCAACAATTACTTGGAACAGTTAATACCAAATTTATTGGGGCAAAAGTTTGCACATTCGCATTTATTTGATTAGTTGTGAGAGAAGAATCGTTCCTCTCTTGTATTACATATGCTTGGCAACAGAAGCTTGTGTGATGTGAGTAGTCGTCAGAAGTGTAGGAGGTAGAGGGTATGATGAATAGCAAAAATGTATGAATGTCAATTGTATTTTTATTGAGGATTCCTTTTAATCTATGTTTAAAACGGGTAGATAATATAGGGTTATTTATTTCTGTTAGGTCAATGACACCGGTAGAAATCTTATGGGCAGTTATTTCTCTGTGTTAGGCCAATGACACCAACAGAAATCTTAGGGGCAGTTATTTCTCTGTGTTAGGTCAATGACACCAGCAGAAATCTTAGGGGCAGTTATTTCTCTGTATTAGGTCAATATACCGACAGAATCTACTCTTTAAGATATAGAAATCTGAAAGTGAACATATTACATGGATTTATCGACCTGAGAGTAACGAAATATGGAACGTTTTAATATTATTAATTTGACTAATTACGAATGTATATTCAGCAAAATATGTATATTTTTTATTTATTAATGAAATCTGTGTAAAATAGTTATATCTGGCCCATGTGTTGCCGAGGCTTGCAATGGGAGCAAAGTATAGTAACACTACGACCTACAAGACATGTGATAAGAGACGACCGATGTTGTAGCCTAGGGAAACTAACCTAGTAAATAAAAGGTCGCAGAATTCGGAAGTGCTGACCTACTTTAGGAGCATAACTGATACAATGTACAATCGCTCATAGGCTCAGATTACATACAAATCATAAAGAGGGGTTTAACAAGTGATCGATATGCAGTATTAGAAGAAAAAGAAGAAGAAATGGCATCGTAATGTTACTAAAGATATCTTAACATCAGAAATGAAACATTGTTACAAATATATTCACTAGTAACAAAGTGACTCATTTTGTTGCACTCGGCTATTCAACTGTTTCACTTACTGGCGCAAATGATGATGATGATGATGATAGCGACGAATGTGGTGATGATAAACACAGCGGCATGTAGATGTAGCGTGAGTTTGTGAAAACTGTGCTAGCGAGGTTTCGGGGCAAAGTTTTCACTGGCTGAGGATCGACCTGATTCTAAGTAGATGCTCACACAGCCAGCGAAATGGACACAATGTTCTTTATATTCTTCTAGTGATAAATGTGTTTTATAATAATTCATGGCATTTTCTCAAGTTTGTGAACTTCCGTTACTGCAACTCTACAAATTATTGTGTGTGTATATTTCTTATCGAATCAGATGTTTATTCCACACCGCTTCACTTCATGTGTATAATATCAGCATCTATATATGTTCATATTACAGTATACTACTAATTATTACTAAACAATGATACTTATTACGCAGAGATTACATTATATACTAGTTAATTTCGATACTTGCAATAACGTATCACCATTTATGCTGTTTATATAATTTATTCTTTAATATCTCCTCGTATCTCGGAATAGTTTATAAGCTTGCCATTACAGACATGCTAGCTAGCCTAAGAAGGATAAATTCATTATAAGTTCATTTGACGCAAGTGACAACTATTTAGTATTGATTTTAGCCTTGTAAGCTCCATCTTACATTAGACAGGTATAATGCTTTATAGAGTTCTCTGCTTGTTGTTTTTTATAGAGTTGTCAACTAATTTTGTGTCTCCTGCCTATGTACGGTTTCTTCAATGTGTTGTAGTAGAGTGTGTTAATAAAGCTATTTGTTCATTCTAGAGGGATTGAGATAATTGATTGATTGATTAATTGATTGATATGACCATCATCATTGCACTTTTGGTTGGTCAGGATGTGTGCTCTGATTTCTTTCTTAGACAGGAAGATATAAGCTGAAGTGCACGAACTCCGTAGCACCGGCAAGGGTCACTGATGTAATTTTGAAGATGATGAAGGTATTTTGTAGGAATTTTATTTTTAATCTTTTCTAATGCATTTTGCCCTGGCTACGGCTTTCCAGCCTACTCTTCTCGATTTTGAAATGTCAACGACTGTTTTACGTGCTCAAATTGAACACGAACCTACGTTTTATCGTCCGTCTCCGATAGGACTAAGAACTCGATCTCACCTACACTGAGATCAGGATCTCTGGAGAAATATCCCAATAGCTCCACGAGGAGATATTTTGTGCCTTCAGCACGAGAGACAATCACCTAACCTCTACGGCACAGAGACCCTGGGATTAGATAAAGATTGAAACATTATTTCTGTAATGATATCTCAGACATAAACAATTGTCTGCATAGCGTATGTAGTTGGATTCATTGTTAGAAGCGTATATTTTCTTGTATATAGCGTTATATAGTCCTTGTATTCATCTTCTTTTGTCGTCACACTGGTATCGGGATGTTGTCCAGTGTCGTGGTTATCTATTTTTGTACTGGCGAAATAGGTAAAAACAAAGTACAGTAGTTTTACAAAGTAATAAAAAGAATAACAATATACAGCAACGTTTCGATGTGAGTATTGTTATTTTATTTTGTACTTTATAAAACGTTAGTACTTTTACATGTTTCGCCATTGCTACGTAGTTTTACTGCAGTCTTCCCTTATATCGATAATGTTTTTGTTTTGCGCTATCTAGTGGCTAGCTTTTTTGCTTTTGATAGAATTCTGTTATGTCATCTATCCATCTTTTTCGTGGTCTAACTCTCACCTTCTTCCCTGATATTCTATTTTAGAATACACTGTTGTTTGATTGCATTCTTACTAAGTGGCCGAACCTCTTCATTCTTTGTTTTTCAATGTAATTCAAGCAATGATCTGTCCCAACTTTCTTTCTTATGCTGATGTTGGTGACTCTTGTCTTTGCTGGTATTAGATCATCATGTCCACTTAAATAGAGTGCACCATTGATACCGACATGCGTTTTATTGGTTGTTTCTTTGTTGATTTTCGTTCGTTCTTATCAACTGAATTAACCACTCTTTGTGATACGTATGGTTTATGCGCGTACTTTGAGAACGTGAGTACTTTGCGCACCCGATAGGCATCTACGACAGGCATGCAAGACATGAACATCCCAATTTCAGCAACAGTATATGCATGTTATCACACAGAATGCACATTTGTATAGATAGGTAACTACAAGATTTCACAAACAGATCAATCCCTCTTTCTTTTTCTTCGAACGCTCCATATCGACCACTTGTTAACCACTCTATGATTTATATATGATCCGAGCCTTACATCGATTGTACGTTGTGCTAGTTATGCACCGACAAAAAAGGCCAGCACATCTGATTTCTACGACGCTTTTGAAAGCCCCTTTCTCTGTCGCCTCTTATGACATGCCTTGTAGGTAGCAGTGTTGCTATTCTTTGCTTCCCTTGTGATCCCTGGCAACACACAGGCGAAATCTTACTTTAAATAACCACATCTGAAATGATACAGTAGCATGGTATCAGATTTGATTTGTCATAAGGAGACTATCAGAGCTGACTCATGCTAATATATTTTAAATAATTGATATCTCGAAGAGGACAAACGCATAAATCGTAGACAGCCTGCAATTTGAACAGTATAGATCGATTTGGAGACATATTGATTATGTATACATGCAATAAATAACATGGATATTATCAAACATGATATTACCGAATCTAATAAAGTAGATAATCTGACAAGATGATAGGAAAGTAAAATGTGAACATTAACCGATAATAGTACAGTAACATGAGCAAAAGCTAATATGGACATTATATGACACGTCTAACATAAACGTAGCGTGGTCAAGTGACAGAGACATGTGTCCTACCTATTCAATGACCCTCTTCTCAACATTGCTAAATAATAAGAAACATCATGTAATGCTAATCATTACATACATTAGCATACTCATTTCATCAAATAATAAAGTGCCATGCCTGCCGGCGTAGGCGATCATGTATCCCCACGACTCTCTCTCCTTCGTGTAGGTAATCAGTTCTGACGTCGATCTTTTGTCGAACCAAGAGGTCATACCATCCAACATCTTCCCCTTCTGTCTTCCACGATCTCTCCTTTACTGAATTTTACCGGTTGTCACCAAATGTTCTAAACCTCCTCTTCATATTATACCCCGATGAAAATTGATTGTCTGATTCTTATTCGTTTGATAAGGTTTTTTGTTTTGTTTTGTGTGCTGACCTGATTAAAAAACCACATCATTTGTGTTCTTCGCTGTCAGACGCAATTAATAGCACAGTATTTATTAAGCAGACCCATGCACATTTATGTTTAGCACATTAGTAGACTATAATATGGGAAATAGCATGAGTCATTAGTATTCTCTCCCCACTGAGTTCTGTCTCTCTACCCGAGCAATAAAGCATGGACAATATACTGATGACGTTATGTTGCATAAGATCTTCTGCTTAGTATGGGCATATACCCCCTCCACTATTGCACACTTCGTTGTGTGTGATAGACTTCTTAGTGTGGGCCACCATCCCCATCTCAACCCCCACCCCCAGTATTGCTGGCTTCGTCGTGTCTTATAGATATTATCCCCTAGCCTCATTACCAATCAGAGCCGCGGTAGCGTAGTTGTTAGTGAACTCGCTTCTCAAGGCTGGTGGCCCGGGTTCAACTCCCGCATTGTGCGTGAAATTTTGCCCGACCGCGACGGCTCTCAGGTCGACCCAGCCTCAACTGGGTACCAGACATTTTCTGGGAAAGTATACCACTAGGTATGAAAGTATACACCTAGGTATGAAAGTATACCACTAGGTACTTTTTCTCATTACCAATCGCGCCTCAGTTGTCCATTTAGTTTCTAGACTCAGTCGATAGTTTATCTTTCAGCCTCAACTGTTAATGTATCATTCAGCCTCAATTGCCAGTTTATCCTACAGCCTCATCATATAGTGTAGACTGTAGAACGTATCCCGCGACACACACTCTCAAATAAAGAAGGTCACTCACTATCTGACACATCGACTACACTAAATGAATAATTATCAAACTTTTTGTTACGTTTTTGGAGATTGCAAGCCGCCATATACAACCCATATTTTAACGTCCGGTTCGCGTCATCAACACTTGTGCACTCATTATCAGACCGACTACATAACATTGCAACATACAGGGATGATCGTATGATGTCAGTTTATTTATGATGAATATGCCAACATATTCTGACCTTTGACCTACAATACATAAACTAACCTATATTCTCACATTGTGTGCGATGTTACTTATGAAAATGAAACCGTTTCGGAACAATGACAAATGTTCAACATATCTGTCCTTTAACTGTTTCATGACGAAGCATTCCCTTTGAAGACATGGCCCGCCACCTATCAAAGCGCAAACTCCGTATATCCAGCATCAATCCTGTTTATCTCTGAAAAAATGCAATCATTAACCGTGCAACTCGATCCAGTTTCGTACCCACGACATTCAAAGCGCAATGCAAATTGTTTAACCACATTGCAACAGAGACTCCTAATCTTTCATTGTTCACTGGTTCTTCTATTACATATTTCTGTTTAGTGAGTTGAAATATGAGAGAAACATTTTTATGAGTAGAAAAATGTGAATAGTTTGCTAGTGCCAAATGTAGAGTTTTATTCTTGTAAACTTTCGTTAGTATTTAAACTATACAAAAGGCCCGCCTGCCCAGCGTGTTTGTAGCGCGTTGGACGACGGGTGACAAGCCCCCTGTGAATGTGGTTAAATTTCGTGGGCTGGCAGAAAAATCACAGGTTCTCCAGATGTACGGTGTTTGTGACACCGAACCGAATTGTTACGATGTCTATGGCACCGAGTCGAAGAGCTGAAAGCACAAGTGCTTCTATATAAAAAAACTATACAAAAAGGATATAAAACTAAGAATTGACTTCATTTGCACCGGGTTTCACCTCTATATGGCTCGGTCCCTCTCCGCAGCAATCGCACGTCACCTGCCTAGAGTATTGCACAAAGCACAAACTTCGCAGCTCCAGCATCAATCCTAAGGGTCTTTGGAAAATTGCACTTGAACGGCGCTCTCTAGATTCAAACACAAGACCTTTGGAACAAAAGGCAAAAGCTTAACCACTTAGCCACTTAACCACTTAACCACTTAACCACTTAACCACTTAACCACTAACCACTTAACACTGTAACCACTTAACCACTTAACCACTTAACCATAACCACTTAACCACTTAACCACTTAACCACTTAACCACTTAGCCATAGCCTTAGCCACTTAACCACTTAACCACTTAACCACTTAGCCACAGAAACTCCAAAACTATATAAATGTATGACATATTCAACTATATTACGCATATACTCATTGTGTCTTTGAATAAAACGGAGTGATACGACTAAATATGAGAATAAAGAATCAATATGTACAGGTTCCTGTTGATACAATTACCGTAAATGTGCATCGACTGGGAACGTTAAAATCTACTTGATTTGAACATTTAAAAACGTGCCTAGAGTTTAGTAGAACTCGGCATTACCAGTGTGCATTTTTGTGGCGGGGAATGAGCACAATGAACCATACCTTAGCTGCTCTATCATTGAGAGGCAGAAAGAGCATACTGGTGCTATAGCATCCAATTCTGACCTTTCTCTGGATGGAACGGTAGGGTGTTGGGGGTGGGGTTAGAAAACCAAGACGCCCCACTTCTTAAAATCTGTGTACACGAGATGATCACAATATATATATAAATGAGGCTGCAGTAAAACTATTAGATTAGCGAAACACGTAATCACATATCTAGTCGTCCATATGTAATTGGTTTTTTTAATTCGTCACTCCTATTGGTTGTTTGCTTGATAAAGGCCTTGTTGGTCGAAACGTTGCAGTATATTGTCATTGTTTTTATAATTTGTAAAACTTAGTACTTTGTGATTACGTGTTTTGTACACTAGATGACATTGGTATGAAGAGGTAGCTCTCAAACACTGAAGAAGTATTGAAGAAGAAATGTTTTCAACACTTTTTACTTAACGTCTTAATGAGCATCAATTATGACACTACCGTGACTCAAACTTGTGTGCTCACGATAGATATATGTGTGCGCTAACTGGTTGATAATTAACTCATCATCTCCACATTAGATGAGACATATTCGTTATCTAACTAAACCCACACATCATCAGGATGCTCATAGGCAAACAGATGGATAGCATCTGCAAGGGTTAATAAATAGAATCTGTGTCCGATCTGTCAACATTTTATCTGGTAAACATGAATTCTTCAATCTACATGGATTATGTAATCAACATGTTCTTAGCGTGTAAGGTGCTATGCTGCGGTGTCTACAAGGGATATCAATTTTATCACATTCTAAATTCGACATTTTTCTGGGTAACAACAGTGCTGTTCGTAAGTGATTTGCAGAATAACAATGGCGTTGATGGCAAAATATTTTTATGAAAACAATGGCGTTGTTCGTAAGTTAATTTCAATATAATAATTGTGTCGTTCGTAAGCGAATTTCAGTATATCCACGGCGTTGCTTGAAAGAGATTATCAGGATAACAAAGACGTTGAGGATAAACAATTTTCATGAAAAACAATGGCGCTGTTTGTAAGTGACGTTCAGGATAGCCATTGTGTTGTTCGTAAGTAATTTTCAGGATAACATAAAACAACGGCGTAGTTCGTTAGTGACTTTCAGGATAACAACGTTGTTGTTCGTAAGGGATTTACAGGATAAGAATTGTGTTGTTCGTTAGTGATTTTCAGGATAACATATTACAACGATGTTGGTTGTAAATGACTTTCAGGATAACAACAGTGTTGTTTGTAAATAACTTTCAGGATAATAACGGTGTTTTTCGGAAGTTATTATCAGGATAACAAATTCGCTGTTGCTGAGTAATTTTCAGAATGTTACCGGTGCAGTTAGTAAGTGTTTATGTAAGCAAAAAAACTAGCATTTCTATTGAAACTATTAGAACTTCGATCTTTTTGTGAGGGGAGGGGAGGAGGGGTGGGAGGTATGAAATAAGTTAAATAGACAGATATGAGATGTGCTCCTCTCACAGAACGAAATAACGCACTGGACAGATACAACTTTAATGAGTTCTTAAAAGCAATGGAACACATATATCGCTAGTAAAAAGAAAGCAACACTGATGACAGGCCATAGCTGGCCACAAGATGGGATAAAACATATATAAAAGTGCTAACCATATATTATATAACATTATATGATTTAAGAATACCTACCCATACCTTCTAAGTTTACTGTTAATGTATAATATTAATTGAAATAATAATCGGGAGGACTGTTAAGGTGGCAAAGTTCGGCTAAGGACAACATTTGCTGATGATGATGATCAGAAATTTTAGCAAAGGTGCAGGGCCACACCAATATATTTAAGATGTGATAAACGAAATGTTACAGAAGTCCTCCGCATATCTTGGACAGAGAAGAGAACAAATAGATATATCCATAAAGAATTCAAAATTAAAGAAAACTGGCTGATGATACAAAAAAGAAAAAGATAATTGAGATATGTTGGACATATAAAAAAACATGAAGCGCTGGAGACGACCATCATGGACGGAGGTATACTGGCAAAGAGAAGAAGAGAAGACCACGGAGAAGATGGATTCAGGATGTAACTGATGGTTTGAAATTGACTGCTGCAGAGGCAGGACAACTGACCTATGAGAGAGAGAAATTCTGGAGTACTGTTGGGGTGGCAACGTTCTGCTCTGGACAAGCTATTTGATGATGATGATGAATAAAGTCTCAGGTGTGACTTAAATTTTCTTCGCTCATTATGAAACTCTACAGCCTTCTCTATGAACAACAAATTTACTCTGCTGAATACAAATTTGGAATCTGTATTGCTTTATAGCAGTGGTTCCCAAACTTTGCATTACCGAGGATCCCGTTTTAAATACATGTTACTGTTCCTGACCCCTCAAAAGTCTCTATATATGAAAATGAACAGGAATGAATTAGATGTATGTTACAATAGTAAACAATGTTCTCAGAATGCAGGAAAATTTAAATGATCTTTCATTTTGTCCTGTCAGACTCCGGCCTGTTTCGAGTCCTTTAATTTGGCAGCAAGCGAGTTTACCACTGTTTTTATATATGTTTTTAATATTTATCTTTCTGTTTGAAATGTCAACGGTCATAATATTTCTTCAAGAGCTCGAGCCCCCACCACCACACCCCTTCCCTGTGAGTACCTTGTGGACCCCAGTATAGGAAACGCTTCGCTATAGCACTGAGATATAACATGCAACAAAGAGTATATAGCAATATTTCTATCAGGCAAATACAGACTGGGACAAAACAGATACCAATACAGATTGAGATTAGAAAAATAAATTTGAGATGAAGTACACACACCATCAGAAAGTAATTACACAAAGTAGTCAGATATGTACTTTTCTAGACACGTAATCACAAAGTACTGTAGTTTTACAAATTACAAAAACAATGACAAAATACAGCAACGTTTCGACCAACAAGGCCTTTATCAAGCAAACGAACAACAGGAGTATATCTCATCTATTTTGTGAATACTTTTCTAGAGCACACTGAGAAAGTAAATGGCAGAAAGCCCAAGGAATACATGGCGAGGGACAATTGGAGAAGAGGACATGTAAGTTGGAACCTCATGTGTTGAGCTGAAGAAGACGATCCATAATAGAATTTGATTAAAATCGACAAATGTAGCATGTGTTTGACTATGAGAATGAGCATGTGTTTGACTATGAGAATGAGCATGTATTTGACTATGAGAATGAGCATGTGTTTGACTATGAGAATGAGCATGTGTTTGACTATGAGAATGAGCATGTGTTTGACTATGAGAATGAGCATGTGTTTGACTATGAGAATGGCTTAGCAATTGTAGAAGTGGAATCTCATCGGTGCTACAGAGTTTGTGTACTGCAGCTGAGATCTTCCAGTGTAAGAAAGAAAACGGAGTGCAGATGGTTACTCACCGAAGTGCAATAATGATATTCAAATCAATCAATCAATCAGTTGTAATAGTAGTTGTATCAGTAGTTGTAATAGTAATTGTAGTAGCAGTATTAGCTTTAGCAGTAACATTGATGCTACAAATAAGAATGAGAAAATTGAAATATTTTGGACATGTAAAGAGACACGACAAGCTGGAGAAGATCGTATTAGAAGGGGCATCCCCGGAAAGAGGAAACGATGAAGACCACGGAGAAGATGGATTCAGGATGTAACATGTGGTTTGAGCATGACCGCTGCAGAGGCGGAACATCTGTCCTATGAGAGAAATTCAGAAGGACTGATAAGGTGGCAAAGTTTTGCTCAGGACAAGCTATTTGATAGTGATGATAAGTATCATTAGTAGAGATAGTAATGTAGACATACACGTAACTAGATGAATAAACAAACAATGGGAGATGATCAGGTACGTCCTTAGATAGACAGATAGATAGACAGAGAGAGACATATATACAAGCAATTATACGAACAGACAGATAGCCACGAATAAGCAGACGGGTAGTCAGGCAGATAGAAAGAATATACAGATATTTTAAAGAATGCTTCGCCCGTCTGCCCAGCATGTTCGTAGCGCGTTGGACTATGGGTGACTATCCCTCTGTGTGTGCGGGTTCAATTCCGCGGGATGGCAGAAAAAGCCACAGATTCCCCAGATTTACGGTGTTCGTGGCACCGAACCGAAGGGCTACGATGTCTATGGCATCGAGCCGAAGAGCTGAAAAGCTCAAGTGCTTCTGGATCGAATAAAAAAAAAAAAAATGAATACTTAGTTTTCTAAGTTGTCTTTGAACCTCCATTCTTGTCTCATCATCATCAAATACCTTGCTCTGAACAGAACTTTGCCACCGCGTCTTTCGAAATTTCTCTCTCTCTCATAGACCAAATGTCCTGCCTCTGCAGCAGTCATGTTCAAACCATCAGTTCTATCCTGAATCCATCTTTTTCGTGGTCTTCCTCTTCTTCTCGTTGCCGGTACGCCTCCTTCCATGATGGTCTTCTCCAGCTCTTCATGTATTTTTATATGTTCAAAATACCTCAAAATACATCCTTGTCTAGCCTTCTAAAATACTCAGCTATAGGTAATCCCAGGTGTGTAACATTTCAGTTAGTTAGACACGTTCTTACCTTTCAACCAAGGAATTTCAAATGTTCGCGACCTGATTGACCTAGTGCACTTTTTGTAACCCGGCCTGGGAAAATAATTAAGTAGGTTTCTCAAGTCCAGGACCTGTGCCATTTTTTAACGTTACAGCTGAGGTAAAGTGTGTGTGCGTTTCTGTGAGTGTGTTCGTGCGTGCGAGCGCGTGTGAGTGCTTCATAACTCATATTATGCACTTCACAACTTACTGATATGATGCGCTTTACAACTAACTCTCTTCAACGACACGTTTTACTTCTGACTCACTTTATAGGGTGCTTTACAACAGACACACTTATAAGAAGAAGAAGAAGAAGATCTGTACAACTCTTTTATATGATGCACTTTAATACTCCTACTTTTCCTTTTTTAAATAATTCTGCTTTGCCTCACACCGTCAAGATAACAACAGATTTATACAACGAGTTCTTGTGTGCACTTTGTTTGTGTTGTCTTTCACTGTGTTTGTTTCGCCTGTGTGGTGCCGGGGCCAGCAATGGAAGCAACGAATAGTATCACTGTGTCCTACAAAGCATGTCGTAAGAAGCGAGTGAGATAGGGGCCTAGGAAGCTACCTAGTAAATAAAATGAGTCTCAGAAATCGGATATGCTGACCTACTTGTATGCGCATAACTGGCACAGCGTACAATTGCTGTTAGGCTCAGATGACATACGACCTGTAAACACCACAGTGCACAGAGTGGTTAACAAGTGATCGATACGAAGCGTTTGAAGAAGTAGAAGACTGCATCTGTTTGATTGACTGATTGATTGATCGATTGCTGGACCATCATCATTGCAATTCGGTGAATAATCATGTGTGTTCCGATCTCTTTCTTACACAAGAAGATCTCAGCGGAAGTGCACAAACTCCTTAGCACCGGCGAGGATGTCCGACGTAATTTAAAAAATGGTTAAAATATTTTGCATAATTTTTTTATTTTATTTTCTAATGAATTTTGCTCGAGCAGCAGCTTTCCAGCCTGCTCTTCTCCATTTTGAACTGGCAAGGGTTCTTTATGTGCTCAACTTGAACACGGACCTACTTTTTCATCCATCTCCGATAGGACTAGGAACTCGATCCCACCTACACTGAGATCAGGAATCTCTTGAAAAATATCCAGATGGCTCCCCGATGAAACGAAACGAGTACCTTTGTAACGAGAGACGAGCACGTAACCTCTACACCAGAGAGACCTACATAAATGCAATGATGATGTTTCTATCAATCAATAAAACATTCCAAAGACGGTTTGTTATCTACCGTGCACACAAACGCTTGGTTTCTGGTAGTAATTAGTGAAGTGTTTGCTTGAGAATTTGTGAACATTGGCCATAAATATTGTACAACGACTGTAACCCATTCTAGATAACACAGCAGCAACTAGATGGGAGATTGTAGTCCAACAGCATTCTTATCTCAAACATAATCCCATTCTTGGATATGGTCAATGTTGTGTCATTGACCGTTTCTTCTATTTGGTTGTTATTTTGTGAGAATATTGTCCTTACTTCTCATTTTGTTTTGTCACTGACCGTTTCTTCTACTGATTTGTTATTTTGTGAGAATATTGTCCTTACTTCTCATTTTGTTTTGTCACTGACCGTTTCTTCTACTGATTTGTTATTTTGTGAGAATATTGTCCTTACTTCTTATTTTTATTGGTTTTTTTTCTTTCTATTGAACAATGAAAATCGTGGCATATCCTTTACAGGACGTCTTTACAGCTATCAGGCACAGTAAACGAGTCGTTGTTTTTCTACCACTTTATAATTCGTTCAGTAGTTTAACATTGCTTTCTGAATGATGTCTATTTTTATCGCTCGGAAAAATCCACGGGAATAAATTTGCTTCCAAATTACCCACTGCGGGGTTTGAAAACGGTACACTTGGGTTGTGATTGAGCTCACTACAGCTAAGTCACAGATGCCCACATTTTCTTATGTTTTTTCTATTACTAAGTTCATATTTTCTCATTTACTTTTTTGACTTCTCTTGATTTCTTTAATTTTCCTCCTATGTTAACATAATCTATCTGACCTCCTCTTCCCGCATATATTAACATTGTATTTGAATTCCTTATTCCTCATATATGAAAACATATTATATTTAACTTTCCCTTTCCTCAAATGTTAAAATATTATATTTGACTTCCCCTTTTCTCGTATGTTAATATGTTATATTTGACTCCCCCTTACCTCATATGTTAACAAATTCTTTTTTACTTTACCTTGCCTCACTGGGTGTGGCCACATGTTGCTTCTCAGCTCCCCAGGAGAGGACAGTCTTGCAGGACATGCTCTGGTGTCTGTTCCAGAGCATTCTCATATTTAACATATTCTATTTTACTTTCCCTTTCCTCATATGTTAACATATTCTATTTGATTTCCCCTTTCCTCATATGTTAACTAATTATATTATATATATATATGACTTCAGAACTGTTTTATCGTTTGTTCTATGTTCATTTGTTACTTTTCTTCGCTCTCCTTCATACCTATATTCTATTTGATTTGCATGTGTTTCTTTGTGTTCTCTTTTTTCATTCGCTTTGACCTCATGCTTCTCCTTCAAATCTCTTTCTGTTCTCTTTGACTTCAGAATTCTTTTTGGCTTTCGTATTATTTCTTCTTTAATGTTTTAATTTGTTCTCTGTGCGTTTTTTAAACTATATTTTTTCTATTTAATTCATCTATTTTTTTAATTTTAACTTTTATTATATCAAATTGTCTATTTCTTCTTTGACATCGATTTTTTTCTCTTTGATATCCCTTTTTCGTTATACTTTCCCTGTTTTTTGTCCTTCCTTTTCTCTTTGTCTTTTGTCTCTGTCGTCCCTCCTCATTAATTTTTTTTTTAATTTTCAGCTTATTTATTCTAGTCTTTCATTAGGCTTTTCTGTTACATTTTTTCAATATTTTATTTCCTGCCTTGTTTTTCGTTGACTGCTTTCTCTTTTTGATATGCTTGTAAGCGCCTTTTTTCCTTTCCGTTTTCTCTGTTTCTTTGCCTTCCAACCTTTTTTTTTTTGCTTTCTGCTTTTTTAACTGTCTATATTTTTAATCTTTGGCTTCATGCCTCTAGTCTCTATCTTTCTCTCTCTTTTCTATGTTGAATTTTAACCTCCCATCGTTTCTAAGTGTCTCACTTTTTTTATTTTGCCTCTTTTTTATTTGTATTTTCGAATTATTTTATCAAAGGCAAAATATAACAGCATACTAAAGAAACAAAGGATTTCAAGTTAGCAAACGACAAAATGGACGTTTGACTACACGGCCTTCTTCTTAACAAACAAATTATGCTAGACAGATTTTGATATTATGAAGAAAAGCAGGTGTTTCTGCAGTCTCAATATTTATTAATTACTTTCTAAATGTGTTTTTTTAACCTTTCTTTTCGCTTATTTCCGAAAGATTTTACCGTTTCAAACAATCTGCATAAATAGTTAACATTTTTATACCTTTTTTTTTAACAAAGAGCGTTCTGTTTTCTAATTTTTACAACGGTATCAATTTTGGTGTTTCCTGATGAGAGAGATCTCATAGCATTTATAATCATTAAAGAGGGGTATCATAGAATTCTTATTTGAAGTTCAAACTTGATAGCTTCCAACTAACTTTCCAGTGAAATATTTTAGACTGTTGAAGTTTAGTAAGATAAAATACTGTACAAGGAACGCTTCATAGCACACTTTTATAAATACTAGTACTTAGCCGAAGTATAAACAAACATTATCAAACCATGGATATTAGATGGATATTAGAACGGACTGCTTGTTTTCTTTGTTTTATTTATATCCTCTTTTCGTCTTGTGTAACTGGAATGTTTATGTATGTGCCAAGTATATATCACTTGCTGCAGTCTGGTGTTAGTTAATGTTTTTTTCAACTTGGATTATCCTTTTTCATCTTAACATACCTTCTCTAAAACCAGATCCTATGTTACTGTTGGCACCCAGCGTCATCTAATTGCGCTGAATTCTCAAAATATTTCAAATTATTATTTTTGGTCTCTTTACATTTTTAAGGCAAGGTGTACAAGACGGGATAGAATGATAAATGAGAACATTAAAAGTGTCGTTGGAATCACACAATGCATCCAACATATTAGAAGACAACAGATAAAATGGTTCAGTCACCTTTTGAGAATTAAACCACGTCTACTACCATATTACGTCTATATCGACCGGCAACTCAGACGTAAAGACCAGGGAAACCAAGAACCCGATGGATAGATAACAATCCTAGGCGATCTCGTGAAACTGAACGACGAGGTCAGAACTGAAACACACGAACGCAAGGCAAACTGTTTAACTTCCTTGCTACATTGAATCCCTCAACCTTCTGAAGAAGACCTTGCTATCTCATATTATTAACGATAGTCTATAACTGTACAATCACTACAGTAGTTGCCTGTATGCTCCAGGAACTAGTTTTTGTTACTAAGAATGTGCAATATATATATATATATATATATAATATATATATATATATATATATGCCCAACTCAAGTTATTCAGTGTATACTAGAACAGCTTCTCCAGGACCTTATCGTCCTCATTTTCTTTTTCCTACTGGGTGTTGTATATAAATTGTAACAAACAATATTGTCTTTGACCAATCATCAACCTCTACAATGATATTCCTTTCTACCTGAATGTTAAGCTGCTTATTAAACAGCTGCATATTACCATTGTTAGAATCCAAACTTTATCTCATAGTAAATTAGCTCACCCCACATTGTGCCATGTTCAATAATGAACTGGATTTCCTTGAATTAACAAAAACGGTTCGATAGTTACGTTTACATTGTGAATTATAGATTGCATTAGATTATTCTGCTGCTTTTTTTTTTACTTCTTTTATTTGTTTGTTTCTTGTTTTGAAATTTAATATTGCTTCATTTTCTTTGTTAAGAAATAATTTATATATTTTTATATTTTGGGACTTTTTATGGTTGATTTTTACGTAATATCTGTACATTAGTATGTTCTTTTTTGTGCTATTATTTAATTTATTATAACTTAACATCCGTTAATAATTTCTTTTTGTTTCTGTTATTTAACTGCACTTCTTCTATGTCCTAATGAATTCATAATTTTACTTGAGCAATAAAAAATATAAAATGGAAACAGTTAATATAAGTATCACAAACGAAATAAATCATACATTAAAACTTTAAAGATTTGTGTTGTCGTCAAAAGACAACACTAATGAAATTACAATTTAATATACAGTTTCTTCTTCTTCAGCTTCCATGACTTTTGAGATTCATAGTTAAAAGTTAATTGCATATCCTGTACAGGACTTTGGGAATCAAATCCAGGTTTTTAACGCTGTTTGTGATTTTTCTAGGCATTATTACGTTCAATAGTGTGCTATTGCTTTCTGAACGGGTGTGCCATCGTCCTTTAGCAAAATCCACGCGAAACAATATGCAACCAAATTGTTCGCAGCGTGATTCGAACTCAGAACGTTGGGGTTAATAGACCGAGTCACTATCCCCTAAATCACAAACACCACCTTGTGATTTATAGCTGCATATGTAAACAACATCCCTTCAACTCTGTTGTTAGACTTTTTTTGTCATTGTTGTTAGTCTTTTCATCCTAGTTGTTGACTGCTAAATAGTTTTATGTCTACTTCTTCAATGTTATCTCTCGATCGTTTTCTTAGTTGCGTACCTTCCCTGAGTATGTGCCTAACTAATCCTCTCTTCTTTAGCATCTCTCCTCCAATGAATATCGAAATAGGGGAAGACTGCAGTAAAACTTGGTAAATAGTGAAACACGTACAAACAAAGTACTATAGTTTTACAAAATACAGAAACAGTGACAATAAACAGCAACTTTTCGACAACAAGCCTATATCAAGCAAACGAACAAACAGTTTTACTGCAGTCTCCCCCCTATTTCGATATTCGTCGCCATATTGCTGCAACTATTCGTTGTGACGTAGTAGGTAAGACTCCTGTTTGTTCGTTTGCTTGATAAAGGCCTTGTTGGTAGAAACATTGCTGTTTATTGTCACTGTTTCTGTATTTTGTAAAACTATAGTCCTCTAATGAAGACTATTTTACAGATGGATTGAGAGAATTTAATCAAGTATTTATAAAGGTAAAGGAATCCTTTCATACCTCGTGGTATATAGGTCAATACAGTGTTAGGCCTGTATTTTCATTGACCGTCGGCACACGATGGGTGATGTGGTCAGTATCACGACGGCCAAGTATTTATAGATAACATAATAATCCATAATCGCTTGTTTACTCGATATTCAGTGCACTTCATGGAGTTCACTAATGATCTGAACTTTGTGCACTTCATGGAGGTAACTAATTTGCTGAACTGTGTGCACTTCACGAAGTTAAAGAAATGTCTGAACTTGGTGCTCAGCAAGACTAGTTTATTTCTGTAACCGCAGACCGCCTTCAAATCTTCTCATATAATTTGTTATTTGAGAATGCAACTTAGCATATAAACAGATAATTTCGAGTTCACACATTGGTATAGTTGACAGAAAAAATAACAGAATATGTTTGTGCCCTAAAGACTCCGTCGCACTCTTGTCAGTGATTGTGACTATGGTTGAAAGTGGCTAGTTTAGACTTCATTGCAAAAAAAATGGTACAAATTATGACGGTTTCTTGCAACTTAACCTATATGTATTTCTGTATGCTAGACGTGTAGCTTTTTCCATACTTGCCAAGCCATGAATGTTATTGAGTTATGATCACAATTGATTTATGCCACAAGCATGTTAATCACAAAGGCTGCACACAAAGAAACCTTATCAAAAGAATAAGAATCCGACAATCAAGATTCTTCAGGCATATAATGCGAAGAGAAGGCTTAGAACATTTGGTAACAACAGGTAAAATTCAGGGAAAGAGAGATCGCGGTAGACAGGGAGAAGATGCTGGGTGGCCTGATATCATTGTTCGACACAAGATCGACGTCAGAACTGATTACATGCACCAAGCATAGAGAGTTGTGAAGAGACATGATTGCCTACGCCGGCAGGCATGGCACTTGATTGATTGATGTTTATCACATACATATCATGCCTGTACAGTGTTTGTATTAGGTATCACGTTAGTATATATCATGTATATATGATATTGTTTCGTCTTTACAGACGGTCGTTTCGGGGAAGTATGTAACTGGGGTGATTTTTGAATTTGCGCTTGTATCTCTTGCCTTCAAGCTCATCCCTAAGTTTCTCTTCGACAGATTCTGAGCTTTTACGTAATGTTGTTTTCCACATAACTGGGGCATCAGCTAGTTTTATTTATAATTTCTTGGGAATGTTAGAGAAGTATTTCATTGAGACCTTGAAAAATATTCATATACCTGAGCAATGGTCTGTCTTGGAGTCTTTTCTTTTCCGAAAGTTTATAGAATAGCAAATGTTGAGATATGCGGAAATTTCCCATTCTTTTCATATGTCTCAGCCATCTTAGACGTTTTATCGGTGAGTATTACATTGATGGATGATAATTTAGCATGCTGCAGTACTCCAGAGTTAGTTATCTTGTCTTACCTATATATATATATAAAATATATTTTACAGCATATATAAAATTCTACAAGTACAAATAAACAGAAAGTACTCTATGGAAAAAGCCAATGTAGTGACTGGTGAATGTGATTGGTGTATAGATGTCGTATGCCACTATAGTGGTCAATGGCGTGGACTTAAACACGGTCTGCAAATGCGTCTGGCAGAAGAATATTTAGTGGCATACACTTTTAAACATTGGAAAGCTTCAGTAACAATCATCATCATCTAGTAGCGTATCCCTTCCGAAACTTGGCACACATGACAGTAGTCCTGAAAAACTTTCTGTTCTGTTCAAGTTGACAGGCGTCAGCATCAATCATTCTCAGATCTCAAAAAAAAGCTTGTACCCATCGTCTTCTATGTCTTCCTCTCATTAATCTTCCAAAGACCGTTCCGTCCAAAAGTATATTCAAAAGTAAGACTTCGTTTGATTTGTCGGAAATATTTAATTTTTCGTTGATTTTATGTTTTGTTAATAACCAACTATCTTTAATATCAATCTGTTGCAGAATAGAAACATTTGTTCAATAACAAGTAAATGGATGCATACTTCGTGATCAAATCTATGACCTTTGGAATATCGTTTTACTACCCTCTTTACCACTGCTCTTGAATAACTTGTTGGACGTGATCTACATGTTTTAGCATTTCCAAAATGTGTTTATAATTTAACAAAGGCAAGAAATATGCTTTATGATCGATAGCAATTCCGAAGAACTTCTATGTTGGCAAATTTATGTACAGACAAGATTGATTGATTGATTCATTTATTGATAGGACCATCATCATTGCACTTCCTTGATGTGTGCTCCGATCTCTTTCTTATACAGGAAGATCTCAGCTGCAGTGCACGAACGAGGGACGAAGGACGAGCTGTATCACCGGCGAGGGACGAATATTTAATTTCGAAGATAGTGACGATATTTTTGTAGGAATTTTATTTTTAATCTTTTCTAATGAATTTTCCTGGCAACGGCTTTCCAGCCTACTCTTCTCGATTTATCTAGAACTTGCAAGGTTTCTGTTACCTGCTTTAAAATTTAACACGGACCTACGTTTTATCGTCCGTCTCCGATAGGACTAGAACTTGATCTCCCTACTCTGAGATCAGTTATCGATGAACAAATATCCAGATGGTTCCACGAGGGAGCTAACCTGATATCTTTGGCACCAGAGACGAGTAATTAACCTCTACGCCACACGGACCCCTTCTGTACAGACACAAGATACTGGAGGATGATGATGATGATGTCGATATCTATAATGAATTATACTTTAATGTCTCGCCGCCAAGAACGCCTGGGAAACAGTAATATGTAATTGTTACAAGTTAGCGGTTGCGTACAATCAGGTTCCTTACGTACAAATCAAGCAAATTGTTTTTTAGTTGGATAAAAAATTGGGATCTTTCAAGTGCTTGTTTTACTAATCGACTACATGATATATTTCTGTATGTTTCTTCTCTAATTCTTTCCAAGTTTGCTTGCACTATACATTTCCTTTGGCTGCTTTTGGCACGAAAGGAATAAACTAACTATGTATTTCCAGTTTACACGGAAAAGCACACATAAAAGACGTCTTATTTGAATTTCAAATAATATCTGTTGTATTTATTTAATAATTATTATCATTGTTTATTATTCCGCTAAACATTTCATGAAAAATAATACATTATTTATTTTATTTTTAACTTCGTTTACCCGCTACTAATTTATATGTATTCGTGGTGCCTAATTTGGTGCTTATGATTGACTCTTGCGTACACAGTTTATTATACTTAGAGGCAGTGGCGGCTCGTGATAACTTTTGTTGGTAGGGTCAGACAGAAATTTTCGGGAAAATCATGGGTTCGGTTATATTTTAATGTATAAAAAAATAAATACATGTTACACCTTACTTTTGGTGGGGTCCGGCCCTACTGGTCCTTAATGACGAGCCGCCACTGTTTAGAGGTATTTTTCAAATAATTTATCTGTTGGACATATGTAGAAGAATTATTCATCACTTTATCACCTCATGGTTATGGAATGAAACTTGACCTCACTTTATTAGATTATTACTTTTGTTACCGATAGGTATTAATCAATTAATATCTTTTTATGTATCATCAAACGTTATTTTTGATAGTCACAAAAGTGGTTTTGTTACTTATGTTTACATGTGTTTGGACAAACATTATGCTGTTAAAAGATCATCCTCATCGGGTGCCGTGTCGGCTAAAGTAGGCGATCATGGATCTCCACAAATCTATGTCCCTGGTGTTTGCTATCATCTCAGATGTTGACGTCTCTTAGCCATGAAGTCAGCTATCCAAAACGTCTCTCTCTGTATTCCTCTGTCTCGTCTTCTCTGATTTGCCGTTTGTCACAGTGTGTTCTTATCATCCTTTTCTCATTATATGTTGAAAATGATGATTAGCTTTTTCTAAAAGATAATTTAGCAAAAGTACACATGGAAATCATTTTGTCATTAGAAGATTCCGTCTAAAAATCATATTTTCTGTGCTCTCAGTTGTTAAATATTTTATACTACTTCTCTTTGACGATCCACTTTTATATCTCAATAAAACTTACTATTAGACTAAACTTTACTATTAGACTAAACTTTACTGTTAGACTAAACGTCTTACTATTAGACTAAACTTCTTACTGTTAGACTAAACTTCTTACCATTAGACTAAACTTCTTACTGTTAGACTAAACTTCTTACTATTAGACTAAACTTTTTACTATTAGACTAAACTTTAGTATTAGACTAAACTCTTACTATTAGACTAAACTCTTACTGTTAGACTAAACTCTTACTGTTAGACTAAACTTTACTATTAGACTAAACTTTTACTATTAGACTAAACTTATTACTGTTAGACTAAACTTCTTACTATTAGACTAAACTTCTTACTGTTAGACTAAACTTCTTACTGTTAGACTAAACTTATTACTGTTAGACTAAACTTCTTACTGTTAGACTAAACTTCTTACTATTAGACTAAACTTCTTACTATTAGACTAAACTTCTTACTGTTAGACTAAACTTCTTACTGTTAGACTAAACTTCTTACTGTTAGACTAAACTTATTACTGTTAGACTAAACTTCTTACTGTTAGACTAAACTTCTTACTGTTAGACTAAAATTCTTACTGTTAGACTAAACTTTACTATTAGACTAAACTCTTACTATTAGACTAAACTTCTTACTGTTAGACTAAACTTCTTACTGTTAGACTAAACTTCTTACTATTAGACTAAACTTCTTACTATTAGACTAAACTTCTTACTGTTAAACTAAACTTCTTACTGTTAGACTAAACTTCTTACTGTTAGACTAAACTTATTACTGTTAGACTAAACTTCTTACTGTTAGACTAAACTTCTTACTATTAGACTAAACTGCTTACTATTAGACTAAACTTCTTACTGTTAGACTAAACCTCTTACTGTTAGACTAAACTTCTTACTATTAGACTAAACTTCTTACTGTTAGACTAAACTTCTTACTGTTAGACTAAACTTCTTACTGTTAGACTAAACTTCTTACTGTTAGACTAAACTTCTTACTGTTAGACTAAACTCTACTGTTAGACTAAACTCTTACTGTTAGACTAAACTCTTACTGTTAGACTAAACTTCTTACTGTTAGACTACTCACTAAATTTCTTACTGTTGCACTAAACTTCTTAATGTTAGACTACTCACTAAACTTTTTACTGTTAGACTACTCACTAAACTTTTTACTGTTAGACTAAACTTCTTACTTTTAGACTAAACTTCTTACTGTTAGACTAAACTTCTTACTGTTAGACTAAACTTCTTACTGTTAGACTAAACTTATTACTGTTAGACTAAACTTCTTACTATTAGACTAAACTTTTTACTATTAGACTAAACTTCTTACTGTTAGACTAAACCTCTTACTGTTAGACTAAACTTCTTACTATTAGACTAAACTTCTTACTGTTAGACTAAACTTCTTACTGTTAGACTAAACTTATTACTGTTAGACTAAACTTCTTACTGTTAGACTAAAGTTCTTACTATTAGACTAAACTTCTTACTATTAGACTAAACTTCTTACTGTTAGACTAAACTCTACTGTTAGACTAAACTTTACTGTTAGACTAAACTTATTACTGTTAGACTAAACTTCTTACTGTTAGACTAAACTTCTTACTGTTAGACTAAACTTATTACTGTTAGACTAAACTTCTTACTGTTAGACTAAACTTATTACTGTTAGACTAAACTTCTTACTGTTAGACTAAACTCTTTACTGTTAGACTAAACTTCTTACTGTTAGACTAAACTTCTTACTGTTAGACTAAACTTCTTACTGTTAGACTAAACTTCTTACTGTTAGACTAAACTTATTACTGTTAGACTAAACTTCTTACTGTTAGACTAAACTTCTTACTATTAGACTAAACTTCTTACTGTTAGACTAAACTTCTTACTATTAGACTAAACTTTACTGTTAGACTAAACTTCTACTGTTAGACTAAACTTCTTACTGTTAGACTAAACTTCTTACTGTTAGACTAAACTTATTACTGTTAGACTAAACTTCTTACTGTTAGACTAAACTTATTACTGTTAGACTAAACTTCTTACTGTTAGACTAAACTTCTTACTGTTAGACTAAACTTATTACTGTTAGACTAAACTTCTTACTGTTAGACTAAACTTCTTACTGTTAGACTAAACTTCTTACTGTTAGACTACTCACTAAATTTCTTACTGTTGGACTAAACTTCTTACTGTTAGACTACTTACTAAACTTCTTACTGTGGACTAAACTTCTTACTGTTAGACTACTCATTCGCCCGAGTGGTTATCGTGGCCCAAATTTGAGGTGTAAAGAATAGAACAACTGTTACCTGCCACGCTTATCGTAAGAGACGACTAAGAATGTTTGGCTGAAATCGGATGCAGGCGTCCTAGACATGTAGAAGTCTACGCATTTAGGTACCTACCAAACTAATATGCAAGGTATACACGTTCTTGGCAAATATAAAACATCACAAAGGGTGATTAAAATTGGTCGTAAAGAACGAACGCAAAGAAGAAGAAGATTACTCATTAAAGTTCTTACATTTGAAATATTGCTACCAGACTGAACGTAACAAATCTACCAGAATAAACGTAACAAATCTACCAGACTGAACGTAACAAATCTACCAGACTGAATGTAACAAATCTACCAGACTGAACGTAACAAATCTACCAGACTGAACGTAACAAATCTACCAGACTGAACGTAACAAATCTACCAGACTGAACGTAAAAATCTACCAGACTGAACGTAACAAATCTACCAGACTGAACGTAAAAATCTACCAGACTGAACGTAACAAATCTACCAGACTGAACGTAACAAATCTACCAGACTGAACGTAACAAATCTACCAGACTGAACGTAACTAATCTTACACAGACTGAACGTAACAAATCTACCAGACTGAACGTAACAAATCTACCAGACTGATCGTAAACAAATCTACAGACGAACGTAACAAATCAACCAGACTGAACGTAACAAATCTACTCAGACTGAACGTAACAAATCTACCAGACTGAACGTAACAAATCTACCAGACTGAACGTAACAAATCTACCAGACTGAACGTAACAAATCTACCAGACTGAACGTAACAAATCTACCAGACTGAAAGTAACAAATCTACCAGACTGAACGTAACAAATCTACCAGACTGAAAGTAACAAATCTACCAGACTGAACGTAACAAATCTACCAGACTGAACGTAACAAATCTACCAGACTGAACGTAACAAATCTACCAGACTGAACGTAAAAATCTACCAGACTGAACGTAACAAATCTACCAGACTGAACGTAATAAATCTACCAGCTGAACGTACAAATCTACAGACTGAACGTAACAAATCTACCAGACTGAACGTAACAAATCTACCAGACTGAACGTAACAAATCTACCAGACTGAAAGTAACAAATCTACCAGACTGAAGTAAATCTCAGACTGAAAGTAACAAATCTAGAAGACTGAACGTAACAAATCTACCAGACTGAACGGTAACAAATACCAGACTGAACGTAACAAATCTACCAGACTGAAAGTAACAAATCTACAAGACTGAACGTAACAAATCTACCAGACTGAACGTAACAAATCTACCAGAATGTAACATATTTAAACATACTTGCATTTTTGCTTCAAAATATAACGTTTGGTTTTTTTACGACTACAGCGTAGAATAAAAAAACCTTTCTTTTCTGGTCACAACATTGCAGATTCCAGCTTCCATATTCCTTTAAAAAACGAGACAAGAGAGTTTTCGCTTGCACAAAAATTGAACAGTTGACAATCAATAATCTATCTTTTGAACGACGCTGAACATTCGCCATTTGATAGAGGTATGGAATCTGGAGTTAGCAGTTTTTCTTACACGGTTTTTTTTCCCCTCTCTTCTCATGTGTAATACAGAACATTTCAGTGCGCACTATGGCAGATATGAAGCATTCTCAATTTATAACCAGTATTTTTTCTGATGTGGATGTTATGTAATTGTGTTGTTCTGTTATCGTGCACATACTGTGGCATAACATTTCGTCTCATCTGTATTGCGTACATTCGGTGTGATAAGGGCCTTTTAGTAGAAACGTCGATTTCGTATGTTGTTGAACTTTAAAATTATTTGTCAACGTGTGTTGAGAAATCGTGCTTTTTCTTATATATTTTTGTGTGTTAATTATTACTCGAAAACGTACTACTATCCATATTTGAAGATATTTGCCTGTGCTACTGGTTCTTAACTTCGATTCTACTGTTGAGGAATGAAATTTAGGCATGTGTTATTCACCGTAACACAATATTGATCCTTCTTTCAATGAACCAATCACGATTACGGAGACGGTGATATGGTTGGCATCTCACAACTACTCTTGTATTTTCATACTCAGTGACTCCATGATCATGATTCGTATAGTCGAACCAGGAATGGTGAGACGCAACTGGTTAGAGGTACTGGTACATACAATGATCAGAGAAATCACCTTCATTTTTGTCCCTGGCACACAGGAGTTAGGGGTAATGAACGAGCTGATAGATTGGCCGGCTTGGCTACAATATCAGAGGGAGCTGCCATGGATCGAAATGACATTCTTCACGCATTGAGAGTCTTTCCGAACAGAGGAGTTTCAGGGCTATGATTTCCACTCACTAACCAGATTGAGAGTGATGGGTGTCAATATTGGTGCAGCCCGAAAAGAACGACATACTAAATATACAAATTGATTGATTAATCAACATCGAACTGGCGTGTTGAGCCGCTTGATGCTGCTGGATTTGGCGATTGGAGCGCCGGGAGAATGTCAGTGCTAGACATATAACTGATGAATCAACAATCATTTATACGTGTTACTCGATTTTCAGATATAACACCTTATAGTCCAAGTTACTAAATTATACTTTAGCATGGTGTTAGATCTGATTAGGCATTTAGAAAAACGTCATTTCAATATGGACTCATGAAGTACCTAGAATATACTACTGATAACAGTATGAGAGTTGATATACTTTGGATAGTATTATGAACTTTAGGAACGTCTTCTTCTTCTTTGCGTTCGTTCTTTACGACAATTTTAATCACTCTTTGTGATAGGTTTGATCTTTGCCAAGAACGTGTATACGTTTCACATTGGTTTGGTTGGCCCCTAAACGCATAGACTTCTACATGTTTAGGACACGTGCATCCGATTTCAGCCAAACCTCCTTAGACGCCTCTGTTGACATGCGTTGCAGGAAACGGTGGCTCTATCTTTGCACCCCAAATTTGGGCCCCGGTAACCTAACCACTCGGGCATAGAAATACTTAATATGGTATTATTTGCTATAAGAATACATTGGATA
Organism: Arion vulgaris; assembly: GCA_020796225.1. Taxonomy (NCBI): domain Eukaryota; kingdom Metazoa; phylum Mollusca; class Gastropoda; order Stylommatophora; family Arionidae; genus Arion; species Arion vulgaris. Next base: position 97,266,966 of record CM036753.1, on the reverse strand, counting down.
GTATTATAAGCTTTGGGAATACATCCAATAGTATTATGTGCTTTAGGTAGACATTAAATAGTACTATGTGCTTTAGGAATACATCAGATAGTATTATGAGCGTTGTCAATACATCAAGTAGTATTACGATAGTGTGGGAATACATCAGAACATATAATGATAAATAGAATTAATTCATATTTGTTTATAAATTGATGAAATACTTCAGATGTTGTAATTATAAACTGAAAAAGGATTGTATATCTTCTTCTTTGCGTTCGTTCTTTATTACCAAGTTTAATCACTTTGTGATACGTTTTATCTTTGTCAAGAACGTGTATACGTTGCACATTTGTTTGGTAGGTCACTAAACGCGTAAACTTCTACACGTTTAGGACACGTGCATCCGTTTTCAGCTAATCCTCCTTAGTCGCCTCTTACGACATGCGTGGCAGGTAACAGTGGCTCTATTCTTTACACCCCAAATTTGGGCCCCGGTAACCACTCGGGTGTATTGTCTATAAAACATAACTTATAGAACTTTAGACTAATGGAACAACTGCATTCGTATATCTCTTTTCCTTACAAACCTGAACGTCTTAAAGTATTTGCCCTGAGCAGTTACTGCTTATCTGATCGTATCTTTCTTTGATCACCAGTCAGCGAATCTGATCCTACTCTCTCTCTCTCTCTCTCTCTCTCTCTCTCTCTCTCTCTTCCGCATTCCATTTTCTAGTATTAGTCATAGTTTTGAATAAGCTCTTTTCTCGTTCTATTTTCCAGTTTATTATCAAAACTCATTTCTTTTTCCGTTCATAATCACTCATTTTCTTATGTTCTAGTTCGCATTAACTGTTCTTTATTTGTTTGAAATCTTCATACAATTCATAAATGTACCTCATATTCATATATTTTAAGGTTTCTGCTGTTACTAAGCATTGACATGGTATGTTATGTTAATAATGATACAATCATTACTACTAGCCTCTACTACTAGCCATATTATGTTAATAATGATGCAATCATTACCCTCAACTCTACTATTGGTAATGTTATGCTAATAATGAGACAGTCATTACAGTCAACTCTGCTACCGAACTGTTAAGTTAATATTGATACAATCATTGTCTTCAGCTCTGTTACTAGTCTGTCAAGCTAATATTGATACAATCATTACCTTCAACTCTATTACTAGTTTGCTTAAGCTAATAATGATACAATCATTACCTTCAACTATGTTTACTAGTTTGTTAAGCTAATAATGATACAATCATTACCTTCAACTCTGTTACTAGTTTCATATTGACAATCGATTTGGGCATTTACGCCATTACTGTAACTAAGAAAGAATCAGCCGTTTAGAAATCTGGATATGGTGATCTTGAATGACATGTTATTCGCAGGAAATATTTTGTTGTTCCTTTAGATAATTTCATGGGCTGATAACAAATATCAATGCAAGAAAAATTGATGAATATTACATTTTTTGATGTTTCTTGTTTAGAATTTCTGCCAAATCTCAACGTCTATTGTGCATCTTTGTCTAAACTTGACAAAAATGCGTATAGCTGTGTTGTTTGGGCTTTACGCTCATCAAGATCACAGTGGTTCTCACATTTTAAAGCGTTAATTATTTACAATACAAAATGTCAGTTTGTGCTGGTTAAGACAACTATACACACTATACACTTGACTTACATAGAGGGACAAAGAATGAAGAGGTTCGGCCACGTAGTAAGAATGCAACCAAACTTCAATGTAAACATAGTCTTCTATAACAGAACATCAGGTAAAAAGGCGGGAGGAAGACCACGAAAAAGATGGATAGATTGCACAGCACAATGTGGTCGAAAAGCAAAAATAACTATCACTCAAGCTACTAGATCAGCGCAAGACTAAAACAGAAAACCAAGACACTGGGCAACAACCCGGTAACAGTGTGAAAACAAAAGAAGATGAAGAAGAAATACAAAATGAAGGCATACACACATAATAGTGCCTCCAACGTTTCTTGCTGCATCACAAGTATATATACATATATTTATATATATATAGTATGTTATCATATATAATATTTCAAATGTCAAAGTTCAAATAACGTAAGGTCAGTAATCTTTGTTGTGGCAGAGATCATGAGGAAATGACAAGCATGCTGGGTTTATATATAATCAAGATTTACTGCTTGTCCTTGTACATGATTAAATGACAGTGTACAATACGTTTGTTGGATGTATTAGTGAAGTGCTTACGCGTTCACCTATCGACTCAGGCATAACAGAGTTGGGGGTTCAATCCCACACTCGACGTTCCACGCTTGAGGAAAAGAGTAGGCCCTGCTACCTCCTGCACACTAGGGTCTATAAATGTGAAATCAGAGACATGTCATACTCGAAGGTCTGAGCGACATATTATTTTCATTATAACGCGTTCTCGAATAGAAGACAAGGAGGACATGGGTTCATTCTTACGCTCATAATTGAGATGTGAGGAAAGGAATTACCCCTACCTCCTGCATACTTGGGTTAAGAATGCTGAAGTAACATGCACTTTATACCTTGAGGTCTGAAATGGCTACGGTTACAAAGAATAATCATCACATCACTTCAGACAGTTCCATATGTTCTCCAATCTCCTCCCCAACATTTTACCAGCGTTTAACGACTAGGTACCTCTTTTCTGCAATGATTAATCAAATGTCTTGTGCCTCTAAAATAGTGTTCATGTCTGCAGGTTCCCAGTTCCATTCCCATCTTCATTCTGGATATTGATGCAGATTTATAATTGTTTTAAAAGTTGTCTATGCGACCGGCAGCTCTTTTGGCCCTGATGACATCTGCACTATGCATTGACTGTCCTTCCTCGACCACTGCTGTAGCAATGTATACTAAACTAGCTAGTATAATGGATTGTCGTCATCTTAACAAATACAGTGAGCCAGTTAATCGGCTCAAGAAGGTGAATGTGAGGTACTAAATTCGGCCAGTTCATTTCCTGCTTAATTCATTCAAGTTCCGATCTTCTGACCAGATAGTTTACTTCAACGGAGCCAACGTTTACTTCACCGGAGCCAAGTATGTTCAGCACATAATTCCAATCTTTCATTAATAGCAGAGAAGATATTCTGGCAACGGTTTTTGAAAGATAAACACTTCGTTGGAGACAAGAAACATAAATAATTTGTGCTTGAAACATTCGGAAAAGCTGAATTTGTTACATCTGAATCTATTATTGCTGTATAAGTGGTTGGCAGTGTTTTTCTACATTTCGTTGTGTGATGTTGTTGATTCATGTATGATCGTGTATGTTTCTCTTTGAGCACATATTTGCACGTGCATATCTGTGAATACTTGTTTACTTGGGTGTTTGTACCTTAAGATGTAGTGAGCTCATTCACAACTCAAATGTATATGGTTCAATTTACGCTGTGACAGTTTGGAAGCAAATTTATTCCTGTGGAGTTTTACGAACGTTAGAAATAGATCTCACCATTCAGAAAGTAATGGTAAACTACTGAACGTATGTAGTGGTGCCTAGAAAATCGATGACTCGTTACTGTTGTTGATAGCGACGTCCTGTCTGCTTCTTCTTCTTCTTCCTCGAACGCTGCATATCGACCACTTGTTAACCACTCTTTGTGATTTGTATTTGATCTGAGCCTGAGCGTTATACGTCATGTCAGTTATGCACCTACAAGTTGGCCAGGCCAGCATATCCGATTTCGCGACTTTTTTATATACTAAGGTAGCTTTCTATGCCCTACATCAGTCGCCTCTTAAGACATGCCTTGTAGGTCGCAGTGGTACTATTCTTTGCTTCCTAGCGGACCCCGGCACAACACGGCCGCGACATCCTGTAAAGAACATACCACGATTTTCATTTTCACACCTTTATATGTTAATGGTTTAGGTCTTATTACTGTCTGTTGAATTTGAACTAGCATTAAGCCTACAATCCAAAATTCCCTCACTCCGTGTTCTTATTCGTATGTCTATGTGTGTATATGTGTGTGATTATTATTTATTTATTTTTTTTTCCGATCCAGAAGCACTTGAGCTTTTAAGCTCTTCGGCTCGGTGCCATGGACATCGTAACCCTTCGGTTCGATGCCACGAACACCGTAATTCTGGGGAATCTGTGGCTTTTTCTGCCATCCCGCGAATTGAACCGCACAACAGAGGATAGTTCCCCTCGTAGTCCAACGCGCTACGAACACGCTGGGCAGACGGGTTGTGTGTGATTAAGAGAGAGAGAGAGAGAGAGAGAGAGAGTAAACTGAAGATGTGTGTTACCTGTTAGTCTGAACAAACAGAGAAAGTCGATCACAAGTGAAAGTCGTTTCACTGGATACTTCGGCAAGTACAGAGATGTGAAAAAAATATACCGCGAGGTGCTTGATATAATGCAATACTGAGAAAAGTAGTATCCCTAGCTACTTAAGGCAATGCAAGCAAATGTGAAATTAGCTATCACTAAATACCTGAAATATTGTGAAATGTGTTTTTACCATATTCTTTATACAATGTAGTGTAATATCGTTAGATAACATGAAATAATAGTTATATGTTATCTATATTCACAGACTAAACGAAACGATGTGAGGATGCTAATAGTACATTACTTTCTAGACATGACAATTTGAGGCTTTAAATTAGACAATGTGAGGTACTAGACAAGACAATGAGAGGCTCAGATAGAAATGTGAATTCTAAACTAGAAATATGAGTTCTAGACAGACAATGTGAGTCTAGACTAGACAATGAAGGTTCTAGACTAGACAAGAGACTGACTAGACAATGTAGCTATAGACTAGACAATGTGAAGTTTAGACTAGACAATTGAAGGTTCTAGACTAGACAGTAGTATCTAGATGAAATGTGAGTTCTAGACTAGACAATGTGAAGTTATAGACTAGACAATGTGAAGTTATAGACTAGATAATGTGAAGTTATAGACTAGACAATGTGAGGTTCTAGACTAGAAATGTGAGGCTTAGACTAGACAATGTGAGTTCTAGACTAGACAATGTGAAGTTAGAGACTAGACAATGTGAAGTTAGTAGACTAGACAGATGTGATGTTACTAGACTAGACAATGTGAAGTTATAGACTAGACAATGTGAAGTTATAGACTAAACAATGTGAGGTTCTAGAGACTAGACTAATGCGTGAGGTTCTAAACTAGACAATGTGAGGTTCTAGACTAGATAATATTTTAATACTAAGAGTACATTTACTTTCTAAACGAGACAATGAAACAGTGTTGACAGAACTTACAGTTGCTTCACAATGAAATATAATAATGTTATGGAAAAGCCAACCATCAATATACATCAAATTTTTGTTCTCTGGATTAGAGTGGCAATAATTGGTAGCAAAGAGTTTATAGAGTTATGGATCTTTTAGAAGGAGATATCGTCTAAAGCAGTTTATACTGTCAATAATACGTGCGTCTATGACGGTCGTTTACAACAACATGAATGTTGCTGCTGCAGTTAATACCACTATTACTAATACTATTACTACTACTACTAATACTATTACCGCTACTACTACTACTACTACTACTAATACTACTACTATTACTACTAAAACTACTAATACTAATTCTTCTATTACTACAACTACTACTTCTACTAGTAGTACTAGTACAAAAATTACTTCAACTTCTACTACTACTACTACTTCTACTACTACTACTAGTACTTATATTAATACTACTATTACAGTTGCTGCTACTATTAGAACTATTACTACTGCTAATACTAATAATAGCACTACTACTACTTCTACTACTACAACTTCTAGTACTACTACTATTGCTAGCATTACTATTTCAATTACTAATACTACTATTAATTGCTACTACTATGACTATTCAAGCGTCACGATGGCCTGGAAAGAACAATATTAGAGGGTAGGGTCCCACCCAAGACGCAGAGGCAGGTGAAGAGGAAGATGGCTACAAGATATTAAAAAAACCATGAATGTGACCATCGACGAAGTGGGTGAACTGGCTAGAACAGAGTGAATTTCAGATGTGCTGCAAAGAGAGCAACGTCCTCTAAAGGATACGCACCTTGATGATAACTCTTACTGCCACTACTACTACTACTAGTGCTACTAATGCTATTAGTACTGATACTAAACCTTACTGTTCCCGGTGAAACATAAGACTGCAACTGTCGCTTTCCATGGAATTATATTTGAGCTGTTCTTTAGTTATACCCATTAGACTTTGGCCTCCGTGACCCTCCTGTTCTACAATTCTTATGCAAGTATTTGCTTTATTTCTTTACCTTTTTTGTTAAGTTTCACTATAGTTTTCGTACTTTCTTTTTTTCTTGTGGAAAGTTACAAATTTCAATGTTTCATTGTAAATCTTCCTGTTAGATAACATAAAGTTGACATTGATCAATGATAATAAGTAGAGTTTACTCAAGTTGATGGTGTTCAAGTTTCGATACTGTTGTTCGATACTGTTGATTATTGCTCATCGAGCTCAAGATGGGCATCCATTCTTTCTTATTCTTCTTCATGAACCCTTGTTACACCATGTGGTATATATTTTTACCAACAATCAAAATATACCTCACCGTCCAGAATGCAATGGTAAACTACTGAACGTATAAGTGATGTCTAGGAAATCGACGACTCACTCGTTTAATGTTGTTGATGACGACGTTCTGTAAAGGATATGCCACGATTTTCATTCAATTTCATATAGTGTAATACTGTATTAGGTCCTTATTTTTCATTGACCGTCGGTACACGTGGGTGTTGTGGTCAACATCACACCGGCCGCCTTTATTTCCCAGTCATTTTCCTGTTACCCAATTGAGGTTGTGTCGACCTGAGAGCCGTACGATCGGATAAAAATTTAACACCCTCTGTGAATTGAACCCGGACCACTAGTCTAAGAAACGATTTCACTAACAACTACTCCACTGCTGTTCTCATTCTTTCTTTAGTTGGTGTCAATTTATGAAGCTTCTTCTCTCTGTGTAAGATCTCTGCTTTTGGACTTTCATGTGCTTGAAAGGAACCGAGAACAGATAGAGGCGCATTGTGTGCATAGACATCGATTATCTTTAGTCGTCGAAGTGAATAGGAAGTGCGTCATGTACATATGTGTGTGTACACAGTGACATCGAGTGTATATCAACAGATTACGTTAATTCGAAACTTAATAGATATGTGCCAGTAAATATTGTTATCTGGGATAAATATTGACAGCTTGTTCTCTTCTGTGTTTCCTTTTGCTTTTAATTGTTACAGACAGCTATAAACTATTTATATCCTAACTACATTTTAGAATGTTTCTATTGATTGTGAGAGAAATGTATATATAATAGAAATGTATGTATATAGGATATACTAAATAATACAAAATGCAATAACATTTCTAGGTAGTCGTTTCATGTAACCTTAAGGTATGATGTGCCTGTCACTTAATATTTATATCTCTTAGTGTGCAGGAAATAGTAGAGCCAATTCCTTTTTTTGGTGTTTGGAACGTTGAGCGTGGATTGAACCCCACCCCTCTTTAGTCCGAGTCGATATGCGAACGCTTACGCATTACGCTAATCCGCTCTATATAGGAAATACTACAGACTCATATTTCAAAATACAAAGTGAAATTACAAGAGATAAAGTGATATTACAAAAGACAAAGTGATATTACAAGAAACAATTATATATTACAAGAGACAAAGTGATATTACAAGAGACAAAGTGATATTACAGAGACAAATAATATTACAAGACAAAGTGATATTACAAGACAAAGTGATATTACAAGAGACAAAGTGATATTACAAGACAAAATGATATTACAAGAGACAAAGTGATATTACAAGACAACGTGATATTACAAGACAAGTGATATTACAAGAGACAAAGTGATATTACAAGAAACAATTATATATTACAAGAGACAAAGTGATATTACAAGAGACAAAGTGATATTACAAGAGACAAAGTGATATTACTAGATACAACGTGATATTAGAAGAGACAAAGTATATTAGAAGACAATTTATATTACAAGAGACAAAGTGATATTACAAGAGACATTATATATTACAGGAGACAAAGTGATATTACAAGAGACATAGTGATATTCATGAGACAAATGGATATTACAAAGAAGATTATATATTACAAGAGACAAAGTGATATTAGAAGAGACAAAGTGATATTACAAGAGACAAAGTGATATTACAAAAGACAAATATATATTACAAGAGACAAAGTGATATTACAAGAGACAAAGTGATATTACAAAAGACAAATATATTTACAAGACAATGTGATATTACAAAAGGCAAAGTGATATTACAAGAGACAAAGTGATATTACCAGTGACAAATATATATTACAAGAGACAAATAAATATTATTAGATATCGCCCCCTACTTCTCATGCCTTCCGGATTCCATTTCAAAGTCACATGTGGATGACTGATCTTCTGTACCAACCACTTCCATCTCCTACGTTTTATTTCCTCGTTAATATTAGTTATGTCTCTACGCGGCTGATCTCAGTATTTGGTATTCTCTGGTCCCAGCGAATTCAGAGAGTTCTTCTGAGACACCTTCCCCCGAAGCCTCTTATGAGACTGTCTGTCTTGGTACTTCCATGTCTCTGATCTATACAGTAGGACTGAGCACAAATTGTATTTGTATATATTGATTTTAGTCTGTGTCCACAAGCACATAATAATAATAATAATAATTCCTCTCGTACCGTTATACGTTACATAGGGCCTGCAAGTAATTTCTCCATACCGCTCTATCCTGGGCAACTCGCTCAATCTCCATGGAACTGAGATCGATATTTCCTGCCTCTCTCAGCAAAGTTCGCTTCAGGGTCTCCTTAGGTCGACCTCTCTTTATTGAACCCTTTGCATCCCACTTCAATGCCTGCTTTAATATTCGTTGATCATTTCTCCTCAAGGTGTGCCCAACATATCTCCATCTTCTCTTTCTTATAACAGTTGTCACTAGTGGTTGACCAGACATGTCTCTGATTTCATCACTTCTCCTGAATTCGTTCCATTTTATATTCATTATTTTTCGCATACATCTATTTTCAAATGCATTCAACTTGCTTTCTATATCTTTAGTCATTTTCCAACTCTCTGGCATATGTTAGGATTGATACAACATTTGAATTGAAAATTCGTAATTTAGTTTTAATACTATATAACTTGCAGTTCCACAAGCACATAGCGAAGCAATAATCCGTGAAGCAAGGCAATTTTACAAAGTACAGCAACAGACTAATATCGAAGTTTCTAATGAAAGGAATTAAAGAAATATAGAACCTACAAAGTGTTGGACATAAACCAAATCTGATTTTGCGAAGAGCATGCTTCATGCATCGACGTCCATATGTTAAGGCAAGGAATGAGTCATGTGGAAGGAAATACCCCATATCCCTGGCGCCCGAATGGTTACCGGGGCCCAAATTTGAGGTGTAAAGAATAGAACTACTGTTACTGTCACGCATGTCGTAAGAGGCGACTAAGGAGGATTGACTGAAATCGGATCCACGTGTCCTAAATGTGTAGAAGTCAACCTGCTGCCTTGCAGGACGGCTGAGGACAGCCAAAGGCTAACGGAGAGCGAACCCAGTAAACGCTGGCTGAATCCGGACACATCGCCGAAGGATAAGCCACCAGAGCTCCAAATGGCGCTGAAGATGTGATGAAACCCACCCATGCTAAGGCTGCATGAATCAGATGTCCACATGAATGAATTATGAAGAGATCTGGTAGATCAGTCTTTTAGATGATCGCGAGAGAGAGAGAGAGAAAGAGAGAGAGAGAGATCCCCTGGAATTACATTCTGCTCCCATCGCTTGAAAATGACTTTTGATAAGACAATTTAATGCGAATCTGGTCTTCTCAATTTACGCTTAGCAAACTACCAACTGGAATAGAACAAGAAATGCCCTTTCCTGGAACCCACAGGGACAGCGAATGAAAGGGATGACTAGAAATACACAGAGATGAGATTTGGAGGCAGAGATCAGCAATATAAAGACAGAGTTAGAGGAAGCTGCAGGAAATAGCTGGAGATAGGAAGCCTTGATATGAGTTGGTTGAGGGTCTATGTCCCAATCCGGGTTAAAAAGGCAGAGAGAGATAGATATATAAACTACCAACTACATTAAAAAAATTCATTGTGCACCCACACCACCTCGAAAAAATATATATGGAAGCCAATGGTCCACATAAACGCCCTTTATTTTATGAGAACATATGTGTTTTAACAAAAGAGTAATGAAAGGAAACATTTTTAAAAATGCAAAGATGACAGATACGAAACTGTCAGGCAGGAAATAGAGGCAGGAAATAGACTAGTAGACAATTCATTTCCGTTACAAGTGATATCAGATTCACATTCTCTGATTAACAGTTTATAATTTGTAACAAAGAAAATATCGACTACAATAGACAGATGTGCTATATGTTAATCTCATATTGTCTAGAAAGTCTGGATATTGTCGATTTTTAAACAAGTTAGAAGCAAGGCTTGACACTCGATCTAGTTGATCATGTGTAGTGTGTTGTCTCACAGGGTCTAAAGTTGATGAATTCACTTCATTAAACCTAGTTTCCCAATATGTTCCGTTTCTATCGGCTGAAATGGCACTCCATCTGCCAGGAATGTTGCACAAAGCACGAACTTGTTTGCTGCAGCAACAATCCTAGGATCTCATGAAAAAATTGCATATTTCACTCGGTCTGGATTTGAACTCACAACCTTCAGAACGACAGGTAAACATTTTAATCACTTCGCCATAGAGACCCCAGTGTGTTTATCCTGACTGCTACTAACGTCATGATGACATGTTCTGTACATATGACATCAGAGTCGTGTAGATGGCATCTCTGCTAAGATGGGACGACTTTTACATAAAATTAATGTCATTATATTTTTAATATTTCTTAATTTCTGTTACACGTTGTCGAGGAAGGACAATCAATGGTTATTACAGATATCATCAATGCCATAAGAGAAGCTAGTAGTATGTATATTAACTTTGAAAACATTTATAAATATTCATTCTAAAGTGAAGGAGATTGAAGTAAAAATGGACACTGCCAGATACTAACCTAACACTTTATTAGAGGCATCAGACATTTGATTAATCAACACAGAACGGGTTGATTTGTCGTTATACGCCGGTAAAGATGAGTACTAGATCGAAGCACATAACGATGATCCTCACAAATCTATAATTTCTAATGTGGGACTACTGTGATCATATATATGTGTATCAGAACTTACAGACTCACATTCACACACAGTACTCATCCGCCTCATGTTATGTTGCTATTATTGTCAATCAAGCTCTATATACTAGATCTCACAAAACTTTTAAAGCAATAAGTGTAGCTATCTTGTGAGCATTAATAACGATAGTTTGTGTATGTTTCTACCTTCGTGTACCTTTGAAAACTCATCAACATCCATCATGCCCCAGAAATGTATTAAGGTCTACATATTTCTCCAGCGATAACAGCTGTAATAATAAGGTTTATATACAGAAGGTATAGTGCAAACTTATTCATCAGAACGACATTACAGACATCTACATTCATGACAGTGTTTGAATTCTAACGTATCATAGAGTCAGTAAGTTTGTCTAGTTCGGACAGACAACGAACCTTCTTGATAAATGTAAATCACACTGTGACAATGTAACCCTGTAGTAATGTTGATCTCTACCATATATTTCTTCATCTTCACCTTTCTACTCCCAACGAAGCACAGGTCTTCAACAAACTTCTTCCAGCTCTACCTATCTCTTGCTATCCCTTCCAATTCATTCCACGTCTTACCTATATATTAATATCAGTATCCAGCTTTCTTCTCCATGTATTTCTAGACTTTCATCAACTTATCTTTCCCTGCGGCTTTCCAAATTAGTGCATGTCTTGCAATGCTTGTGTTCGGTCTTCTCAATGTGTATCCTATCTATACCATATATTTACCTTATACATATTACAGAGTGCTGGTTATACCGTCTCTTCTCGTTAAAAGACACAATATTTATTTGCAGGAATTAGTGACTATGTAGTAAAATTATTAAAAGTAAAATGGAGTGATTTCGTTTCTAACAACACAGTGAGAGATAGAACACACCAACAACCCGTATCAAATATTATAAGGAAACGAAGGTGGAAATATTTAGGTCATGTTCTTAGATCAGAAGAAAAGAGACTAAATCGACAAGTTCGTATGTGGTCACCAGTTGGGAAAAGAAAACGTGGAAGACCAAAGACCACTCTTCGAAAAACCATCCAACAAGAAAGTAAACTATTGGGATGTAAAACCATACAAGATCTCCAACTGCTAGCAAAGAACCGAATCACATGGAGATCTAAAACCGCTGCCCTATGTGCCGCCTTTGGCACGAAAGGAACAAACTAACTAACTAAGTAAATTGCTATATCCCAGCACGTTCTGCTAATCTATGCTGGTTTAGCTGCGTTCTGTATATGTCGTTTTCTATCTTACTCAGTCTCTCTTATATAACTGCACTTATTTGACTCACCCATCGCATATTCATTTAACAGATAAAAATGCTAACGATACCTGCTCTGGAATCTTAACCGTCTCTCAATCATAATCACTGTATTAAAGCTTAACATGGATGAATATTTCACCCTAGGTCTGGTAGATATGACTGTGTTAAGTCCGAACGCTCGCGTTAGATACAATTCTAGACTAGCATTCAGACCACAAGGTAAACACATTCTTGTGTCAATGTTGCTTATCAATTGTTTCAATTATGCAAAAAATTATATTAACTATTCTCTGCGGTACATATTGCTTTTAGAAGAAGAGACTGCACACTAGAGCTCTGATGTGCTGTTTCAAGAATTACATATTTCTTCGGATCATTAACTTGTTCGATACAGTTTCTTTAACAGCATATGCGCATTTGTCTTCCGTATTATATACGTTATCTTATATCAACTTTCTATATTTTGTGAAATTCTAGGAACTATGGAATCATATATATACTGTACTTGTTGTGTTCTTAGATAACATGTGAAGTTCTTACAAAACAAAATTTCACATAATGGATTACGTAATTTAAGAATGTAGTTTTATTCTCTTAAATGATGATGAATATGTCCAGTTACCGTTGACGTGTCTCCGAGTACAACGTACAAACTAACACGGAGAAATATTCATGATGGCTACGAACGGTTCAAGCCTCAACATCATTCAGCGGTAGTACCAACAAACCATCACAAAAATCTTCACATATTCCAGGCCTCTTTTCTAGTGACGAATCATTGGTCTGTAAAACCAAGCCGCTAAAAACGGACACTGTGAAACATGATCTCCGTTTGAACTCGTCACCTCTGACCATTCAGCAGCCTAAACGATCAACGCTAATACAACTAGCAGAGGACATTATGGTTGTAGCCACCAACGGGATTGTTACCACTCCATCTGCATCTTTCAGGAGCAGGAGAACAATAGCATCTCTGTCTCCTACGGACAGTCCCTACACTGAAAGATCAGCTGCACTTGGATTTAAGATAAGTCCTAAAAACAGCCCAAGGGTAACTGCAGGTGGCAGTCCATCACTGAATAGCCTACGCCATCGAGGACAGAGTCCCAAAAATAGCCCAAGACTTCTGAAGGCATCTTTCTATAAATACAATACAGGTAAATTATTCATGTTTTACTTGTTATATTATACATGTAATATCAATAAACGTAATCGATATTATTGTATATGTCCTCTTTCAGGTGTAATGTCTAGCACTTTAGAGTGTTTACAAGGTTTAAATACGAAGGAGGAACTACATTGCACCGGGTTTTATACTATATGGTTCGGTCTATCTCTACAGCACGCCACCTGTCCAGAGTATTGCTCAAATCACAATCTCCGTAACTCCGGCAATAATCATTGGAATCTCTGGTAAAAAATGTGTTCGTAAACAGAACGGAGCATTCCGATCCGGATTCGAACCCACGACTTTAAGAACGCAAGCCATAACCACTTGGCAACAGAGATCCCCAATTTCATGTTGTTTGGTATTTTATGAGAGCCGCGGTAGTGTAGTTGTTAGTGAACTCGCTTCTCACGGCTGGTGGTCTGGGTTCAACTCCCGCAGTGGACGTGGAATTTTTCCCGTCCACGACGGCTCTCAGGTCGACCCAGCCTCAACTGGTTACCAGACATGCTCTGGGAAAGTAAAGGTGGCTGCCGTGATGCTAACCACATCACCCATGGTGTGTCGACGATCAATGAAAAATACAGGCCTAACATTGTAATGCCCTATATACCACGAGGTGTGAAAGGGTTACTTTACTTTACTTTTTTTTTAATATGGTATTTTATAGAGCTGTATAATAATACTGTTCGTCAATCAAATATGATTTTAACCACATAGTTACTTCATCCAACACACAAAATGTAGTATCAGTCAATGGACACGTAGGTGACTTGTCAGTCCGATGCGTGCCTTGAAGAGTCGTGCACAGTGTGGGCATGAGATTGTTGCTACAGTCTGGGACTCGTGTGCACTGGCCTTTCTCTTTTGTCTACGCAGTACTGATGCTGCTTGACGTGCTGCCTCACAGGATTTTGCACCCTTTCGTAGGAGTGAACGCCAGGATGTTCGGTCCCGTGCAGCTTTTCCCAGGTATCAATCTTGATTTCGAAGGATTTTAGAGAGGACTTGAGCGTGTCTTTGAATCTCTTCTTTGGCCCTCGGAGCGTTTGCCACTCGACATTTCACTGTAGAATAATATCATTGGCATCCTGTCATCAGGCATGCGGACGAGATGTCCCGCCCAGCGAAGTTGGTGTTTCATAAGTATGGTGTTAATACTGGGAATACCAGCTCTGTCAAGAACAGTGGTATCTGGGATCTTGTCTTGCTACTTGATTTTCAGCAGCTTTCTTAGACAATTTGTGTGAAAATGGTTCAGCTTCTTAGCATGACGGTGTAAACAGTCCATGTCTCACTGGCATATAGCAGTACTGGGAGCACTGCAGCTCTGTATACATTTAGCTTGGTCTGAAGATTGATACCACCCTTGTGCCAGACATTGGCGTACAATCTACCAAACGAACTGCTAGCCATGGATATTCTGGAGTTCACATCATCTATGTTTACATTTGGCAAATGGGTCCAGGTATATGAACCATGTGCAGCTTCAGTTTGGACCAATTTATCATAAATCAAGGTCTTGTAGACGTTGCCAGGGTGAAGGTTGATACTCACTTCAGTTTTATCCGTGTATCATAGAGCTGTATAATATTCTGATAAACGCTGTTCACTATTTACAAGCTCAGAGAATCAAATAACAACAGGTATAACTAAAACCTGTGTAATATGTCGGATAATTAATTCAGTTATTCTGATTATAAGAAATATTTGTTAAAGTTTGAGCTCAGAACTCTGCCAGGTGGTTAAATAAGGTTAGAATCATCACTAGCGCATTGTTCAAATGTAGAGACAGATATAAACGATCAAAACACTTGATCAAATGTCTTCCAACTTTTCAAAAATATTATGGGGATAAGTTTGATGCTGATGATGATAATGATGATCATGGGGATGGGATGAGGAGGGGGTGGAATTAGAATGTGATGATGCTGATGATGGTGATTGTGATGGAGCGGCGATAATGACGACCTATGTTGTGTGAACTTGTGTGCTTTGATAATGAATTCAACATTACAATGATACAGAACAACAATAAAACAATGCCAATACCATGCATATAAATTCTACATCAGTTCTATAATATCCCACATGAAAAGTAGTCCACAAACGTAAAATGTGATAACTTGTTATAATTGCAAGTGGTATCAAACATTGATATTTTTTGTACTCTATAATCTTTCTCATGATAACAGATTTATGAGATGGAACAAACAACAGAAGTCGTTAAACTAGAAATACAATCGATACCAAATTAACAATTACCAACTTTTCCAACACTGAAGGTTGTATCGATCTGATTTGTTCAAAAACAATCACACATGTCGTCACTGCCTGTTGCACGGGTGCTGCCTGGGCCGGCAAGGGAAGAGAAGAATAGTACCACTGTGACCTACAAGGCATGTCGTAAGAAACGACTGATGTAGGACGTAGAGAAGCTACCCTAGTAAATACAAAGCATCGCAGAAATCTGATCTGCAGGTCTACTTGTAGGCGCTCAACTGGCGCAAGGTACAATCACTCTTAGGCTCAGATCACATACAAATCACACAGAAGTGGTTAACAAGTGGTCGATATGGAGCGTTCGAAGAAGAAGAAGTTACTGTCTGTAATACCGCTTTTGGGCAGTGTAGGGGAGGGGCGGGGAGGGGCATATGCCTGTGAAATTTAATCCCCTTATGTCTAATGCAGTCGCCTTGAAATTGTTCAGGTTAGGATTTTTCTCTATACTCCAGACACAAAAATAATCTTGTCATACCGTGGGTTGAAGCCGGGTCTCCGCATGAGAGTCGCTCTCTAATCAGTTCGGTCTAACGCTTCACAAGTATGTCGTCAAAACTCTATAAACAACATGTATTGCAGAAAAAGACAAATAAAACTAACAAAGAAGCAACACACGTTCAAGCTACTATTCAATGCGAAAAACATATGCAAGGAATTATGTTGAGTTTTTGTTCATGGGCACGCTGGATTCAGGGTTAATGAACGAGCTGATAGATTGGTTGGCATGGCAACGATATCAGATCGAGCTGCAATGGACCCAAATGACATTCTTAACGCATTGAGAAAGTTTTTCCAAACTGAGGAGTTTCAAGTTTGTGAATTCCAGTCACTGACCAGATTGATAGATAGATATAGGTGTCGATATTTATACAGCCCAAAAAATAACGCATAGCAAATATCTGGAAAGATTAATTAAACAATAAGCTGATGTGTTGACCACTTGACGCTGTTGGATTTGTGTAGACGGATCGGAACACCTATGGACGTGTCAGGAATGATATGATGATAGTCCTCATATAAACTGATTACTGATGTTGAGTTAAAAAAAATAACATTTTCATGATAAATATTTGTTTTAACTGAACTCGGAGCAATCTTCTACTTCTTTGCGTTCGTTCTTTACGACCACTTTTAATCACTCTTTGTGACATGTTTGATCTTTGCCAAGAACGTGTATACGTTGCACATTGGTTTGGTATGCCCTAAGGCATAGACTTCTACACACATGCTTAGGACACATGCATCCGATTTCAGCCAAACCTCCATAGTCACCTCTTACGACATACGTGGCAGGTAACAGTGGTTCTATTCTTTACATCCCAAATTTGGGTCCAGGTAACCACTCGAGTGTCTTGGAGCAGTAATAATTGACATTACTTTTAAAAATAGTTCAGTCAGGATTCTCTCTCTCTCTCTCTCTCTCTTCTCTCTCGCCGCGATCACCTAAAAGACCGATGTACCAGATCTCTCCATAAGTTCATTCATGTGGGAATCTGATTCATGTAGCCTTAGCATGGGCAGGTTTCGTCACATCTTCAGCGTCATTTGGATCTCTGGTTCTTATCCTTCGGCGATGTGTCCGAATTCAGCCAGCGTTTACTGGGTTCGCTCTCCGTTAGTCTTTGACTGTAACCAGCCATCCTGCAATGCAGCAGATTGACTTCTACACATTTAGGACACGTACATACAATTTCATCCAAACTTCCTTAGTCGCCTCTTACTTCATGCATGACAGGTAACAGTGGTTCTATTCTTTACACTCAATTTTGGGCACATGTAACCCCGGTAACCAGTCAGGATTCGAAAGACTTGAGCAAGTATTAAAATAAATTTTGAACAGTGTGAAAAAAAAGTGAAACTAGAATGAAATGATTGGCGTCAGTTGGAAAATAATGTGAACAATATCAAATAATTGAGGCCCGTCGTAAATTAATTTAAACCGTTCTGTAAATAACTGTAACAACTTTATAAGTGGATGAGATCAGTATAAAATCAATTGAAGTCAAACCGAATACAAATGCAAATATTGTGAAATCAATCGGGAAAATAATAAAAATAATTGGGACTAGTATAATAATAATTGGGACCAGTATACAAATAATTGGGATCAGTATAAATATAACTGTAAGAAGTAATAAAATAATTATTCCAACTTTCTTTTTCTGAAGCGCTTATTGTCAGTAAACATACGACATTAGGGATATTTCCAGCAACAATTCTAATGATTTCATGAAAACATTGCACAATGACTCGGTCGGGAAACAAACCCACAGCCTTCAGAACGACAGACACACGCCTTAACCACTTCGCCATATAGATCCCCAAATATTCCCTCTCTGTGGCTCAGTGGTTACGCTATTTCCTTGCATCCCGAAAATCGTTGGTTTGAATCTAGATCGCGCAGTTTTTTTTCACGAGGGCATTTTTTCGGAGATCCTTATGATTGTTGTCGGGGGCTCAAGAGTTCGTGCTTTGTGCACAATTATCGGCAGTGTGCGTGCTAATTCTGCGGAGAGGGACCGAGTCATATGGGGTCAAACCTGGTGCAATAAAGTAAATCATTCTTCTTTATACACTTAGACCATAATCACTTGAATATTTGACTTGAACTTATGAACTCATGAACACTTGAATATTAAATATAACTATCAAAATTTGTTGTAGCGTAGTTGTTAGTGAATTCGCTTCTCAAGGCTGGTGGTCTGGGTTCAACTCCCGCAGTGGACGTGGAATTTTCCCGACCGCGATGGCTCTCAGGTCGACCCAGCCTCAATTGGATACCAGACATGCTCTGGGAAAGTAAAGGCGGCCGGCGTGATGCTCACTACATCACACATCGTGTGCCGACGGTCAATGAACGATACAGGCCGAACCAGTGTTTTGCCCTATATACCACGAGAAATGAAAGGGTTTATTTACTTTTTACTTACTTATCAAAATTTATTTTCAAAGAAAATTATGAAGAAATAGTCCATGGAAACATGAAAAGTTAATTGTCTAGATCGAGTGACTATGTAGCGAAAACATGGATATACATTTTTCTTATTTGAGATCTCGCTAAGAAAGAAAAGGATTCAGATATCGAGCACTAGATATAGTTTTCTATTTATTCAGTGAGTTTTAGAATTCCTCATTTAACTTGATTGCTAGTAGATATACGTATTCGCATTCTTATCTATTTAATTTTCTGTTAATCAGAAGCACATAAATACATCATTATATTTATCTTTGTGTTTCTCTCTTCGCTTTTCCTCCATCTAGATAC
Organism: Arion vulgaris; assembly: GCA_020796225.1. Taxonomy (NCBI): domain Eukaryota; kingdom Metazoa; phylum Mollusca; class Gastropoda; order Stylommatophora; family Arionidae; genus Arion; species Arion vulgaris. Next base: position 97,247,732 of record CM036753.1, on the reverse strand, counting down.
ATTTTATTTCTGTCTCTCTCTCGTTCTTTTTTCTCTCCATCTAGATAAATTGTATCTCTCTCTCTCTCTCTTCTCTTTTCCCCCCATCTAGAAACATTTTATCTCTGTCTTTCTCTTTTTCTCTTTTCTCTCCATCTTGATACGTTTTCTCACCTTGTTTAATTCATTCTCTTTCTTTCACGTACAAAAATATACATTTTGACTATGCTTTTCCACGTTCTAATACACACCCAATACGTCAACCATCAATGTCTACATAAACTTCTTCATTCCGAGAGTATTCAGTTGTCTGTTATCTCATCTCAAGGTTTTCTTTACAATTCTACTATTATCAGTATTACCAGAACGTTGACATCTTGTAAATTTTGTTCCAGTTTTGTCAATCTGTACTAACTTTCTTTTATCACTTATATAACGATCTATATATAGTAATCAATCAATCAGTTTATCAACCATATACCTTATCCGTATCGAAGGCTGGCTATAATGGCTCTTCAAGACTTTCTATCGTGCCCTAACTGTACACTCTACTTGACCTTTACCTGCTTATCTCCTGATATTCCTCACCCAATGATATATCTGTCTACCTAATAATCTCCTGCCTTCTACCTTATCTTTCAAGATGATTTTCTACTCGTTGTAACGTCTCTCAATGTCAGCAAAATATTTCAGTTGTCTAATTTATATTTGCTTGGACAGTTCTATTTTCACCTGTACTTGTTGTAGTACTTGTTTATTAGTTTGTTTCATAATATAATACAAGTCAATTACTATTTTTAAAAGCCTGTGGTGTTGCAAACCAAAAAGTATTATCAAAAGAAATATTTGTAATCGTCTCTCATATCCTATATAGGTAGAGACATTTAGTAAAACTATGTAGAATGGCGAAACATGTAATAACAAAGTACTGTAGTTTTACAAAATACAAAAGCAATGACAATATACAGCAACGTTTCGACCACAAAGACCTTTATCAAGCCAAAATCGAGCTTAATAAAGGCCTTTATGGTCGAAACTTTGCTGTGTATTCCTATATTCTACCAAACTAACACGAATAGTCTATCTATATATATATATATATATATATATATATATATATCCTCTTGTGTCCGATTGACACATAAGACTTGAACAAAAGACTTCCATATCGCCGTTCTGCTGCCTTTCTACCAACCGTCTCCCAAGTCAGATCACATTCCTTCAACTCTCTCTCTCCACAGTTCTTCTCCATGTTTCCTTTGAACGTCCAGGCCTTCTCTTCCCATCCGCTGTCCACCTGAGAGCTGTCCTGGCCAATGCCCCTACTGGCATACAACATACATGTCCAATCCACCTCCATCTTCGTCTGTTAATGATGATCTTCAAAGATGCACAGTCTGTTCGTTTCGAAATCTTGTGATTTGTTATGATATTTGGCCAGAAAATTTGAATGTGTCTTCGAACAAAAGTAGTAAAGATTCGAAATTATTGTTTAAACTATAGTCTCTTTCTGTTGATGGTAGTATTCTCTAGTTTTCGACATTACATTCACATTATTCAAGTTCACATTATTCAAGTTCACATTATTCAAGTTCACATTATTCAAGTTCACATTATTCAAGTTCACATTATTCAAGTTCACATTATTTAAACAGTTCTTACATGCACATTGCTTGTTCACAAAACTTTGATTTACTCTGTGAGTAAATGTTAATAACTAGGATTCTCCGAAAAGAGTTTATTATTTGTTTTCATGATTGTTGCCCTACACGCTCTGATATAACCAAAACAAGGTTCGTCCTTAGGTTGAAATAGGCGTGCCTTGGCTTAGGAGGCTTTACTGCACTACATAACACAGAAAACAAACATGAGTAAATGATTTGAAATTGATTGATATGCTAAACTTTTGATTGCCAACATTTTTTCACTTGTGTACCCATTCTAAACTCTTTTCTAGAACTTGCACTCTTGTTTTTAAAATAGCTGTTTTTAAACAATAAAACTTGCCTTATAAACCTAAAACATTGAAATGAGGATTATTTTGTAAAAGTAAATTACTACACCAGAAGTACAAAACATATATTTTATTTTATAATATTCATTATACATAAATTCAATTCGTAAAACAATTCACTAGCCGATATAATATTCATAAAACTAGACGGTTGGAGCATTGTAAATGAGATTGTTGAACTTGTTTTGATGCACTTAGTTTCTTGAAATCAGACTGAAAAAATGCAAAAGACAGTCTGAAGTCTGTACTTTACGGTTCTATTACTAACATTCACTTTTTTAAACTTTACTTGTTGTTCCGCTATTATTGATTATTTTTCGTGTACCCCTGAACGGCACATGACATACCCCCGGGAGTACGCCTACCAACAGTTCGGAACGGATGTTCTAGAGAAAAACACATTTAAGTGGTCAACAGGTCGCTTGATAGATAGGTAGGCTCAGGTAAAAGTTAGACTGATGAACATTAATAAATATATATGTAAATTGGTAGTAAATACATTTTACATTAGCATGTAAATTCTACACAAACTACCACGTTTCTTTCATAAAATAATTGTTCTGTTATGTCAACATAAAGATTGAAACAGTACACCGCGACCTGCCTACCTGTGGCTACCTGCTATCGTTCTTTCATGTTATCGTTTTAGGTGCAGGTGTACTAATACACTTCATTTTCCATTTTCAACCTCTCAGCAACTGGCATCATGTGGAATATTTCCAGGGAGGATCGCGTGCGCGATCTCATGTCTCTGGTCAATGTATCCGTTCGTGAAAATAATCTCGGATTGTCTGGTGAATGACTTTGACTTTTCTCAAGATGTCGTTGACTTCATTAGGTTTTCTTCATGTTTTTGTTTTTGTTTGCTGAAGTACACTATGGAAGAATAGATCTGTTTTGTGCATTCATGTCTTGAGCTGATTCACTATATTGGTGTTTTCTTGATTATCTTTGACTTGTCTTGAGTGGGCTTCTGCCACTCTGTAAATCGCAAACAGCGTTTTTATGTTGGAAAAAAAAATAAAGAAATATTATTCATGCAGTATCTAAGAGGATAAACGAATTAGTCCTCGTTGACAGACCAAGACATGGAAGTTATTCGAACACAGCCTGAAAGTAGGCAAGATTGTGGATGAAATGTTAGAGAACGTGTATGCCTGTGGATGTATGTGTGTTTGTGAATGTATGTGCGTGATGATAAATGAATTAGTGAAAGAGAGGAAGTGAAACATGATTATTCACAGCTCAGAGACATATGTGTAAAATATCAACAACATTGAACAAGTAGTGCTAACTAATGATTTCTGTTACATTCCGACCATACCCCTACTTTTACATTTGCCTGTCTGCACTTATATTCTCTCAGCATATATACGAGATTAACAGAGGAACTCTTGTCTTCTACAACCGTGCTCACGTTCTTAGTCTGTGTTGTTTTTCATATCTATCTCTAGATGTGACCATGAAGAAGCAGGTTTGTATGCTTGCTGAGGTTACATTCCTCCGTGGTTAAAGATTATATCTGATCTCGCCTGTGTGGTGCCGGGGCCCGTAATGGAAGCAAAGAATAGTACCACTGCGCCCTACAAGGCATATCCTAAGAGGCGACTGAGGTTGGGTCCTAGGGAAGCTACCCTAGTAAATAAAAAAGCATCTCAGAAATCGGATATGGTTGCCTACTAGTAGACGCATAACTGTTACAACCTGAAATGGCTCTTAGGCTCACATCACATACAGATCACATAGAGTTGTTAACAAGTGGTTGATATTACTCGTGTTTGAAGAAGAAATATATGATATCGTTTATTTAATGTGTTTTTTTTTTAGATATTCATATTCCTTATTTGATATTTATTGGAATGTTTTACCATTTGGTACCTCACTGGGAAGCAAATTCTTTTGACATAACACTGACTTTGATATAATACTAACTTTGATATAACACTGACTTTGATATAACACTGACTTTGATATAACACTGACTTTGATATAACACTGACTTTGATATAACACTGACTTTGATATAACACTGACTTTGATATAATACTGACTTTGATATAACACTGACTTTGATATAACACTGACTTTGATATAACACTGACTTTGATATAACACTGACTTTGATATAACACTGACTTTGATATAACACTGACTTTGATATAACACTGACTTTGATATAATACTGACTTTGATATAACACTGACTTTGATATAACACTGACTTTGATATAACACTGACTTTGATATAACACTGACTTGATATACACTGACTTTGATATAACACTGACTTTGATATAACACTGACTTTGATATAACACTGACTTTGATATAACACTGACTTTGATATAACACTGACTTTGATATAACACTGACTTTGATATAACACTGACTTTGATATAACACTGACTTTGATATAACACTGACTTTGATATAACACTGACTTTGATATAACACTGACTTTGATATAACACTGACTTTGGCCAACTTGACACATCCAGTTTCACTTAAGTTTCCGTTAGGAATATCTTCATAGCAGTCCGGACATGTTCATAGGTGCTCAGATCTCCTTCCCAATATCTCCAAAAGCGTCCAACAACTAGCTGTACCAGTTCGATGTTGATTGATGAGCCTAATCATACACATGTTGTGCTGTTCTTTTGCTACTTCACTCCAATCTTCACTCCAATCTTCACTCCACATCTTCACTCCACATCTTCCTAAACTCCTAATCTTCACTCCAACTCTTCACTCCAATCTCCCCAAACTCACCAATCTTCACTCATCTAATCTTCTCCAATCTTCACTCCAATCTCCCTATCATTCTAGTAGTTGACACAGATTACTTTACATCTCCTTTGTGATTACCATCTACGCGGACAATCAGAATGTCAGTTATATTGTTGTTTGTGTGTTTAGTAGGGGATTAAAGCCTCTTTCAGCCGAGGCACGCCCCTTTCAACCTAAGGCGAACCTTTTATTGGCTATATCAGAGCGTGTAGGCCAACAAACATGAAAATAAGAATTAACTCCTTTCGGAGAATCCAGTAGTTGTTTCTTGTCAGCTATATCCGTTGGCTGACCCCCTTATATGGTGGCAAAGCCAGACAACCTGTCTGCTCTCTCATTGCCATCGACACCCATGTGCCCCGGAACGAATATGAACGTAATTTTGAGACTTGCTGACGTTTTTAGTGACTCAGTCCACTACCTGCGCACCGAACCAGACTCCACCTTTCGGATCATACTCAATGAATCACACAGAATGTTTGCATGACTGTAGTTTTGTGACTCCAGTCAGAGTAGTGCCTTAGTCACCGGCATTATCTGTATATCGATCTAGTATCCACAAAGTTACGCATTTGATCGTGATCGAATTCTTCTATTATCAAATGAAGTGACAGAATAAACTAATCCAGTATGTTACTGATCATATTTCAATATACACAGAACGTTACCGAGAACATCAGAATAAGACAATTTTAATTGTAGGAACAGAAGAAGAATGATAGGCTTAGAACACATAGCAACAACGGACAAGATACATGGAAAACAAGAAAGAGAACTACAGAAATATATTTTTGGACAGACTATTTCCATGAAAAGACAAATGTGTTAGTATCAAAATTGATTGTCAGCACACACCACAGATATTTATGAACGCTCATGATCTACTATATCATCCGATAGCACACAAGATGATGAGAATGATGTTGACGATGAGATCGATGATGATACAAACGATGAGGATGATGCTGAATATGATGAAGATTGTTGCGATGATTTTAATGATGTGATTGTTTAGTACATAACATTATGATTATAATGATGGTGATGAGATTTTTTAGTCCTCTAATGCGAAGTGGTTAAGACGTTTGCATGTCGTTCTGAAAGGTTGTACGTTCGAATCCAGACCTAGTCACATGTGCAACATGTTCACGAGATCCCTAGGATTGTTGTTGTAGCTACGGTGTTCGTGCTATTTGCAACACTTTCGGAAGATGCCATGGCATTTCTACCGAAAGGAACGAGTCTTATGGGAAAATCCCGGTGCAATGAAATAAACCGTTCACATTTCGAAAAATTAGTTTCAATTTGTTTGACTCAACTAATATTCAAATCACAGAACGTATTAACAAGTATTATTCGATATTATATATTAGGAATCTCTGGGGCGTAGAGCTTAATTGCTCGTCTCTTGTGTCAAATGTTTCAGGTTCGCTTCCTCGTGGAACCATCTTGATATTTTTCAAGAGATCCCTGATCTCAGTGTAGGTGAGATCGAGTTCCTAGTCCTATCGGAGACGGACAATAAAACGTAGATTCCATGTTCAATTTGAGCACGTAAAATAACCCCTGGCAGTTCACAATCGAGAAGAGCAGGCTGGAAAGGCGCTGCTCGAGAAAATTCATTAGAAAAGGTTAAAGATAAAATTCCTACACACAATATTTTTACCATCTTTCAAAATTGCATTGGGGATCCTAACTGGTGCTGTGGAGTTCGTGCTCTGCAGCTGAGATCTTCCTGTGTAAGAAAGAGATCGGTGCAAATATCGTTACTCACCGAAGTGCAATGATGATGGTCATATCAATTACACAATCAATCAATCAATCAATCACTCAATCAATCAATTCTATAACGAACGAAGAAGAAGAAGAATAAGTACGAAAAAGACTATATTTAGTTTGTACACTGTTAACATTCATAGTTTCTCATTATCTAAAGACATAACGTATGCATACATTCAAGTTTCTCATTATCTAAAGACATAACGTTTGCCTACATTCATAGTTTCTCATTATCTAAAGAAATAACGTATGCATACATTCATAGTTTCTCATTATCTAAAGACATAACGTATGCATACATTCATAGTTTCTCATTATCTAAAGACATAACGTATGCATACATTCATAGTTTCTCATTATCTACAGACATAACGTATGCATACATTCATAGTTTCTCATTATCTAAAGACATAACGTATGCATACATTCATAGTTTCTCATTATCTACAGACATAACGTATGCATACATTCATAGTTTCTCATTATCTAAAGACATAACGTATGCATACATTCATAGTTTCTCATTATCTAAAGACATAACGTATGCATACATTCAAAGTTTCTCATTATCTAAAGACATAACGTATGTATACATTCATAGTTTCTCATTATCTAAAGACATAACGTTTGCCTACATTCATAGTTTCTCATTATCTAAAGACATAACGTATGCATACATTCAAAGTTTCTCATTATCTAAAGACATAACGTATGCATACATTCATAGTTTCTCATTATCTAAAGACATAACGTATGCATACATTCATAGTTTCTCATTATCTAAAGACATAACGTATTCATACATTCATAGTTTCTCATTATCTAAAGACATAACGTATGCATACATTCATAGTTTATCATTATCTAAAGACATAACGTATGCATACATTCATAGTTTCTCATTATCTAAAGACATAACGTATGCATACATTCATAGTTTCTTATTATCTAAAGACATAACGTATGCATACATTCAAAGTTTCTCATTATCTAAAACATAACGATGCATACAGTCATAGTTTCTCATTATCTAAAACATAACGTATGCATACATTCATAGTTTCTCATTATCTAAAGACATAACGTTTGCCTACATTCATAGTTTCTCATTATCTAAAGACATAACGTATGCATACATTCATAGCTTCTCATTATCTAAAGACATAACGTATGCATACATTCATAGTTTCTCATTATCTAAAGATATAACGTATGCATACATTCAAGATTCCAATTAGAAAACCAAACACAACGCATCGAACTAGTATGAGGACAATGTCAATAGTTATTGATTTTCTAAGGAAGGATCCATTAGTGGTCGAGGCTCTGCTCTTATCTCACAATGCCTTTTTTATGTAACGTGTTGATCCATGTAGCTCTATTACAATCTTTTCTGGCAATCCTCACCGATAGACCTCTTGTCGCATAACCTAATCATGCCGTCACATAATCGAAAATGGAAGCATTAGAACGAACGTTTCTTACAGAAGAATATTTGTTATATTGACTCTTCTTCTTCTTTTGTCGTTACACTGCTACCGGGTTGTTGGCCAGTGTCGTGGTTTTCTGTTTTTGTCTTGCTCTGTTCTGGTGGCTTGTGTGATTGTTATTTTTGCTCTTTCATAGATTCTGCAACGCCATCTAACCATCTTTTCCGTGGTCTATCTATTAGTAAATATATTTGTTTATAGTACAGCTCAAAATGAACATACGATGTTGAATAATCGTCCCATCTGTGTTCACTAATTGATAAATTGTGATCGTATCCATGTTTAATTTCAAAAATATTAGTCACAATGTGTTCAGTTATCTAGAAATAATTATATATCGACATCCCTTTTTGCGTTGCTATTTGACACTATTTGAGTGGCTGTCCAAAGAAAGGCAAGCATGACGAGCGGCAGTGAGAGGTGGCTCAAAAAGAAAAGAAGAAAAACATCATTAAAAATGGAGGCAAAAGAGTGCGCAGAGTGCAGAGAGAACATCCTATGTATCAGCTCCAGACTCCAGTTTCACCTGAAGAAACTGTGACAATGAATGTCACTCGAGAATAGGCCATTACAGCCACAAGAAACGTTGTGATTCAGCGCAGATCATACTACGTGACGCAAAACCTATTGTCTCCTGAGACAAAGAAGCCAATTATTTGACATATAAGACTTCTACAAGAGATGTCCATTGTTGCCGCTCTTCTACCAATGTGTTTCCTGCGTAAGGCCACACATTTTCGACTGCATTTCACAGTCTTTCTATATATTTCCTTCCCATCCACTGTCCATCAGAGTTACACTAGACATTGTCTCTACTGGTATGCGCCATGCATGCACATCCACTTCCATCTTTGTCTTTTAATGACGGTCTCAAATGATGAAGTTTGTTTATTTAAAATCTCTTCCCTTGCTATCGTATTTGGGCATAACAGTTGCGTATTCTTGTCAATATTTATTTTGTAAAATATCTCCAATTTGTGTATGATGTTATGTGTCATTTTCAAGTACTCATTACTGTATAAATACAGTCACAGGACACTACATTTTCAAGTACTCATTACTGTATAAATACAGTCACAGGACACTACATTTTCAAGTACTCATTACTGTATAAATACAGTCACATGACACTACTTCTTTACATTTTCAAGTACTCATTACTGTATAAATACAGTCACATGACACTACTTCTTTACATTTTCAAGTACTCATTACTGTATAAATACAGTCACAGGACACTACATTTTCAAGTACTCATTACTGTATAAATACAGTCACAGGACACTACTTCTTTACATTTTCAAGTACTCATTACTGTATAAATACAGTCACAGGACACTACTTCTTTACATTTTCAAGTACTCATTACTGTATAAATACAGTCACAGGACACTACTTCTTTACATTTTCAAGTACTCATTACTGTATAAATACAGTCACAGGACACTACTTCTTTACATTTTCAAGTACTCATTACTGTATAAATACAGTCACAGGACACTACATTTTCAAGTACTCATTACTGTATAAATACAGTCACAGGACACTACATTTTCAAGTACTCATTACTGTATAAATACAGTCACAGGACACTACATTTTCAAGTACTCATTACTGTATAAATACAGTCACAGGACACTACTTTTTTACATTTTCAAGTACTCATTACTGTATAAATACAGTCACAGGACACTACTTCTTTACATTTTCAAGTACTCATTACTGTATAAATACAGTCACAGGACACTACTTCTTTACATTTTCAAGTACTCATTACTGTATAAATACAGTCACAGGACACTACTTCTTTACATTTTCAAGTACTCATTACTGTATAAATACAGTCACAGGACACTACATTTTCAAGTACTCATTACTGTATAAATACAGTCACAGGACACTACTTCTTTACATTTTCAAGTACTCATTACTGTATAAATACAGTCACAGGACACTACTTCTTTACATTTTCAAGTACTCATTACTGTATAAATACAGTCACAGGACACTACTTCTTTACATTTTCAAGTACTCATTACTGTATAAATACAGTCACAGGACACTACTTCTTTACATTTTCAAGTACTCATTACTGTATAAATACAGTCACATGACACTACTTCTTTACATTTTCAAGTACTCATTACTGTATAAATACAGTCACATGACACTACTTCTTTACATTTTCAAGTACTCATTACTGTATAAATACAGTCACATGACACTACTTCTTTACATTTTCAAGTACTCATTACTGTATAAATACAGTCACAGGACACTACATTTTCAAGTACTCATTACTGTATAAATATAGTCACAGGACACTACTTCTTTACATTTTCAAGTACTCATTACTGTATAAATACAGTCACAGGACACTACTTTTTTACATTTTCAAGTACTCATTACTGTATAAATACAGTCACATGACACTACTTCTTTACATTTTCAAGTACTCATTACTGTATAAATACAGTCACAGGACACTACTTTTTTACATTTTCAAGTACTCATTACTGTATAAATACAGTCACAGGACACTACTTCTTTACATTTTCAAGTACTCATTACTGTATAAATACATTACTGCTTCTTAAATTTTCAAGTACTCATTACTGTATAAATACACTTACTGCTTCTTTACATTTTCAAGTACTCATTACTGTATAAATACACTTACTGCTTCTTTACATTTTCAAGTACTCATTACTGTATAAATACAAGTAATGGTTCTTTTCATTTTCAAGTACTCATTACTATATAAATATACTTATTGCTTCTTTACATTTTAAATTTTATTTTAAGATTTTATTTCTTGGCTGTCCAGATTTTATCGAGCATGGTGAAAATTTGACTTTCTTCCTTGATTTTTCCAGTGATTTCTTTTCTTTTAATCACTGTCCGACAATACTGTACTTCTCATGTATACACAATCTTGGACGTCCGTTATAATTACTTTTTTAAATGTGAGGATAGACGATGGTGAAGATATATTGGTCATGTAGGTGGTATTCCAACATTGGCTAGAATATGTCTCCGATGGACAGCGTATGGGAAGAGAAGCTCTAGACGTACAAACATGGAGAAGAACGGTGGAAAGTGAGTTGAAAGAGAAGACCTAGGCTTCCAAAGCAAACATGGAGAAGAACGGTGGAAAGTGAGTTGAAAGATTGTGACATGACATCTTTCCCTCTCCCTCTCTCTAGCAGTCGACACCTCTGCCACTTAGGACAGCAGCAAATGCAAAGCATTCTTCTCTATTTGTGGCCGTCCCATTGTGTTTCAGTTGTGATTCATTTCTTTCAGTTTTCGTTCTACTGTTCTCCTCCAGGTCGTTTTGGGTTTTTCTAATTTTCGTTTACCCTCTGGCGTCCATCTCAGTACAGTTATCATGACACAGTTATGTTAGTTATTATCTATGCGTATCACATGTCTGATCCATCTCCAGCGTCCCTTTTGGATAGCCTGACATTGGAAACAACTTAAAGTGGACATAACTGCAACAACAGAAATATCATGCATTAAACGAGACTCAAAGAGGATATATACCATTTGCTCTTCTGATCCGATATATTGACTCGTGGTATTGTTTCTTCTTTGCGTTCATTCTTTACGATCAATTTTAATCACTCTTTGTGATACGTTTGATCTTTGTCAAGAACGTGTATACGTTGCACATTGGTTTGGTAGGCCCTAGACGCATAGACTTTTACATGTTCAGGACACTTGCATCCGATTTCAGCCAAATCTCCTTAGTCGCCTCTTACGACATGCGTGGCAGGTAACAGTGGTTCTATTCTTTACACCCCAAATTTGGGCCCCGGTAACCACTCGGGCGATGGTATTAAGATCACTTAAAGTCAATATACGGGTTAGTTAAGTAACCATTGCAATATAAGTGTAATTTGCAGAATTACACTTGTCTTTGATCCAGGGCACATGGGTGTCGCTAGCAATGAGAGAGCAGACAGACTGGCTGGCTCTGCCGCTATATCAGACGGCCAGCCAATGGACAGAGCTGACATCGTGAACGCCATCATAGAGCGTGGCCGCAGAGAAGACCTTCATCTAAACCAATCCACGTCAACTACTAGATTGCGAGAACTGGGTTTGAAGATTGGTGTGGCAAGAAAAAAAGGTACAACAGGTATACGAGTCGGCTCATCAATCAAAATAGAACTGGTACGGTCAGTCGCTGGACGCTGTTGGAGATATTGCGAAGGAGATAGGAGCACCTATGGACATGTCCGGAGTGCAATGAAGATATTCCAAACTGAAACTGAAACTGAATATAAGTACTTCTCGGGGCTTAAAGGATTGCGTAGTGAAAGAGTTATATATATATATATATATATATATATATATATATATATATATATAATATATATAACAATAAGTATCTAATTATGTATATAGACGATATATTGAGTAATGATTTGCATCCAGATTTATCACACGATGTAAAAGTTAAAGATCTTACCAAATAAATGTTATGAGAGATATATTATCTAGAAGAGATCACATATGAGGAGCTCTGAAAGAATACTAAGTATGCATCACTAGCAATGACGATCTGAGTTAGAAGGTGTAGGTGGTGTACACATGTGTGCAGAATGCCGCCGGGGTCTTAGACAAAGACAGCATTCCGATGACTAGCAGATGGAAAACAAGGAAAAGATGAAGATCAAAAGAATTGTGGAGAAGGATGACGGAAAGGATAATGAAAGAGTGTAGATTGATATAGTATACCATGAGATAGCAATCCGATCAGGTAAAATGAACATAACTTGTCAATGTTTGATATGTTAACCTTGACACCCTAGAGGACAACAGATAAATAAAAGTTATATGTATTAAAAGTGGACTGCTAAAACTAATATTGCAACGCTATAGAGCATAGTTTCCCAAAGTGGGCGCAAAAGACTTCTAGGGGGTGATAGTGCGTTCAGAAGCATTTGGGGGCGTTCAGGCGATTAGGGGTCGGTGACTCCTTAAAGATGAAATTAATAACATATATTTAAAAAAAAAATATTTTCGTGATTTTGCGATTGAATAATCATTTAAAATTTGATTTCTGCAATTTAATTCATCTTTTGCCTGTCTTCCACGATCCAATTTTTCATCAATTTTCCATTTCAGTTATATAATCATTTGACAATTGACCATGTATGACAGGAATATATATATATATATATATATATAAATTTTCTATGTCAAAGAGAAAATACTTACTTTACTTACTTAATCCCGTCATGCCTAGTGACACATGGGGCTTCAGAAAGGACTTTCCATGCTCTCCTGTCCGTGCAACCTTCAGCGCAGAGCCCCACGTCAGAGATGCGGTGTCCAGTTCCTCTTCCATCATGCGCCTCCATGTTGTCCGTGGTCTGCCTTTCTTTCTCTTTCCTCTGGTGTCCAAGTGAGGGCTATCCTTGCAGGCATTTCTTGTCTCATTCTCATAACATGTCGGAGCCATTTCCATCTTCTCTTTTGAGTATGTCATTCATTGACTCTTGTCTTGTGTCTTGGAGTAGTTGGTTATTGGATATTTTACTGGCCAAAAGATTCCCAAGATTCTTCGAAGACAAGAGTGGTGGAAAACTTACAGCCTGCTAGTATCTCCTTTGGTCATCCTCCAACACTCGATCCGTAAAGCAAAACTGGCAAAACAATGCTTTTATAGAGTTTAAGCTTTGTGGTCCTATTGTAGATTTTGGACTTCCATACTGGTTTCATTCTGGCAAAAGCGGTTCTGGCCTTACTTAGACGTGATTTTATATCTTCCTCTGTGCCACCATTTAGTGTCAGTACGCTACCAAGATATGTAAACTGCTCAACCCTTTCCAGTGTTTCATCTTCTAACATTACTGGTTGTTGGATTTCACTGTTTGTCATAATTTTTGTTTTTCCTGTGTTTGTTTTGAGGCCTACTGTCTTTGCCGTGCTGTGAAGTATTGTACTTTTCTCTTGTATATGTTCATATTTGTGTGACACCAAGGCTATATCGTCTGCAAAGTCCAGGTCCTCAAGCATCTCGAAAGGGTCCATCTTATTCCTCTTGGTGCTTGTTGTTTTATGGCATTTTTAGCACCCAGTCAATTGTAATACTAAACAAAAGAGAGCACATTACGCATCCCTGTCTTACACCAGATTTTACTGGGAATGTTTTGTTGGAATTCTTTAGGTTGCAGGAGAAATCTTTATAGAAGAGGGCTATGATGTTGACAAGCTTCTGCGGTACGCCGTATTGTCTCAGTATCTTCCATAGGCTGTCTCTGTGGACGCTGTCGAATGCCTTTTCAAAATCTATGAAGTTGATATATATAGTCCTTTGCCACTCGCTACATTGTTCTAAAATGTTACGCAGGGAAAAAGAGAAAATAGATCATGTATATATATATATGAGGGGGCGTCGGCAAACTGTTATAATGGGGGAGTTACAAAGTTTATGTCGTGCAAAGTGGGCGGTGAACCTTTCAAGTTTCGGTATCTATGGTATAGAATATAACTACTGCAGTTTTTTCATAAGCGCGTGGCGTGGTTCAGGATCACATTCCCAAGTTGGAGTGGTATATTAGCACGCCGTAACGGCTCCCCACTGAACTCAGCTTCACTTGGGTACCAGAGAGACACTGGAAAATAAAGGTGATCGGCGCGATGTTGACTTCATCCACTGTCGTGTAATATTTGTCAGAGAAAAATAAGAACCTAGCACCTTCTTTCCCAATATATCAGAAGTGAAAAAGGAGTTCAAAGCGCCCCAGGTGAAGCACAAGATTCAATGAACAAGATAAATAAGCAGACAGTAAACAAATATTTAGGGCCCCCGGTAAAACATATTTGATAGACACAAAATTTGAGCCACAAATCTTTAGTTTTCACTGCACCCATTGTCTAGACGTGCAGACGAGCGTTTTTTTCGAGCACAGACAACTAGCTATCCAAAGTGTTTAAAGTGTGCGTGTTTTTTAGATAAAGTGTTCGTCGTTACACAAAACAGAAATCAATTCAGATTAGAACATGCTATTATTTTTATGATGGTATATATATTCGATCGTTCTTTTTCGGATGATCTTTGTCGTGATATAACCAGCTCTGCCAAGAACGTATGTGTTTTACGTCCATCGTTCAGGCATGAGCTCTATTGTTATCCTTCGGTGACGATGCGGTTCAGCCAGCGTCTACGGGCCAGCTCTCGTTAGCTATTACATATACCAGACCTGCAAGCAGCAGTATGATATAAAACATAAACAACACACATATACACACAAGTATGCACATATAACAAATATGCACAATCATTCATAGATAGTTTCAAGTATATGTGTAACAAGTGAATAAGCAGTTTTAAGAGAACTAAGGAAAGCATTGCAATCAACGAATATGACAAATACCTAAACAAGTAAATAATATTGAGAGACAGATTAGGTAATGTATAAGCGCTCAATTAATTCGACTCGGACACATATGGTTGTGTGTTCATCCCCATATTCGAAGTTCCGCAAGTGAATAAAGAAATTGGCCATCCTACCTCCTGCACACTGTGGCCTAGAAATGTGAAGGACTCCATACCTAACGTATGAGAAGGCTACAAGAAATGTTACTTAGTATAAACAAGTTATTAGTGCCTCCGTAAAAAAACAACAAGAAAACGAAATATTTGCTTACTTATTTACAAAACAAGCGGGTGTCCGTAGCGTAAGTGGTAGTGAGCTCTATCACAACCCAGGCGTACCTGGTTCAAACTCCACGGTAGTCAGTGTGGAATCAAATGTGTTCCTCTTTACACTTTTACGAACGGTGAAAATAGATATCACCGCTCAGAAAGCAATGGCAAACTACTGAACGTATAAGTGGGGCCTTGAAAATAGACGACTCATTTACTGAGGTTCGCAGAGCACGAGACAGGCCAAGAACACGATGGATAGATTACATCTCAGAGTCTCTGAGAAAGCATGGACTGACAACATCAAGCGCAACACACCTGGCACAAGATAGAAAACTAACTCTCCCACGCCGCTTCACGGCAAATGTGGTTAAGATAAGATAAGATACTGGTGAAGTCATGTAAAGGATATGCTTTATCGATATAGTAGAGAAGACTGCAGTAAAAGCAATGTAATAATTCAAGAAACATGTAAAATACAATACGTAGTTTTACAAAAAAACATAACAAAAACAACACTCGACAAGAGATCTTATCAAGCAAAGGATACAACAAAAGTGAAAATTTCACCTTTTTTCACAGCATACTACATATAGAACATAACAATAAATTCTTATCCAAGAAATATTGTTAGGAATTTATTGTTGTATTCTATATAAAGTGTACTGTGAAAGAAGTGAAATTCTTCACTTCTGCTGTATCCTTTGCTTGATAAAGATCTTTTGGTCGAAAAGTGTTGTGTATTGTTATTGATGTTGTATTTTGTACAACTACAGTTGTTGTTTTTTATTTCAAGGATATGCCACGATTTTCATATTTAATTTAGAAAACGGAGAAACGAGTACCAAACAAACATTTATTTTGTTAGAAAATACGACAAAGACACAGACAATATGTGCAACATTACAGAAAGGAGATAATCTGTTTCTTTGATTGATTAATTGATTGATTGATATGACCATTATCATTGCACTTCGGTGTGCAATCATGTGTGCTTTGATCTCTTTCTTGCACATTAAGATCTCAGCTGCAGTGCACGAATTCAGTAGCACCGGCAAGGGTCCCGATGTAATTTTAAAGATGGTGGAGATATATAATTTTCTTTGGAAGGAATGTTACTTTTAATCATTTTTAATGAATCTTAATTCATTAATTTATGCATAACTGCTGCTTTATAAGTCTGCTCTTCCCGATTTTGAACTACTAAAAGTCCTTTTACGTATTCAAATTGAACAGGGGATATGTTTTATCGTCCGTCTCTGATAGAACTAGGAAGTCGATCTCACCTACACTGAGATCAGGGATCTCTGGAAAAAATATCCAGATGGCTCTACGAGGGAGCGAACTTGATACCTTCAGCACTAGAGACGAAAACCTAATCCCATACGCCACAAAAACCCCATTTTCAATATTTCTTTGAGATATATACATATATATATATATATATATATATATATATATATATAATATATATATAGAGAGAGAAGAGAGAGAGAGAGAGATAGATATACATAGTTATGCTGAGATTCACAGACATTAGATTTTGCAATTCGTGTTTTAAACAACTTTGTCTACTTCCAAGTACCTGATGCATGCAGAGTGGTATATTCGGGACCGACGTGTGATTCCAATTCAAAATTGGTAACCATAGCAACAGACTGTGCGATATTCACAGTTCGTTAAATTAGAAGTGTTTGGATTGTGGGTTGACAAATGGGAGAGGGAGACAGATGAATTGAATCTACATCGTACGTTTATAGTGCATTAACTCTAGCAATATTTCTCTTAGCGTAATGGTGCACACATTTCGTGCTATGCTTTGAGACAAACTGTTTTATTAATAACATTCTAGTATTTCCCTTTACTAATACAAACGAATCCATATCTTATATTTCTAGGTACGTAATGTTCTAACAAAATTAGTATATGTTTGCACCACCAACATGACATACCCAGAATTTGAACCAGTCCATATGTGCACTGCACAGTTTCTAAGCCGACATGTATATTTCGGAGGCTACACACGTAATTCTTTAAAAATATGATATTTTTTGTAAAGTTCAAATGTTGTAGTCAAATATGGTCGAGATTACGGTAACCTAAGACGCGTCATTCGTTTGCTGCGTTAAGCAAGTTTCAATTTTTGTGATAAACAACTTTGATAAAAAATTGAAACAGTACGAGCTATGATAATGCAAGATATAGCAAAGATACACCCCTCCCCACACCGTCCCCTTCAAAGACTCTCTCATCTCTCAAACACAATATAAAATACTTTTTCCAATGTCCTGGTTTCATGAATGATATATTTCAGACCTCTGCAATGTTTGACTAAAACAATAAAATCTCTTCATTAGAGTCAGTCTTACGATGCTTTGGCTAGGATCTGTTTTTAGACGATGTGACTAGGACGTGACGGAAACAGATGAGGGGCATTCATATCTAAAAATGGATGTACTACGTATATTTTACTGACGGGAACGCATTTTACACTAATATCAATTGTTAATAACCTAACACGCAGCAACTACACATACATATATATATATATAATTAGGCAGCGTGACCACGAGAGAAAAGAAATACAACTAATTGCTCGGTATTATCGATCACAGAGATGCTAAGTGGCTTGTTGCAATAGCCGAGCAATCAACCACAAGCGTGTAACCATTTATTGATCACAAACACAAATCCACAATCCACTTATTGGTGGGAAATCCTGACAATGCACTTTTCCTTTGTTATTTGCAAAGAAAGGCTTTGAACTCTAGCCTTTCTAGATTATATGACATGTAACGTCTTCAGAACCGTAAAATTCATTGCTGCTAATTTATATCCCGTGAGAAAGTTTTCTGCTTACTGGTCTTGACTGAACACTTGTGTCTAATTCTGTTAGTTTTGATATACAGCAGTGCATTTTCTTCTTCTTCTTCATCTTCACATTTCAACTCCCAATGGAGGACAGGTCTTCAACAAACTTTTTCCAGCTCTTCCTCTCTTTTGCCATTCCTTCCAATTATTTCCTTGTTTAACGTTTTCACGTTCTAGCTACTAATTCTGGCCGTTTTCCGACAGGAAAGAAGATTAGTCAGCATCACCGGATCCTTTTGGCTTTCCCAGCAATACGTCATTTGCCTCCCTATTTAGGAACCTTCTCCTGGTTCTGATGGTTGTAGTTTCTTATAGTTTTACTTTTCATATTTCTTGAAGATGTTGGATTAATTTTTCTACGGGATGAGGTAGCCAGCCCCACTGAGGTAGCCAGCCCCACTGAGGTAGCCAGCCCCACTGAGGTAGCCAGCCCCACTGAGGTAGCCAGCCCCACTGAGGTAGCCAGACCCACTGAGGTAGCCAGCCCCACTGAGGTAGCCAGCCCCACTGAGTTAGCCAGCCCCACTGAGTTAGCCAGCCCCACTGAGTTAGCCAGCCCCACTGAGGTAGCCAGCCCCACTGAGGTAGCCAGCCCCACTGAGGTAGCCAGCCCCACTGAGGTAGCCAGCCCCACTGAGGTAGCCAGCCCCACTGAGGTAGCCAGCCCCACTGAGGTAGCCAGCCCCACTGAGGTAGCCAGCCCCACTGAGGTAGCCAGCCCCACTGAGGTAGCCAGCCCCACTGAGGTAGCCAGACCCACTGAGGTAGCCAGCCCCACTGAGGTAGCCAGCCCCACTGAGGTAGCCAGCCCCACTGAGGTAGCCAGCCCCACTGAGGTAGCCAGCCCCACTGAGTTAGCCAGCCCCACTGAGTTAGCCAGCCCCACTGAGTTAGCCAGCCCCACTGAGGTAGCCAGCCCCACTGAGGTAGCCAGCCCCACTGAGGTAGCCAGCCCCACTGAGGTAGCCAGCCCCACTGAGGTAGCCAGCCCCACTGAGGTAGCCAGCCCCACTGAGTTAGCCAGCCCCACTGAGGTAGCCAGCCCCACTGAGGTAGCCAGCCCCACTGAGGTAGCCAGCCCCACTGAGGTAGCCAGCCCCACTGAGGTAGCCAGCCCCACTGAGGTAGCCAGCCCCACTGAGGTAGCCAGCCCCACTGAGGTAGCCAGCCCACTGAGGTAGCCAGCCCCACTGAGGTAGCCAGCCCCACTGAGGTAGCCAGCCCCACTGAGGTAGCCAGCCCCACGTACAGCAATGTATTTTAGCGATTAAAAAAACAAAGTTATTTTCGTGTTCATGTTTAGAAAACTTCTTAGTGTAACAAATATCTGAATAGTTGATCCTTTGTTTGCTGGTGCGTGACAGTTTGCATTAAAGGTTCAATTATTTATATTTTGGTGGTAGAGGGTATACAATAAATGATTGTATTTTCATTCTTTTATACTTACAGACTTTTATCCATGCATGTTTTCTCAGTGACTCAATGAGTATGCTCAGGAAGATTGAAACAGGATGGGCTAGGAGACATTGGATAGAATCGCTGGGGAGGTCTAAGCTGACAAAGATCAGTTTTATTTTTGTGCCAGGGCATGCAGGTGTAAGGGGAATGAACGTGCGGATAGGCTTGCAGGTATGGCTGCTGTCCAAAGCGGACGAGCAATGGACCAGGCTGATATTATAAATTCCTTAAGGGAGAGAATGCGTCTACATGATTCACGTAATAGCGGTGAATCCACAACACTAACCAGACTGCAAGAACTCAAAGTTAAGTGTGGTGTAGCTCGAAAAGAACGCTATGCTGGCCGACAAAGAAGAATTGTAAACCAACAAAGAACCGGTGTCGTTAGTCGCCACACGCTGATGGACATACTGAGGGAGAGATCGGAGCACTTATGGACTAAATTGTTCGACGTGCAGTGATGGTGATCCGACGACTAAACTAAACTAATCTTTATACTTAAGTGGTGGGTAGTGTGCAATGAATCATTGCAAGTTAAGTCATTTATATATTATTTGAGGAATTTTTTTTCGATCTAGAAGCACTTGAGCTTTCAGCTCTTCGTCTCAGTGTCATGGACCATGGAAATCTGGAGAATCTGTGGCTTTTCTGCCAACCCGCGGAATTGAACCGCACTCAAAGGGAGCTTGTCACCCGTCGTCCAACGCGCAACGAACACGCTGGGCAGGCGGACATGAGGAAAGTTTAATTCCCACCTTTGTATATTGATTATTATAGCTTTACAGTGGATGAATGTTCTAATAACTTTTTCCCGGGCAGAAGCTTTCCAGCCTGCATTTTGAACTGCCTAGAGTTCCTTTACGTGTCTAAATTGATCACGCGACCTACGTTTTATCGTCCGTCTCCGAAAGGACTAGAAACACGATCTCACCTACACTGAGATTAGGGATCTCTGGAAAAATATCCCGATTGCTCCACGAGAGAGCGAACCTGAGCACGAGAGTCAAGCATCTCTCTCTTCCTCTCTAGCTATCACCGCTTGTCTAGCATCTAATCTCTACACTACAGAGACCCATTGAGAAAAGTTTTAAATAATAACATTCCTACAAAAATATTTTCACCATCTTTAGAATTACATCGGGGACCCTCGCCAGTGCAACGGCATTCGTGCACTGCAGCTGAGATCTTCCTTTTAAAAAGGAGAACGGAGCAAACATGATTGTTCACCGAAGTGCTATGATGATTTCCCTATCAATCAATCAATCAATCAATCAATTGTTCTAATTCAATAATATATGTTTGTTAAAGGCAGTTTTCAGTGTAGAATTATTATTGGTGATACAGAACATAACAATCTGCAACATTAAACTATAAATAACTAAGCGATTACTGTTTCTGTAAAGAACATCTAGACTCTGGACTGTCCGTCCATATTCACATTTAGTTGGAGTTTTTGTTTTTCAAACTGAATATGTCGTGTAATGTGTGGATTGTTAAATGTATAGATATTAGTGTTTAGCTGACTGCTTCCTATAGCTTGTATTTGAATACTTTATAGAATGCAAGCATTAGATCAAATGTTGACAAGATAAGTGTATATGAGTTTCAAATGTTGGAATTTTAAATATCATTGACTTCAATAGTTACTGCATATAATTCTGGTGTGTTAGGTAGACTTTTATTACATATTGGTGTCTTGGGTGATTGCCATATTTTCCAGATATCTGGTGTCTTAGTGCATTGCCCATATTTTCCAGATATCTGGTGTCTTAGGTGCATTGCCACATATTTTACACATATCAGGTGTCTTAGATAAATAGACGAACTTGTGTTGCCAGTGCCATTTAGGGGAGAAAATAATAGTAACACTGTGACCTACAAGACATGTCTTAAGAGGCGACTGAGGTAGGGGTCTAGGAAGCTACCCTAGTAAATAAAAAGCATCGCAGAAATCGGATGTGCTGGCCTACTTGTTGGCGCATAGCTCGCACAACGTACAATCATTCTTAGGTTCGGATCACATTCAAATCCCAAATAGTGAATAACAAATAGTCGTTATGAAGATCTCGAAGCAGAAGAAGCTGAAGAATACTAAGGAGATATCTAGCCACATATTTTCCTCATATTTGCACTGGTATGCAGATTTCCTTATGTTCAAAGAAATGTTCTTGTCCTAAACGAAATAGTACATGCAAGTCAGAGACTTGCTACACCAAGACCACACTCTAAGCAAAGACAAATTAACAATGCACTCAGCAATACGTTTGGCCTTGAATTTAACACAGCGATACAATACATGTATGACGAATGCCAGAAGCCTCTTACCAAACGACAGCAGAGAAATAAAATTCAAATATTTTGACGTTAATTTATAATAAAAATGTTTGTATAAAAAATGCAAGATATCTCCAGGGACGTGTGCATTGTCTCGTTTATATGCACATACGCACTGAATGCAACATATCTGTAATGTTTATATGCACATACGCACTGAATGCAACATATCTGTAATGTTTATATGCACATACGCACTGAATGCAACAGGTCTGTAATGTTTATATGCACATACGCACTGACTGCAACATATCTTTAATGTCTATATGCACATACACACTGACTGCAACATATCTGTAATGTTTATATGCACATACGCACTGACTGCAACATATCTGTAATGTTTATATGCACATACGCACTGACTGCAACAGGTCTGTAATGTTTATATGCACATACGCACTGACTGCAACATATCTGTAATGTTTATATGCACATACGCACTGACTGCAACAGGTCTGTAATGTTTATATGCACATACGCACTGACTGCAACATATCTGTAATGTTTATATGCACATACGCACTGACTGCAACAGGTCTGTAACGTTTATATGCACATACGCACTGACTGCAACATATCTGTAATGTTTATATGCACATACGCACTGACTGCAACATATCTGTAATGTTTATATGCACGTACGCACTGACTGCAACATGTCTGTAAGTTTATATGCACATACGCACTGACTGCAACAGGTCTGTAACGTTTATATGCATACACGCACTGACTGCAACATAGCTGTAATGTTTATATGCACATACGCACTGACTGCAACAGGTCTGTAACGTTTATATGCATACACGCACTGACTGCAACATATCTGTAATGTTTATATGCACATACGCACTGACTGCAACAGGTCTGTAACGTTTATATGCACATACGCACTGACTGCAACATAGCTGTAATGTTTATATGCACATACGCACTGACTGCAACAGGTCTGTAGTGTTTATATGCACATACGCACTGACTGCAACATATCTGTAACATTTATTGAGAAAGTTTCTTATTCGTTTTTTTATCTTTTGTGACATTTTTCATAGAGTGCAAGGTTAACATATGCACAATTATTCCCATAAATAACATTGAGAAAAGCAAGTTATTTGTGAAGGTGATTATTGTTTGGGTAGGATCATCATCATTGTACTTCGGTGAGTAACCATGAGTAATCACTTTCTGAAACAGAAAGATCTCAGCTGCATTACACGAACTCCGTAGCACCGGCGAGGGTCACATATTATTTAAAATCTTTTCTAATGAATTTTTCCGGGGCAGCGGCTTTTCAGCCTGCTCTTCTCGATTTTGAACTGCCAAGGGTTCTTTTACGTGCTAAAACTGAACACGGGATCTACAAGTCTAAGATATTACTAGGACCTCGATTTCACCTACACTGAGATCAGGGATCTCTGGAAAAACATCTAGATGGCTCCCTAGGAGCGAACCTGGTACCTTGGCATGAGAGACTAGCACCTTACCTCTAACCACAGAGACCCATCTGAAGGATTATGTTCAACGCTGCATGCATGACTTTGCAACATCTCTGTGTGGTTTTGGGATAGTCAAGAATAGATCCAATACTCAGACTAGATGAGGTGACAGAACATTCAGAGCCGTCATCAGAATTATGTAAAAAAAATTCTTTGCTACTTTCAAACACTTTCAGATATCTGGAAGATTGCGAACATTTAAATAAACGCGCTTTGTGAATAGTCAACAATTTATCCCAGCTGTTTTTCTTTGACGTAGAACACGAAGCAGCAAATGCTATATTGAATTACGTAAGATAATTGGCATAAAATATGTGGAATAGAAGAGAATTAGTCCATATATAAACATATTTAAAATCAATTTAAATACCAAAAATACAAAACTTTTTTGTTTAGAGAGTTGCAGAAATTACACTTTGAAGTCAATTAGCGAGGAATTAGCGTAATGTATAAGTGTTCACCGATCGACTCCTACACAAGAGCTGTGGGTTCCATCCCACGTTCCACGTTCCACACGTAAAGGAAGGATTTGGCCCTCCAACCTTCTGCACATTACGGGCTATAAATGTGAAGTAAAATTACTTTAACCCTAAGGTCTGAAATGTATGCGGAAATCTATATTTATGTATTACATTGAGCAGCAACAAGATCGTATTGCTGCAATACATCATTTTTTAGTTTTCGTTCTAGTGGACAAATGTATTAACTTTGTTTTGCGGTAAATATTTAGTGCTTTACGTGACCACATGAACAAAGAAATGAACGACGTTACTGAGGAAAAGGAAATAAAAAAGGAATTCATGAAAGAGATCAAAGAGAGAACAACATACATTTGACGGCAAATTTAGAGAAGGAGGTCTGGCCGAATAGATTAGAGCTCTACGGGGGAACGGAGTCCCTAAAAACTACGGTAAATTTCATGATAAAAGTTGGTTCATCAGTCTAGGCAGGGAAACAGAGAGAGAGAAATTAGAGCTCGGCTGCTATGCCTGGGACCCGTGTTCCATTCACGGTAAGGCCAAGGATTTTTTTTTCTGTGTGGCATAAATAAAAAAATCTAATATGAACAGCTTCGCGGCGACTGCACTAGTCATGCGACCATTAAATTCCTCAAGCTCACGTCCCACCTGTTCTACACCGCTCTAACAAGCGTCACTATAAGCAATAGCAACAGTACTTAGTGAAGTGACATTCTGATGAAAATCACACTTGATGAATGGAATGCTGAGAACAAGCACAGAAGAATAAGAAAGCGATATTATTGAGAGGGAAACATTTGAAAATTGACAAAGACAAGTTTGACAGAATACACCATCAAGTAAAAGGAATTGAAAGTGGAAATTCATTGCGCAACCTTCGATGTAGTGATAGTACCTAATCAGACAATCGATTTTATATTGATTTTTCGAAGCTAGTCAAGCGTGAAGTATTTCATAATGACTTTAAAAGCTCTACAGTGCGCACAATAACGTGAAGAAAAAAAATGTATGCTCCATTTGGCAGACGAAAAATAGTCAATATTTTCTATGCCTGTAAGCTCAGGCTAGGTTACAATAACTCTTGCTAGCTAATGCTTTCAGACTTCTATTAAGTTGACATTTTAATGTAATGAAATAAACATGTACAGAATCCAGTAAAACTATATATCGTGTTGTCAAATAACTTCTGAAACACATCAATGTATTATTGCTATATTTGTTCTTGTATACTTGATTCAAAATCAACATTAGGTCCCTCACTATCTGATCTATCATTTTTGACAGGAGAATTCGTCAAATTCTGTATATGCATAAAGGGATTGAATGATTGATTGATTCATTCATAGGACAATCGTCATTGTATTTCATTGAATAACCACATGTGCTCAAATCTCTTGCCTACACAGGAAGTTGTGAGTTGAATTGCATGAACTTCGTAGCGCCGGCGTGAGTCCGGGATGTAACTGTGAAGATTGCGAAATATTTTTTTATAATGTTATTTTAATCTTTTGAATGAACTGTTCTCGGGCAGCAGCTTTACATCATACTATTATGATTGGCAGCTGCTAATTGTTCAGTTACTTGTTCAGTGTGAATACGGGACCTACATGTTATTGTCTGTCTCCATAAGAACTAGGAACTCGATCTCACCTACACTAAATAAGAGATTTCTGGGAAAATATCCTGATTGGTACACGCTTGGAATATACCGAGTACCTTTAAAGTAGAGGCTAGCACATTACCTCTGCGCCACAGAGACGTGGTTATTGTTGTTTTACAGTTTGTTTTTTCTTGTTTAGAACTAGACCAACTGAACTAGTTGTTCTTTCACAATCATTGTTAAGTACACTTGGCATTAATTAACTATAGAAGTTGTGTGTGTTTTTTTAATAACATTTAACATTATAGAAGACGCTGAAATCAGCAGGTTTTCTGTTTGTTATTTTAATGTTAACGGTCTTCATCTTCGGTTCTCGCCAGCATGGGGAGAGAGGTCGATAAATTGTACATGTTTTTCCCATCCTTGGGGACTCTCCAGTTATGCATGGTTAAAAATGTATTTTCTGATTCTGGGAATTTGCAATGAATCTCTACGTTCTTCGAAATACACATCTCATCAATATCTTCTAAATGTTTTGTACCTATTTTGGGATCCGTCTGTTTAAAATTTTCCAGCTATAAGCCGAAGTTGGGTCTCAATTTTAAATACCTACCCTGCTTTGATATGCAATGCTGGGCTCTCAGCATGTTACGCCACGCAGGAAATCATAGGTAGCCATTCGTTCCCTAAGCTTTCATCTACTTCCTTGTTCTTACTGCAAGTAATTAGCTAGATTCGTAGACTTCAGGTCGCTATGAAGGATGTGGTGCGGTGGATGTCCTCCGCTGTACAGTACAGTTTCGCTTCTTCTGGTGTGGGTACTGTACTCATTTGGTACCTCAAGGCTGTATAATGGAGTCATGACTGCAATATATGACAAGTGTTTTGGGGTGATTTGACCACAGGGTCTCGTTGATCTTGGATTTCTTGTATATATGACTCCATAGCGTGCTGTAATCCGTCTGGGATCGGAATATTGAAGTCTGTTTCTTTCGAAGGAAGTAGTTTGCAACTGACCAACTTGAAATTGTCTGTTTTCATGTATCATATAAAAATGTACCCAAATAATCATTAATGGGTTCCTTTGTAGCCCTAAGCAATTTGTATTTAAACAGTAAGTGGGTTATTTCCATATAGTACTGAACTGTTACCGAATTTCCCGACATAATTGGTTTGCTACTGATATTATATGTTTGCACTTTTACCAGCTTGTCCTCTCTTTCGTTATTACAACCCTTTAACATAACCAGAACATTGCAGTCACACCAGTCTGATGAGAGATTTAAATGTAATTCATTTGAAAAGAAACGTAAATGAACCGTGGACAGTTGAAAATCGATAAGAGAAGGCTGCAAAGCTGCTGTCCGGCAAAAATAAAATTTAAATATTTAAATAAAAATTCTGAAACAAAACATGTCTGAATTATAAAAATGTCGGCATTGATCGTCGTCTTTGCTACTGAATTCGTGCAGTGCCGCTGAGATCTTCCTGTGTAAGAAAGAGACACGTATCACACTCGGTTATTCACCAAAGTGTAATGATGATGGTCAAATCAATAAATTAATCAATTCATCGAGACGTTTAGATGAAAAAGTAACATTCGATTAGAATATTACAAATCTACTCTGTAGAGAAGTTTACTAACTGAATAGAAAGATAAATTCTAATCTCAAGATACATGCCATCTCATCCAGGATCTACCAAGATATCGCAGTATCATCATAAAATATCCTTGATTCCTAGATGATTAATACCTGGGTTTAAGATCATGCTAGTTAATCTTACTAAAGCTAGAATGTTTCAAATGTACAGATAAGATTATATGGTGCAGATAATTACAAGGTTATTATGCCCCAATATTGTCTTGTCACGATATAATATTTAAAGTTATATATTTACTAGATGTTTCATTGTTTCTTTCCTTTCTATTTCTAGTTTTTATGTGTGTTTTTGTGTTACATTTATTTCGTTATTCGTTTTTATTCCAGATTTTCCATAGATACGTTTGTATTTGGTCGTCCATTTGTGTTTCATTTTAATTTGTCACTCCTGTTTGTTCGTTTGCTTGATAAAGGCCTTGTTGGTCGAAACGTTGCTGTATTTTGTCATTGTTTTTGTAATTTGTAAAACTACAGTACTTTGTAATTACGTGTTTTGCCAATCAAATAGTTTTACTGCAGTTCCATATATATATACTGAATACTTGTCACGATAGTGTGTTTAGTTCCATACTGTGTTTAGTTGCTCGGAATATTACAAATTCGCTCTGAAGAATAGGTATAATATATATATATATATTTAACAATACACGTGGTGATGATGATGAAGACATATAAGCAATAAAAACTGTTTAAAATTGGCATCATTGAGCTATGGGCGTTCCTATATGCGCTCAGTATTTTCCAGCTAACACTGACTAGTAAAGTCTAAAACTAAGAAAGTCTCTTCCACATTATCAGCGTTTGATTAGTGAGAGTAAGATTTCATCCCCGCTTAACTTGACATTTGAATCTAGCGCTGTAGTCACTGAGTTTGTCTGATCTCCTGATAATGAAAGATGATCAAGATGCAAATGAAATCTGATTTTAAAGGACATAGATTGATAAGAAAAATAGGATGGCAATGGTAATTCAATTATTTTTGTATGGGAGATAATTTAACAAAAGGATTTGATAGATGATCGGAAAATATGTAAAGGGGGATAATCTGAGAAATCGTGAATGATGCAGCAATGAATCATATGACATCAATGGTGGTAACATATGTACGGTGCAGCGAGATCCGAAGCAAAGAAGTATTGCACGAAAACAGAAAGTTGATTGCAACTCTAAACATCTCCCATACACAATGTTTCTCTCCAGAATTATGTGTCTTAACCAGGTTTATAGGTTGGATATATGCCCACCTTTGGTTGGGGATTGTGTTCGAAGATCACACTCTATAGTCACCTCCGTACACATCAGAAAGGTGGAACACCAAACTTCTGATGACATTGTCATCATCGCTTGTGATAGAAGCCTGTTAGGGTGGATATTTACCTCTTTTTTAACTTGGCCTCCACAAGTTTTAAGTCGTCGATCTCACGTGGAAATTTCCAATATTGTCCCACTCACGCCACATGACCATTCTAGTATTGGTAAACAAAAAAGACAGTCATTATAAAAACAACACAATACAGTCGAGTAAAATTGCATTATGACACAGATTAATTTTAACAGTAAGGAATAACATTATTAATAACACTTTTCATAAATAAATAACTATGGAAACAAAAAATAGTGTAAAATTGCAATCAAATCTGCAATGTTCAATCAAACATATATAAAAGTCAGTCTTTTCCAAATAGAATTTCCTATTTTCTGACTGCGCTGTCGGGTCTATTTAGCGTTGACCACAATAACATGGCGACAGAGATGCCGCACTTCTCTCGCAGACGGTTATAACCTGACAGTGTTTTTGAAAGTATTATTCTTCACGTCTATAACGCCTCTAGTTACGCTTCTTTTAACTGTAACTGTAGACTGTCATCCTCTGCTTATGTCAACTGTGTTTCAATGTATATCTCCGTAGATCCAGATACCATAAACCCATGTCCTGTATACTTACATTCTCCAATATGATCCGGTGACATGTTAAACGTCCCCACATTTTCCTCTCGCTGTCTTTATAAGAGACTTACATCTTACAAACGTCATTGTTCACATATCACTTAACAACAAGAGTTGATGGTCAATTTCACAGTTTAAGAACATCATTGTTGACATATCGCTTAACAACCAGAGTTGATGGTCAGTTTCGCAATGTAAGAACATCATTGTTCACAAATCGCTTAACAACCAGAGTTGATGGTCAGATTAACAATTTAAGAACATCATTGTTTACATATCGCTTAACAACAAGAGTTGATGGTCAGTTTCGCAATGTAAGAAGATCATTGTTGACATATCGCTTAACAACCAGAGTTGATGGTCACTTTGACAATTTCTGCCGTGTTTCATTGTGTCCAGTCGACGCCCCAATGTAGAAAACAGTTCTCTCATTATGCCAAAACACGCTGCCAACATATAATTTGGGTCCATGCACGTTTTGTTTTACTGTTCAGCTACTATACGTCCGACATTGTTTCTGTTTACAGAATTCAACGGCAGATAACTCCCATTTTATTTATATACTATACGGCATGGCAGAATTTATTTTCGAATATTTAGAAATAGTTTTATTCGCAAATATATTTTTCCTGTTGTGAAAAAGTGAACTTTCGTGTGAAAAGTTTAGTTACAAGATGTTGTTTCGCCCTCCAAGTCGTTCAAGTGCCGAAATATGTGACAAAGCAGACCACATTATTACCTAGTATTGTAACTTTGAATGTTGGTGCAGAAAATGGTGGAAGAAAATTAACTACTTGTTGTTTCTTCTTCTTCTCTCGATCATTCTTCACGGCCAATTTGATCATTCTTATTGTGATGTGTAGTCCACTGACAAGAACGGAGTGATCTACGTCGAGTCGATTGTGCGTACACTGTGACTAGGCCCGCCCGCCCGGTTTCAGCCAGCTTTTGATTTACTAGGGTGAACTTTCCTAGGGTACGATCCTTTCTGCCGACTATGTCGGCCCGGATCTTCGCCTTTCGATCAGCTTTGCCGTATATTTGGGCTTTGTGATCTACGCCAAGACAGTGAGTTACGCTGTTATGCCCTTTCTGACCATGAGGTCGTTCCGGATTAGAAACATTTCTCGGGGCTTATAAGCTTGTCCTCGGACAGCGTCTTACTTGTATAAAACACCGTGTAAAGTATCGGCCTTCGCCAATATACGGACCCGGACAGTCTGTCAGATCTTTACATTGTCGACCTTACTTTACCGTTCACTTTTGAGTTTGATCCGGAGTAGGAACATTCTCAGCTTTTTCTAGACGCGTGTTGGTACGTGGCAATTTGCAGTTAGCCTCGGAAAACACCAGCCTGGGGCCAAGCACAAACAATGTAGAGGGTCGTTTTAATCGGCGCTAGCAACGCAACTGAGGATATTGCGCTCGCCACCATCACCCGCCCCAGTTCTTCCGGGGATGTTAGTTGTGACAGAAATTGTACCTTGCCCGGTTGCCCCAATCCTGGCAGTACCGTTAGGCATCACCCACCTCAGTTCTTCCGGGGATGTTAATTGTTATCGCAACAGTACCTTGCACGGTTTTCACAGGGAGGGTAGTTTCGTTATGCACTAAAACGCAACCTGTTGTTTTGCGCTCGGCAAACCATGCCCAGTTCGTGTATCTGCACCAGGCCACCGATGCGGAGTCAGCTGCAATCTTCCCTCGTACCGACACGAGGGTAGAATTTTATTCGTTACGGGTCTGACTTATTTATTCTTGCCCACGAGCTGGCAATGGTTTGTTCCTCCTCAGGTCTTCGAGTTTCGCCCTACGTGGGCACACGTTTCGTCACTGGATGAACCTCTCATCCTTTCATGTTTACCAGTCTCCCCATCGGCAGAGAAACAGGTAATTTGTGGAGGTACCTTTGACTTACACGTCGAGCTTGTGTATGGAGTTTCCTGCTCTGGGGATTACGATTGAGGTTCGGCCCTTACTCCGGGGGAGTGTGACTTATGTCAGAGACGTTTCGCTGCTGTTTCTTTTTGTTCGGAAACTTGTGCAATATTTTGTTCAACATCGGCCAGGAGATTTGTGCATTTTGTTCGTATGGATCTGCATTTCTTTTTTTTTCGTACTTGCACTGCTACCACTACCAGTAGTTCTCCCGATCCCTGCCCCCATTAGCCAGACCGGAAAATAAAGTCTGTTTCCAGGGTCACCGCGTGGAGGTTGGGGCAGGGTCTTGGTTAGCGTGCCTCTTCGCTAACCCTGGCTCCTGTTACCTCCGTGATCCTGAACCTTTGATCCCTTCTCGTTTTTTTAAATCGCTCAGTATAATTCTTTTATATTATACAAACTTTCACTTCTCGGTAACAATAATTTACTAAATAAATACTAATTTACATATATAACTATTTATTATCAGATTGTTCAGAATTTAATTCTGCATATTTTGATGCCAATAGTATAAATCTAGCTTACAAAGAACTAAAGTTATAGGCATATTTCCAAGATCACTCTATTTTGAAACAAATTACTAGAAATGTGTTCTGGCAGAGCGTGATTACCCCCAAAATTTTCTAGGACACAAAGAGTTTGTCACGTATTCTAGTGTTACTACGAGTATCTGTACATGGGACTTCTGCAACGTTATTTTTACCATTATTTGCGAACGCTGTGTTGTGACTAATATAGGTGAAACTGACAAAAGGCTAAGTGATAGTTTTTGCCAACATCTACATACATGCCATTGGATATTTTTACCCTTCTAGCACTCCCCCACCCATCCCCCAAAAAAAAAAAAAAACCATTATCACCTAGCTACTTGGAACAACCATATCAGACATTTGATTTTGTTCCACTGTTGTCCAGAATCGATTTACTGTGCCTACAAGTTATTTACGTATCAATGCTACTTTGTGCCCACTTACACTTAACACTTTTTTCTTTCCTTCTCTTCAGTTATTAAATATTTATGCCATTTTCATTCCGCTTCGATTCACACTTATTTCATTTCAAATCGACATTTCTTTATCCAGAAAAGATAAATAATACATACGAGGTTATTTACACTGGCAACGTTCGAAAACTATCATTTGAAAAACAAATGCCTATTTGTATCGATATCGCTGAAACCTAGATGTTTATATACGCACTCAGTACCTTTCATCTAGCACTGACTGGTTTTTAAGCCGAGAGTATTGCACAAAGCACGAACTCTGTAGCTCCGGCAACAATCCTAGTGATCTCTGGAAAAAACTGAACAGAAAGCAGCGGTCCGGATTCGAACTCACGACCTTCGACTCGCAAGGCAAAGGGCTTAACCACTCAACCAATTCATATAGCCTGTCAGCGTTTGTAGCATAAGCGGTAGTGAACTTGATGTCATCCCAAGCGTACGTGGTTCAATCTCCGTGACGGGCAAGTTGGGAATTTAGTTCCAATGGATTTTTACGAATGGTAAAAATAGACATCACCGTTCAGAAAACAATGGAAAACTACTGAACGTATAAGGGGTGCCTAGAGAATCAGCGACTCGTTTACTGTTTTTGATGGCTACGTCCTGTAAGGGATATGTCTGGATTTTCATTTTGTTGTCAGTATGTACTAGCCTATACTGCAGAAGACCTGCAATCGCTGATAGATTGCTTTGCGATTGTGTACAGAGAGTTCTCTTCCACATTGTCAACGGTTGATTACACAAAATTGCAGGCTAGTCCAAATGTCGGTTTAGTCCAGTGTTTACTATGTAAAACTAACTTATATTCCTATTTTTCTACTTCACTATTTGACATGTATTTTGACAACAGCGTATCCTTTAATCTGCGAGTTTCAAGTCAAATAGAACAAACAAATATATTTATGTGGTATTGTATTTAGTCATCCGTGAACTATCATAGCTGCCCGTGGCATATATTTTGATGATCAGTGTTTCGTAAATAATCAATTTGTTTGAATCCCAGCAGCCTATCTCATCGATAACCTCACAAATTTAAGCGATAAACAAGGAGCTATCGATTTCAAATTTACAAAAAGAAATAGTGTACTCATGGTGAAATTTTAAAATTATTGAAATGGCGTGTTTGTGTATAATATTAATCGTTGATTTAACACTTAGTAACACATAAAAGGAAAGAGATTTAACACTTAGTAACACATAAAAGGAAAGAGATTTAACACTTAGTAACACATAAAAGGAAAGAGATTTAACACTTAGTAACACATAAAAGGAAAGAGATTTAACACTTAGTAACACATAAAAGGAAAGAGATTTAAAACTTAGTAACACATAAAAGGAAAGAGATTTAACACTTAGTAACACATAAAAGGAAAGAGATTTAACACTTAGTAACACATAAAAGGAAAGAGATTTAACACTTAGTAACACATAAAAGGAAAGAGATTTAACACTTAGTAACACATAAAAGGAAAGAGATTTAACACTTAGTAACACATAAAAGGAAAGAGATTTAACACTTAGTAACACATAAAAGGAAAGAGATTTAACACTTAGTAACACATAAAAGGAAAGAGATTTAACACTTAGTAACACATAAAAGGAAAGAGATTCAACACTTAGTAACACATAAAAGGAAAGAGATTTAACACTTAGTAACACATAAAAGGAAAGAGATTTAACACTTAGTAACACATAAAAGGAAAGAGATTCAACACTTAGTAACACATAAAAGGAAAGAGATTTATATTTTAATTTCTATTAGAATCTAAAGTTTTTCATTTTTTTTTAGGTGGACCTAGTGGTTAAGGGTTTATGATGACTTATGTATTTCTTTTAATAAGATGCAATACTAATGTAACAAAAGTCACTTTCCTGGTAGCTATGTTTATACTGTACTAGTATGTACTCGTAAATAGAGACAAACTACTGAACGTATAAGTGGTGCCTAGAAAAATCAACGTCTTGTTTAAAGGATATGCCTCGATTTTCATTTTTTTTTCAGTATATACTAATCTATACTGCAGAAGACCTGCAATCGCTGATAGATTGCTTTGCGATTGTGTGCAGAGACTTTTTCTTACGGTCAGCTTAACTAAAACACAGATGATAGCGTAGAATTCTAGTACAAACCCATTAGTCAGTATCTTCAAACTACGAACTGAAGCTTGTCCATTAATTTGGCTACCTGAGCTCAACAATCTGTATAAAACTCTGACTGGAAACTGAAATCTACTGGAGCATTAGCAAATAAATCAACTACATTTTCTCAACAGACAACGTTAGTCTGGCAAAATAAAATAACTAACTGCATAAAGAAACAGATCTCTAGGGAGGTCGCAGAGGCGTAGAGGCTAGGTGATCGTCTCTTGTGCCAAAAGTACCACGTTCGCTCCCTCTAGATAGTTTTCCACAGATCCCTAATCTCAGTGTAGGTGCGATCGAGTTCCTATTCCTATCGGAGACGGACGATCAAACATAGGTCCCGTGTTCAATTTGAGCACGTAAAAGAACCATTGGCAGTTCCAAATCGAGAAGAACAGGCTGGAAAGCCGCTGCCGGGGTAAAATCCACTCGAAAACAAAATTGTTCATTAAATTATTATAAAAATACCTTTACCATCTTCAAAATTACATTGTGGACCCTCGCCTGTGCCTCGGAGTTCGTGCACTGCAGCTGAGATCTTCTGGTGTAAGAAAGAGATCGGAGCACATATAGTTACTCACCGAAGTGCAATGATGATGGTCTTATCAATCAATCAATCAATCAATCAATCAATCAATCAAGACACAGGTCTGTCTATATTCCTTGCACGGTAATCGCATTACTCTATCTGTCCGAGTACTAGACATTTTACTCACGACAGTAAATAAAACATGTGTCATAGCAGACGTATAAAACATAATCTTGACATGTCTTAGAAGGACCATACAACAAACAAGCGAGTACTTGAGAGAGCAGAATTTTCCACATATGTACACTCTCCTCAAACAGAGGCATCTGACTAGGCTACATCGCGCACATGAATGTTGACAGGATTCACAATTATCTCTTTTTATAGAAAGTTTATCACTGGCAGGAGACCAGCTGGGAGACCGTAAATGCAATATCTTTTTCTTCTTCAAAGGCTCCACATCGATCACTTGTTAATCAATCGTTCTAATTTGTATGTAATCTGAGCCTAGGAGCGATTGTACGGCGTGCAAGTTATGCGCCTACAAGTAGGCCAACACATCCGATTTCTGCGACACTTTTTATTTACTAGGGTAGCTTCCTAGGCCCTACCTCAGTCGCCTCTTACGACATGTCTTGTAGGTCGCAGCGCTGCTATTCTTTGCTTCCATTGAGGTCCCCGACAACACATGGGCGAATTGCAAACCTAAGGATGTATGTAAGCAAGATTTCAATGCTATTGCCATAAACACATTCACATAGGACAGTGTCCCCCAAAGACAGATGTAGATTAAGAAATGCAGAGCGGAGTGGACTGTTTGCATTTTCAGCACATTTTGATTTTTTTTTAAAAAGTATCTAAAGGCGAATGATTGACTTCCATGCAACAGGTTTCTCCATATGGCTCCGCCCCTGTCGGCAGAGATTGTAAGCAATCTACTGAGATCATTACACAAAGCACGATTTCTGTAGCTCCGGCAACAATCCTAGAGAACTCATGAAAAAATTGCAAGTGTGTCTCGATTCGGATCCGAACCCACAATCTTCAGTTTGACAGGCACACGACTTAACCACTTCACCACTTAACCACTTAACCACTTAACCACTTCACCACTTAACCACTTACCCACTTCACCACTTAACCACTTAACCACTTCACCACTTAACCACTTCACCACTTAACCACTTCACCACTTAACCACTTCACCACTTAACCACTTCACCACTTAACCACTTCACCACTTAACCACTTAACCACTTAACCACTTCACCACTTAACCACTTCACCACTTCACCACTTAACCACTTCACCACTTAACCACTTCACCACTTCACCACTTAACCACTTCACCACTTAACCACTTAACCACTTCACCACTTAACCACTTCACCACTTAACCACTTCACCACTTAACCACTTCACCACTTCACCACTTAACCACTTAACCACTTCACCACTTAACCACTTCACCAGGTAACCACTTAACCACTTAACCACTTAACCACTTAACCACTTAACCACTTCACCACTTAACCACTTAACCACTTCACCACTTCACCACTTAACCACTTCACCACTTAACCACTTAACCACTTAACCACTTCACCACTTAACCACTTAACCACTTAACCACTTAACCACTTAACCACTTAACCACTTCACCAGTTAGACCTCATAGGTCTGTGAAACATGGAGAAGAGACTTTATGCATTTGATACAATTTTTTCTGAAGAGATCTACCTCATCATTTATATGTAAGAATTGCAACAGAGACTATCACTCCTGTATTGGACTTGACAGTCACTAACGGACCTATCCACCATCACAACTCTGTGATCCTTCATGACATAAAGAACCCTATCACTAAAATCTTGATCAAGTCTCCCACCTTCCCATCCTAGCCAACTCCACCGAGATTCAGCTACTTGACGTCGAACGCTAACTTACGCTGCACATCTCAGAGAAAGATAGAGATCAACTAGAATTATACCTCCATCACGTTGATTACCTCTTTCACTTTTCTCTTTATTATCGGTCCATATTTCACACTGACAAGAAAAAAAAGGTGTTGGAATAATATTAGAGAAAGCGATATATGAACTGTACAAATATTATTCTGAAATATGTATTTGTTGTATCTTGCTTAACCTTTTCTTTTGTTTGTAATCAAATCATTTTGTATTTTTACAATATCGCTTTAAGTTAGTCGTGTTTATTATGTCTGTAGATATACAGCTTATCATTCACCTTCAGCTTATCAGAAACATAACTATAGAAAATAGTATTTTATACCGTGCATATTTTCCATATAACTAATCATTATTAGTGCATATTTT
Source organism: Arion vulgaris (assembly GCA_020796225.1). Lineage (NCBI taxonomy): Eukaryota > Metazoa > Mollusca > Gastropoda > Stylommatophora > Arionidae > Arion > Arion vulgaris. The sequence continues at coordinate 97,210,221 of CM036753.1, read as the reverse complement.
CATATAACAATATATTATTGTGCATATTTTCTATATAACAATCTATTATTGTGCATATTTTCCATATAACAATCTATTATTGTGCATATTTTCCATATAACAATCTATCACGGTGCATATTTTCTATATAACAATCTATTATTGCGCATATTTTCTATATAACAATCTATTATTGTGCATATTTTCCATATAACAATCTATTATTGTGCATATTTTCCATATAACAATCTATCACGGTGCATATTTTCTATATAACAATCTATTATGGTGCATATTTTCTAAATAACAATCTATTATGGTGCATATTTTTTATATAACAATCTATCGTTGTGCATATTTCCATTTAACAATTATCATAGTGCATATTTTCTATTTTAAAACAAAATTTGGTAACATAATATTGAATATAAACAGCGAAGGTCCATAAATTTTTGATATACAACTTCGTACATAGTGTTCACATTCCTCATTCTATACACTAATCATAGGTATTTTCCTTTTTATTTGCAAACAAAAATGTTGACGTAAACAAAATAATTGAATATAAACAGCGAAGTCCATGAAATATATTTGATGATTACAAAGGCTTCGCAAGCCATAGCTGTTCTCATGCCCTCATTCTGGGTACACTCCAATCTGCAGAATTACTGGCTAGGAAAGGGCGTTCATTTTAAAGTTATGGGAAATAGAACTAACTAAAGACATGGAATCGTTGCGTCTTGTCCAATGTTCCATGTTTCTGAGCGATATAATATCACGTTTTCAGTTCTTTAGTTTGTTTGGTGTTGTTCTTATATTACAGACCAATTACTTATCAAAGAAGATGGCGAGAGTTGTTTATCTATCATCTCTATCAACGGTTTGAACATTGAAAATGAATCTCAAGACGTCAGCTATCATTGTGAAGTTGTTCAAATATCGTCAAATCAGGCATGCGTTATCGTAATTTACAAGTTAACTTGATTTTGTAAACAAGTTATAACTAGCAAGTAATGTTTTTTTTCTCATTCGCCAGCCATGATGCATATCGCCTAACATGCTGTCTCTGACTGATTTTTTGCTTGAAGGTTTGATTTTTGTACCACTAGTGTCCTCGTCAATTAGTCGAGCCTTATTCCAACTTCAGAAGCACTTGTAATTTAGATCTCTAATTATAGCATCATGGAACTTGTATAAAATACAGAAGGCAGATGACTAAAATTGATGCGTATATTCACATTGCAAGTTTGATCATAAATCATGTACTAAGCGCACACAATAACTCGTTCTAGAAATTTCTATTTATTCCGATGATGATTGGTAAAACAGGATTAGAAAAATAAGAAAAAAGAAGAATATAAACAATGGAAAAAAACAGCAATAATTGATGTAAATCATTGTTTATTGTGTAATGTTTACAAGTGTGTGTGTCTGTGTGTGTTCTCAAGAGTGATTGACATTCCTATTGTGTTCTCATTATCTGAGATGTGTCTAAGTTCTTATTCTGACATATAGTAATGCTTCATCAGCTCTCATTTTCTATAGATATGCTTTCACTGTTCACCTTCACATACTTGAGTAGACAGTAGACTATGCATGACAATCTTCGCTTGTAACTAATAACATCAATCATTTCTTTCATTATATTCACAAGTTATCTTCTTTGTGACTGATGGTAGAGTCTTAGTCATTTTCTTCACAAAATCTAATTTTATTAACCATTTTGTTTCTTCTTCTTCTTCTTATTTGCGTTCGTTCGATCGATCTGGATACTGAACAAACATTAAATAACATAACGTTGTTAACATGTATTTATTTTGTTCATATCGATATTTTGTTGCGTGTCTAACTACCTCGCTAATGTAGCAACATCAAACAATACAACTACTCGCAATGTAGCAAACATCACATACAATATCTAACTAACTCCTAATGTAAACAACATCACATACAATATCTAACTACCTGCTAATGTAAACAAAACATCCATCAATATATAACTACCTCGCTAATGTAAGCAAAACATCACATACAATATCTAACTATCTCGTTTATGTAAACAAAACATCACATACAATATCTAACTACCTCGCTAATATAACAAACCCTCACTAGAATCTAACTACCAAAGTAAGAACATCACACAAAAGATCATGCTAATGTAAGCAGGACCACCATACAATATCTAACTACTCCCTATTAACGAACTCTCACATACAATATCTACTACTGCAATGTAAGCAAACATCACTACAATATCTAACTATGCAATGTAAGCAAAACATCCATACAATATCACACTCAATGTAAGCAGAACCTCACATACAATATCTAACTAGCCCCTAATGTAAGTAAATGATCACATCAATATCTAACTCAAGCTAATGTCAACATCACATATAATATATAACTACTAGTAATGTAAGCTAACATCACATACAATATCAACTACCCAGCTAATGTAAGCAAAACATCACATACAAACGACGTGTTTAATATATGACTTATGAAGCAAATACAAGATTACAAGAGAAATGAATGACTAATATTTGTCTTATCAACGTATCACTAGTTAGCAGCTAATTAATAATGGTAAATGTTCTACATGTAAAGGAGCATTAGCTATAATAGCACTTATGTTCCGGAAGATCAAATATTTTGTCTTAAACGTCAGGTGATTAGGAAACCATGTAATAGAAGGCATGGATCCTGAGTACGGGCAGGAAACGACTAAGATCATAGAAGAAACCTTGAACATGGCGCTGGGGGAGCGGAGAACTTGCTGGAGTTTCAGGCGCGCTCTGCTATAATCTGATGTTCCCTAGGGCATGTTACTTCTTAATACTTGATGTTACGTTTCCTGAAGCACTGTAAATAGTTACTAATTTAGTACTAATTATTACATATACAACGATAAGGTAGTTTTATTTAATGAAGTCAAATACCACTTAAAATTCATGCATTCTTTGACATAGTTAACAAAGACTCTATGCTCACTTGTCATTACATATGCAACGATTTTTGTATGTCAGAAATAATCATGATTTATTGTTCAGTCTGTGTGTTTCATTTATTTAGTGTTTTGTTAGCCTTCTATCCCTTCCGTGGCCAAAGAAGGTCTATTTTCTCATGTATATCAGTGTCAGTGCAGTCGTTATCAATTTTGTTGGTAGGCCAGACATTTATTTCGGATAAATCATGGTTTTGGTTGCATATTTTAATTTATAAAATAATAAATAACGTTATACATTATTTTTGTAGCCAGGCCTACTGGCCCTAATGACACCGCCACTGATTAGTGTTTATTACCATAACATAACGTAACCATTTCAATCACATTTTTGAATAATATTTCACACATTTTGAAACTGACTTCTAATGAAATTATATTATTATTTGATACTTTGGCCGAAAATATTGCCTATATTTTTTCGAAGACTTAAATGTTATCAGACGGACAGTATATGAGCATCGTCCCCCTGACATAACATGATTTGCTTACGGACTGTTGGGTTCAGCATGGGACTGGCTACCCCATCCGGTAATAAAACGTAAGTTATTAAATTCCAATAACCATGATCTAGCATGAGTTTGTTATGGGCCTACTCTTCACTTGCAGCCTAAAGTCAAGAGAGAGAGAGAGAGAGATTGAGAGACAGAGGTAGGGAGACAGAGTGAGAGAGAGAGACAGAGGGAGAGAGAGATAGAGAGAGGGAGACAGAGAGATAGAGAACATTTGGAATAAATATGCTTCATTGCGTTGCCACCTTTTTAAAGAGCACGGATGATTTTATATTTGCCTGGAACAGGTAATCGTATTGTTAAGATAGATGTTCGTACATTTATTTGTACTGTTGTTTTTCGTTGACATTTGTGCACGTTTTGCTTCCAGAGGTTCACTGTATGATAATATCGCTGTAGAAATATTGCTTGTACTGTTGCATTCTTCTCGTTCCTTACCTCTTGGCAACATTCAATAGACATTTTATAATAATATATACATCACATGCGAGTATTATGTTCAATATTTTTGTGCCTTTTATGTTTTCCTTAAAGTCTTGCAGCCGTCATGTAGCATGTCATTTGTAGAGCATCACTCTCATCATATCCTGCCTGAAAAGCTATCTGTCGATGACTTGTTCTCCCTTCCACTTCAACGTTATGTTTAAGGTAACTTTAACATCATGTTGCACCTTTGTCTCGGATGTTCCTGATTTGTATTCAAGGAACAAGGCCCTCTACTTGCAGGCTTGCAGTACTATCATAAAATGTTGTGAATTGGTCCACTACTATGATAACATTATGTCGATTGACAAGACGGCTAAGATCATTAATGCCTTTGAATGCAAATACTACTGAAGAGTACTTATAATAACATGGAAAGAGAAAAGAATAAATGCTTCTGTTCTGCAACAGCTTGATATTAAAGAGAGTTGGCTAATAAATAACATAAAATCAAGGACAATTAAATATTTCGGAAACATCAAACTATATGAGTGCATAGAAAAGATAATTTTGGAAGGAAGGGTGTCTGGAAGAAGAATGTGAGGAAGACCTAGAAGACTATGTGTGCAAGATGACATTGACGAACTGAGAATGACTGCCGCTGACACCGGTCAAGTTACACAGAACAGAGAGTTTTTCAGGACTGCTGTCATGGGAGCCAAGTTCCGGAAGGGACAAGCTACTTGATGATGATAATATGTCCATTCTTCCATTATTGTGACTGGATTGTGTTGACGTTTTCTAATTCGAGGAAAATATGTTAACACTTCCAGTATTTCTAGAATATTTCAAATATTTTAAATATGAAAATAACCGTCTGCTGAAGGTCGTAGTTATAGTCTGTCCATTAATTCGTGAGCACGTTTGAAATTGATTTTCTCGAAAACTACCTGTTGGATCTCAGTGATTTTTGCATGCAGCCTTAGAATATCCATGACGCTAGAGAAATATTTTTTCCAAGAAAATTTGATGTAGTTTGAAATATTTCTTCTTCAGGTTATATTAAAATCAACCTCACCGGATTGTACACAATAGTAACAGATCTACGGTACACAGACGCGTTGTTCTAAAATACATTATGGTAACATAGAAATATCGTGAGTATACAACAATTTCACGAAATCCCGTGCACCTAACCCAGTCGACTTTGAAAGCGGAAAGCATATGACGTTATAATTGTGATACAGTTGTATAGTTATAGGCGTATCTCGCTATTTGTATGAAGCTATTGTATCATATTTGTTGGCTTATCAAACTGACATTGATATCACATTCATAATGAGTCTGAAGTGCACATTTATAACAATGCAGAAGGTTACAGTTTTACTATACCAACACTTCCGTAGGGAATCTAAGAGAGGTCATCTATATTGCGATATTCATAACCCTGAGAAACGAGCGCAACTGGCGCTTGGTCTGAATAGAGAATCCTTTTCCGATGGATTAAACAGGATACAAAGTGCACTAATGTCAAGCAAGGACGGAAAAGAACAATTGACGACTTTGACATAGATGTCATAAGACGGAGCTCTTGAAAATGTTTGCGACAAATCAATTTGTTACTTTCAGATAACTGAAATTAAAACTGCAATCAGATTGCAGCATAGACATTTCTAAAAGTACTCTATGAAAATTGTAAGAGCCGCCGGCTTCACCTTCAGAAAACTATAGGCGGCAGGAATATTATTTGTGAAAAGCCACATTTAATTGCTGCCCGAAGTAAATACCTGAGGCAGATCCGTGAGCGGCGGAGGCAAGGCTATGATATTGTATATTTGGACGAATCCTGGGTCAATGCTCACCACACCAATGCTAAAGAATGGCAATCAGTAGACGGTGAACAGAAAAGAAAATACCAAGCAGCAAAGGCCAGCGTATTATACTAACACATGCAGAAAGTAGTGAAGAAGGTCTTGTCCATGACGCTGGACTTATTTTCCAATTAAAAAGTACCGACGGTAGGGACTACCGCACAGAAATGAATGGACATATTTTCAGGCACTGGATGGAGAAAGATCTACTTCCCATTCTAAACAGACCATCATGCTTGGTAATGGATAATGCATCCTATCACAACGCAGTATCAGCGGAAGACAAAGTACCAACTGCATCTAATACAAAAGATCAAATTAGGACTTGGCTTGCTAAGGAAAATGTCAGCTTCGATGATACATATTTGAAACCGAGTTGTTGCACCTGGTGAGGATGACAAATAAGACAAAGGTGTTTCATATTGACAAAATCATTGCGGAATACGGCCACACGTCTTTGCGACTACCTCCATATCATGCTCAATCCGATAGAGCTTGTCTGGGCTAAAGTAAAAGGGCAAGTTGCCGAACAGAACAGGACGTTTAAAATGTGTGATGTTGAAGTTCTGACACGTGAGTCCTTCTCAATGATAGACATGCAGTTCTGGAAGAAGTGTGTTGAACATGTGCTCGAGAGGAAGACGAGTACTGGCACCGAGATGGATTACAATTTGTCCAGCCAGTAACAATTATCAACCTCATGGAATCGTCAGATTCGGGATGATACAAATCATATTTTGATTACAGACTGAGAAATAGCAACGTATACATTTCCATATCCAAATGCGTCTACCATCATACAATTTGTGGTGAAGTTAAGACACCCTGGGGTCTAATGGTGACCGAAGGGAGGACTAACTGTTGCATATTGTATCCAAGTTCACGATTGCACATAAAAGGCAACACACTTAATTACTTGACATATCAAGTTAATATGGAGATACACCTATGAATAGAATTGACATGGACAAATTCTAGGATACTGTAAAATCTAAAATTTGAGCCCGTATTTGCAATTGTCATAAAAGATCAAAGAATTCGCGATGTGCAAACCCGTAGCATCTATGGACTACTGGTTAGCTTTATTTTAGCGTCATGGATATTCTAAGGCTGCATGCAAAATCACTGAGATCCAACAGGTAGTTTTCGAGAAAATCAATTTCAAACGTGCTCACGAATTAATGGACAGACTATAATATAAAACGAAGTGAAATATGTGTACTACCCAAGATGGTCTGTACAACAACATTATCAGTTAATTAGTTTCTCTTGTTGTCACTTAAGCTTGGGACAGTTAAACTAAAGACTTTAAATTTTTTCGGGATAATCTGTGTTTTAATGATTAATTCCTAAATGATAAAGTAAATTTCTTCGTACTAATTGTATGATAGCCAGTTCTGTTTCACTACTTTTAAGCTCACTTTCTGCATTATTGTTAGTCTTGCTCTTTGGTGTGTGTTTCTTGTGCTCTCAAAAGAAAATTGATAATTCTTGATTTCATTGGTTTTCTCAGCTTCTCTTTCTTATTCAATTATGTTAGAATTCATATAATAATTTCGTTGTATGAAGTGTGAATATTCATATTTTTCAAGTGTTTTGACATAACAATATGGGTACACAAAGTAATACAAGACTAAACCATTCCCAGAATTACACTAATCTTCGTTCTGAGGAAACATGCGGATCAATGACAATGAGAGAGCGTTCAGGCTGACTGACTCTGCCACCATACGAGTGGTCACCCAACTGCTATTCTGTACGTCCTCATAGTGTGCCTGCAAAGAGTACTTTCATCTAAACACATCCAGGTCAACTGATAGATTGAAAGAGTTTTGCTGAAGATTGAAGTGATCAGAAAAGAACAGCACAACGGGTGTATGAGTAAGCTCATCAATCAACATCGAACTGGTACGGTTAGTCGCTTGACGCTTTTGGAGATATTGCGAAGGAGATCTTAGGCCCTATGGACATGTCTGGAGTGCAATAAAGATACTCCAAACCGAAACTGAATATGCCTACACAGAAATGAACCAAATATTCTCAGAAATATACAAAATATATAGAAACAAATAGTAGAAACAGAATACTTTATATTTAATTGAGAGTTCAAAAAGTGCTTTTTAACGAGCGGAAGAGTGTAAGAAAGAGAGGTTGTGCAAAAGATAAATGTTTGTTTCCGAAACCCTTAATGTCAAAAAGGGATAAACTGCCGTAGAGTGAAAGATAAACATGTATAGAATGTGAGATGTCTGAGAAAGAGGCGTATGTGTGATTTATATAAAGAAACAAAAGCCTCAACTGTGAGTTTTTACATGTGAAATCATGAATGATACAATCTAGAACATGATACACTTTATGCACTTACTTGATATGGATTCTTTATTCACCATTTTTGCTTATTTATTTTTATTAAATGTTCCACCGTTTGGGTTTTAATGATTAAGTGCTCGGACCAAATTATTAAGAAAATTATGTTACGGTTTTTGGTGACCTAGCATGGTTCAGAGATAGTACACTTGATTTGTGAACAAGTCGACGGTGATTCAAATCCAGGGACGGTTTATTTTTGCCTGAGCTACTATAAAAGTGCTCTGAAACTTACACTTTTTCTAGTGTGAAATGAACCACAATTCGTACCCCCAGAATACGGTTATGCAGATTGTGTTTTGTTTGACTGCGCTTCCTTTTATTTGTGTTGAACTTTTCAGAAAATTACTTCCTAGCTTATGTGCCTTTACACTTCTATTTTTTACACATTCTTGACACCTCACATGTTTCCAGAAGACAAGTATACAAGAATTTACACAGATGGATCGGCAATGGGGCCAATCAGCAATGAAGGAGCAGTTTACATTAAGCATCCAGATTCCTCTACTGTATCTCTGGCGACACCCACTGGACGATTATGTTCTAATTACAAAGCAAAACTAACAGTTTTCCTGGTGGCAGCACAACACATGAATAAGCTGCAAGTACTTGAAAGCAAGATGGTTTTTCTTACTGACTCACTGTCAGCTAAGCAAGTCCTGGAGGCTACAGCTGCTATCTCAAAAGGGAGAGTGTACAAAAGAACAGAACCTAGTAGGAGAACTTGCTGAGCTGTCAAAGAAGTGGAGAAATTCTTCTGCAGTGGAATCTATCTTACTGAGACATTACAGACAAATATAGTGCCGATGTCTTAGCCAAAGAGACAAATACAAAAAAATCTACTAACTATTAACTTTTCCCTGAGGCCAAACCCTCATAAAGACAAATATTCTACAGCAGACTAGCAGACAAACACTGAATATGATTATGGAAAAGACTTAGTCAAAGACTTCAGCAGAACAGACAACTTCATTATATTTCGCCACGTACTGGACGGTACAGACTCAGCAGACACTTACACAGACTAGGAATAAGTCAAAGAGCTCTCTTCAAGAGTCATAAGGTGGACAATACATCAGAGCATGTCCAAGATTGCCGTCTCCTTGGTAAGCTACGATGTGGCCACACACAGTCGACATAAAGACTAAGCTTTGAGGAAACCTGACAGACGTTAATCTGTCTGCCAAGTTTGTTCTCCACAATGAATGAAATGTGTAACCAGAGATGGAAAAACAAGAAGACACCTCACTGCCTTCCAACATTAATTAAAGAACCAGCTCAGACACATTTTGTAGTAATAACATCACACTTCCTTTGGGGAAACATATCTCCCTTTTTTCAGAGTTTTGAATTCACTTTGAGGTGGATAATCTTCTATCTTCCAGATACCGTTTCTGAAACATTTGAGGATGCAGAAAGTCGGATATTTTACCATTTGGAAAAAAATTGTTCAAGCTGTTAAAATGTAGAAATCATTTTATTGATGGAAAATAGAGGACATGTATGAGAAAGAGGGTGGAACATAGCGAGAAAAGAAACGAGAAATGGAAAATAAATTAGTAGCGTGCAAATTTTATGAGAAGATTCGTCTTTAACTTCCGTGTGCAATTCTATAAAAATCTGTTGATGTTTGGTTAAACTGCTATACGCAATGTGTTATCATTATGCTCATCAGATAATCCATTTATTGCTTTATATTTAGTCCAATTAAATTTTGAAATAAACAATTCTCAGAAAAAGTATTAACAAATAGTGAAACCATTTTTGGGACATTTTATCATTGGATACTTTACATTGGAAAATAAGTTTGATAAAAGTTCACTAACTTAAAGTCTTTCTACTTTGATTTCAGAATGACATTATTTTGCCATTCGATACATTTTAAAATTGCATTCGCTTGTGCGCCGAAGCAGCATTAGGATCGACATCAACAGGTGTTGAGAAACACTACAACTTTGCCTCTTGTGATGTGAAATCTTTCAAATGCTTGATCACATGTTTTACTTGTACGACTAGAGTCTTGAACAATCATTTTTATAGACCACTGTTTAACACCCTATTAAATAAACGCTAATTAAACAACGAATTGGGAGGGGGCATGTGCGTGATTTTCCTAAATGATCTGTTTTTATCTCAATCAGGAGTGTGTAGTATTGCATGATGTACTTTTTTCGCGAGCCATAATTGTTTTAATGGCAGGATATTTCCCGCGTGCCGTAGGTTGTCCATCACTGAACTAGATTCTCCTACTGTTTTTCTTAAACTTCTAAAGACATGCATTTATCCTGGGACAATACATTGATGTGAGCTATGGGCCATAACACAAACATTAAAGACCAAACCTGTATCCTATGAAACAAAAGTGCTACAGACAAAATATTCAAATGCCCTGGACAGAGGGGATACAAAATTTAGATGTCGAGGATCATTGAATCTTAACCAACAGAAGAAGACTGAAATATTTTGGATTTCGGTCACAAATTTTAAAGTCATAGTGATTGATAAAGACAATAATCGAAGGCAGGTTCCTGGAATACGAGAGAAACGATAAAGACGACAGTGGCAACAGGTTGTTAAACTTGAACAAGACGTTGTAGGAGATGGAAGAAGTTGCTAGATGCAAATCTTTTATTTTTCAGTGGTCTGTGATGCCAGCAACATTCTGCAATGAACGTGTTACATTGATTGCATTTCAAACGTGTATATTCTGTTGAGCGTTTGTTGTTTCCTTACCGACTAATTTGTTGCAATGATGTTTTCAATGCTAATACCGGTACATCGAACATACTTTAATACATACAATTGTATATGTTATCGACATACTTTCTGGTAGTTAGGTACACTGGATTCTGTTGTCATAAAATATGAACTCTTCTGTTGTCCACGTGATTCTATTTTCAAACGTTAATGTGGCTCATGTTGGATATTTACTTCACAAAAATATGTCACCCAGTCCTTGAATCTTGATTAGCGCTAACAAGCACGTAGTTCTGAGAAATACTTGCTGCCATGGAAACATAGACGCGCTCTGTTGCTATGTGGCGTGGTACTGCTTTTCTCCTGCATTGTAAAACTGGTTCTATTTATACGTTATTTCTCTCTTGATTACAGCAAATGATTGTTACTCTCTAATATGTTTCTGTTTAAGATGTGTGTATTATTTATTATTCTTCCTTGTTATATTGTAACTGTTTTTGTCTGAAATGTTTGTAATACTTTATCACTTTCCATTGTTTATTTCAAATATGTTTCTGCCCCGATATCTCTGTATTATTTATCTGACTTCTTTGTACTATAACGTAGCTGTTTTTGTCTGAAATGATTGTTTTATTTATCATTTTTTGAAATATCGGTTTTCATAATATTGCTTCTGTGTGAGATGTCTGTATTGTTTATCTGTTCTATGTGCATGTTTTTTTCATGATTCTCTCATTCCTGTTTCATTTTGTCCAGCATATCTTTTTTCTTATAGAACTGAGGATTTTTCTTAAGTTTAGGAAGAAAAATATAGATAGAAGACTTTTATTTATGTGTCAGTACACTTACACGAACAATAGGAAATTGTTGATCCTTCTTATCTGTAGCTGGTACAACTCACATAAATGTACCAACTATATAATATGTTACTCAATGTTATACTCTTATACTCCAATGCCCGTTCAGGCAAACCTTACTTCGATTCCATAAGTACTTGTAATTTAGATCCCTAAGAACATAATCAGGGTCTCATGCAATCCTACCGACACCTTGTGTATAACTATAATATTTTGCCAGCTGGCTTCGAACCACATAATTTCAGTGAAACGTGATCACAAGAGCAAATTGTTATCAATTTCTCAATTGGCAACCCTCAAACTGTGTTTTTAGTTATTCTTTTTAGCTATATCATGTTTCATTTTGTCACAAATATTGAATTTGTCTATGTTTGGTCTTTAACAATTCTCATTTAATTCCAACTATTGTTTTTCAAAAATTTTTTTCATATTTACTTCTGTGTCCACGAAATATGTTTACTTCTGTGTACAGTTTGCACGAAATATGTTTACTTCTGTGTCCAGTTTGCACGAAATATGTTTACTATTATGTCTATGAAATATGTTTACTTCTATGTCCACAAAATAATTTTACTTCTATGTCCAGTTTGCACGAAATATGTTTACTATTATGTCTATGAAATATGTTTACTATTATGTCTATGAAATATGTTTACTATTATGTCTATGAAATATGTTTACTATTATGTCTATGAAATATGTTTACTTCTATGTCCACAAAATAATTTTACTTCCGTGTCCACAAAATATGTCCAGTTCTTTTATGAACCATTATCTCAAAATCTCATATTCTCATTTATCATTTACTACCTTTCAAAAACGCTTCCTGTTTTGTTATTATATTTCAAAAGCTGAAATGTTGTTTTCCAACTGCTTAGTTAAGTGTGTATATCTCTGGGTAATGGAAACTTCATGAATATTTACACCTAGTGACACTTATTTCTATCTTATTATTGAATTGTCTAAATGTTATTATCTGTTATATATCATTGAATGCAGTCTTTGCCATTTCTATTCTTTATCTGATCTCTGCTTCATATCTTCTATATTCTGTTGTATGTGTGCATGTATGTTATATGTGTAGGTGTACGTATATGTGATATGTGTAGGTTTATGTGTATGTAGACGGTTGTTTTGTCTCATATATCGAAGCACAAAACAAAAGCTTATCGCATGTGTTTATGCAAACACTGTTCGATCGAATCGGACCTGATTATTATGTGTTCTATAGCCAACGCTGTTTATAAAAGACGCGACTTAGTGAAGATCTTTTTGATAGAGCCAGCTGGTTGTTTTCTTAGAAATGTTCGTCAGTTTGGTTAGACAAAGATTCCGTTTGAAATAAAGATCTTCTGTTCGAATCCAGTGTTCGAATTTGTTTTTTTTTTACAGAAGTCCCTAATGTCTGTTAATTGATCATATTTATTGACTCTGGTGTTTCCCTTATTGTTCTTAAACCTCCTTATTTTCTTGTATCAATAGCAGTAAAATAGTAAACATAATCATCTTGAAGACACTAGACAAAGAGTTGAGAGAGAAAAGCCCGCCCCGTGTAGAGAGGTCGGGCTATTATCCAGATGTGCCTGTTCTTATTGTTGGAGAGATTTCATTTCTAGTCCTACTGGAGACAGACGATACAACGTAGATTCACGTCGAGGACGTACATCCAGATGTGCCTGTTCTTATTGTTGGAGAGATTTCATTTCTAGTCCAACTGGAGACGGACGATACAACGTAGGTTCACGTCGAGGACGTACAAAAACCCTTATAGTTTAATATCCATAATCATACACTGGAAAGTCACTGCATAGGAACAAAATCGTTTTATAGCAGTTAACTAAAAATTCTTATGAATTTTAATTCCTCAAAAATTAATTGATTACCTTCAACGTTATTACAGAGATCGTACAGTACCGCTGAGATCTTCTTGTGTAAGAAAGAGATTAGAACACACATGATTAATCACTGAAGTACAATGAATCTTGTACTTGAACACATTAACCACATTGAACTTGTCTTTAACTGAATTCCAACACTTCATTTTGATTGTTGCTTCAACTACAGGTTTCTTACTTTGTTCAACACTCGACAGGTGGCGTGCAATTTCTGCCGACAGGTATGGAACATATGGGGAAGCCCGGTTCAATGAAGTTTCCCTTTTTTCTGTTTTGAATTCCAACACATTACCTACTCATCATACATTTTGCATTTATTTATTTTTTAAAACATATTTTTCCTTTCACAGAAAGATCATCAAGTGAGGAGGCTGAGAGGTCTTTACATAACTTGGTCAAGCTTGCCTCTAACTGGGAGTGTGTTCCTACCATGCTGGAGAGTTTACTTCCGTACATGCGCAATCTCTTACCGGTCATTGAGCAGGTGGAAGCTCCTGTTGTAGAGAAGTCTATTAATGAACTATTCAATCAACTGCTACAGGTACATTTTACTAATACTAAATAGTTGTACATGTTTCTCTGATTGAATGATTGGTGATTGAGTACATCATTTCATATGATATTTATGTAATGTTGGTTATCTAAACTTATTTTCTATTTTTTTCGATTAATTTCTTTGTAGTCCTTCGTCTTTTCGCTTCTCTGTCTCCTGAGTCGTCACAATGTTACCGGGTTGTTGTCCAGTGTCGTCACTGCTGACTGTTACATTCGGGTTGTTGTTGGTTTACGTTCGTCGTCGAACTGCTACTGGGTTGTTGCACAGTGTCGTCACAATGTTACCGGGTTGTTGTCCAGTGTCGGGATTTTCTGTTTTTGTCCTGCGTTGCACTAGTGGTTTGGATGATAGTTATTTGTAGTTTTTTGACATGATTCTGCAATGTCATATAATAATTCTTTAAGTAGTCTTTCTCTCGTCTTCTTTCCTGATGTTCTGTTGAAGAAGACAGAAGGAGTTTGGTTGTATTCTTATTATATGGTCAACCACTTCATTCTTTGTTTCTCAATGTAATTCAAGCAGGGTTCTGTCCCTTCTTCTTCTTCTTTGCGTTCGTTCTTTACGACCAATTTTAATCAATCTTTGTGATATGTTTCATCTTTGCCAAGAACATGTATACGTTGCACATTGGTTTGGTAGACCCCTAAGCGCATAGACTTCTACACGTTTTTGACATGTGCATCCGATTTCAGCCAAACCTCCTTAGTCGCCTCTTACGACATGCGTGGCAGGTAACAATGGTTCTATTCTTTACACCCCAAATTTGGGCCCCGGTAACCACTCGGGTGTGTTCTGTCCCAACTTTCTTGCCTATGCTGATATTAGTGACTGTCTTTTCTAGTGTTGATGGTAACTTTTCGTTGGGAGTGCATTTCACATGTAGTTAGTTTTTGCAACTGTGCTGTGCTCAGTGCCAATGTCTGGTTCCGGTAATTTAAAGCAGGCATGCAAATTGCGAACATGAGGATGTTGCGCTTAAAATCGAAAGCTAGTACAACATGTTTTACATTAGTTCCACTGTTGTTTTAAGTAAAGTTTTCGTTATTAAGTACCATTTAGTCTGTTCATTTAATTATTCTATTTTAATATCTTATTTCTGCTAGATTTGAATATAATTTATGTTCAAACTCCCATTATCATGCGTGATTTCAAAATATAGCCTAAACATGTTATAACGATTACCACGAAATAACATAGTTAAATCCTAAACATTTATACGTGTACCACAAAAAATTATTTGATGCCATAATCAGTTTGCTAAATATGAACTTGAAACATATGATCCTTCTAACATAGGTGTAAACATTTTTCAACTTAGCAACAGCAATATCTAGTTATATACCCTTAAAAAAGTAGTTACACAAAATAAATAGTTAGTGTTTATTTGTATAGTGTTACAAATTTAGATTCGCTTACTTTTTAGCTTTAAAAATTAGTATGCCCAAAAATCATGACACACGTGTAGCACATGTCATGAGTTCGGAGCTTTAAAATTGTTAAAAATGTTAAACCACTGAAATAAAGCTCAGATGCCCTAAGAAGATATGGTATCCTCATTTGTTCTTTCTTATTACACGTGTTGTCGAATACAGTTAGTGCCTTTAAACATTTTCAGTGTATTTGGATTTATAATGTGAGAAAGTCTTTTTCAGCACAAAATTTTTTAAAATTCATTTTTCCATGAGAATATTTTCAAATGCTAATTCTCTCATCTTATTAAAAATACACAAGTTAATTGTACAAGCGTAATGAACAGATTTATTTTAAACTTATTTTGGAAATATTTCCATACAAGAAAATTGTTCAGTGATATTGCTTCTGTAATGTATCTCAAATTTCTAGTAATTTGTCTTGTAGTTTGAAGATATTTAACAGCCCATACGATACTAAGCTTTATAATATTCTGTCCATCTCTACAGCAATGTTTGTATAAAGCATAGTATATTCTGCGAACAACAAAGTTCATCATTGATTTTGTGAAAAACACGCATTAAACTGCTCTGCATTTAGGTTACGAAAGGTTGTTTTCACATTTCCCTGATGCAGTCCCAATTAATTAACAACTGACAATACAGTTACCTGCCATACCTACTAACATTTGTCTTAACCTATACATGAAAACCAGAAAATTTTCTTAAGATCTAGTCAACCAGGTAATCCTCTACCTCTCATGTCTGATGTGCGTAGTCTATATTGTTCTCCTTCTTATCACCTTTCAACTTTGAACAGTTAGTTTATTATAATGTTTGTTTTTCTGATAAAGATCTCTCCAATTTTCAGTATATTATCTTTTGCTGCTGTGTACCATACTGAGTGGTATCTTAAACGCTACATAAAGTTCACAGTCCTCTGCAGTTTCCTCCGATTGCTGATTGGCTCTTGACAACAGATTTTAGTCTTTGCATTTCTTTCGACGACTCAAATTGAAGTTAATTTTATGTCTTATACTGTTTTATGTTTACAATTGAATAAAGTATAGCAAGTCTTTTCCTGATTAGTTCATTCACTTTACTCTACGGTGTCACTTTGCAAAATGCACAACCACCTGCCGGGGATGTTTGACAAGAAGACCTGTAAACAACTCCTAGCTCCTACAACAAGCCAAGGTCTTCCTAACTATCACTGGGAATGTGGATATATTTTACATATAATATTAAATAGTTGTTGGAACATAACATAGAATTTAGGGTTAAGAAGTGTATCTCGATCAGTCGGCTCTGGTATTGTATGCAGAAAAGGCATGGTATTTGGTATTACATTTCAATATCGGAAAGCATTCGTCTTTCAATGGTGGTCGAACCTATGGAACTAATGTTGACCCTGATTGAGTCCATTATCGGGTAACTTTAATTTTTCTCAACATGACTATGAAATTTATGAAAGTTACGTTCTTTAACTAAGCGTTTATTGAATTTTTGTCGGAAGACATAACTATCACAAATATTTCAAATATAATCACGTAATTCAACAAATTAACTTTCAGTTTCAAACACAATAATCTTGGTAGGTTAATTCACAGCCATGATGCTTATTCAAGGAGATTATACAAGTGGGTTAAAGGGACAGCTCATTGTACAAGTTTTCTTCGGGAGTATTCATTATTTGGTGAATAATTTGAAGGATAGCTAAAGAGTATATTTCGGGACTAAAAATCAGTCATGTTTGGGAACACACCCACCTTCTTTGAACACCAATAACTTATAAACTATTAAAGATAAACACATAATTCAAAAAGAATATCAAACTAGAAAGACTGATAAACATTAAAAGTACCATTTTTGTTTATAATTTGAGAATATCAATTTTCGATGAAATCTGGGTGGGTCTCCCGCCTTAAAGCAGGCATGCAAATTATGTGGAACGTCTGTTGTTTAGCTGTCAGTGAGATGTTTGGGTGCCTTAACAATGGAACAGGCTTGTAGGTTACAACATTTGCTTTTTTTACACTCTAGTCTCTATCTGTCTGTCTAGTCTTCATCTTCTAGTATTCCTAGTTTTCCGTTATATTCATAGTACTTCTTTATGTGTGTTCATTGCTTGTTTATTGCGTACTTTGCTATCTTATCTTCTTGCCTTTGATGATTTTGTTTATACACTTTATGTTTCAGAGTACGTACTTTTTCATTATTAACATTCGTATAATTGCAACATAGTTAGGTGCCCTTAAACATTGTTATACACATGTTAGCCACGAAATAACATAGTTATATGCCCTTAAACATTGTTATATACGTGTTAGCCACAAAATAACATAGTTAGGTGTCTTTAGACATTATTATACACGTGTTAGCCACGAAATAACAGTTAGATTCGCTTAAACATTGTTATACACGTGTTAGCCACGAAATAACATAGTTAGGTGCCCTTAAACATTGTTACACACGTGTTAACCATGAAATAACATAGTTAGGTGCCCTTAAACATTGTTATAAACATGTTAGCCACGAAATAACATAGCTAGATGCCCTTAAATATTGTTATACACGCGTTAACCACAAAATAACATAGTTAGGTGTCTTTAAACATTATTTTACACGTGTTAGCCACGAAATAACAGTTAGATGCCCTTAAACATTGTTATACAGTGTTAGCTACGAAATAATATAGTTAGGTGCCCTTAAACATTGTTACACACGTGTTAGCCATGAAATAACATAGTTAGGTGCCCTTAAACATTGTTATAAACATGTTAGCCACGAAATAACATAGCTAGATGCCCTTAAATATTGTTATACACGCGTTAACCACAAAATAACATAGTTAGGTGTCTTTAAACATTATTTTACACGTGTTAGTCACGAAATAACAGTTAGATGCCCTTAAACATTGTTATACACGTGTTAGCCACGAAATAATATAGTTAGATGCCCTTAAACATTGTTAGCCACAAAATCTTTTTAAAATTATTTTTCGCAGAAATCTATTTTCAAATGCATCCAATTTACTTGCGACATCTTTATTAATTTTCCAACTCTCCTTGGCATATGTTAGTATTGATACAATACAAGAATTGACAATTCTAGATTTATTTTTTAAACTATGTAGCTTGGAGTACCATATCTAATGTAAACTTTTTTAAAACTGATATTGCTTTGATAAATCGTATCATAATATCTTGTATAATATTTCTATGTAGTAAAAGATATACAACCACAAAAACTCAATAATATTCATGTCTCTCGTCATCACATCAATGTTCATGAATATATATTAAAACAGTTATATCTCTTGATTACGTTAAACAACAATAAACTGCAGTCACATTTGTATTTTGTAACTAATTAGTCACGACATATAAACGCCCGGGTTGAAACACTTGTAAGGTTCAACAGAAACCGTCAGAGATTTACAGTGCAACATTTGGCACAATGTTTCCCTAGAGATACCAGGTCCACCAATTAATATAAAACAAACTGACAATACAGTATACCTACAAGACTAATAACATTTGTCTCTAACTTCCTTATACAATGAAACAGGGGACCAGACTAAAGTTCTTGTTAAGACTAACTTAAGGAACTACAGAATAGATAATGTTCTCTTTTTTTCCCTCCTCTTATGTCTCTCTGTATATGTGTGCTTAGTCTCATGTTCGTTTCTTTCTTCTTTTTTATCATCCTTCTCATTTAGATCTATGTTTTAGTTTATTTAGTAATCCTTGTCTGTGTTTGTTCCTTGATAAAGATCTACGACCGAAACGTTTTTTTTTTTTTTAGTTTATCATTTTGCTATTCAATTTTGCTTGCTTATGTGATACCATACATACATGTCTTTGTTCTTAAACGCTAATTTATTACGTATCACCGCAGCCTCCCTCGGTTTTCTCCCGATCTGATTGGCTCTGACTAGACTAGATTTGTAGGTTTCAGCACATCCTTCTTTTCTATCATTCAATTGAAGTTATTTTATTCTTACTACTGTTTCTACTGCTACTACAAAAATTGTCACATATGTCACACATGTCATATAAAGGGTTTTTAATCCGATGGATTGAGTTCATTTCACCGGGTTTTACCCCATACGGCTCGGTCCCTCTCCCCAGAAATGGCACACCACCTGCCGAGAGTATTGCACAAAGCACGAACTCCGTAAAGCACGAACTCCGTAGCTCTAACAACAAGCCTAGGGTCTCTGGAAAAACTGCACTGTTGAGTAATGATCATATATACATATACATATTAAATTAGTTGTTAGGAACATGTAACATAAGAAATTAAGGGAATTAAGAAAGCGTGTGTATCCTCGAGTCCAGTGGCGGCTCGTGGTCATTTTTCTTGGTGAGGCCAGACACACATTTTAGGAAAAATCATGGTTTTTGGAATATTTACTATTATTGTCTATTCCGGAAAGTTATTCCCCCTTTCGATTAGTGGTGAGGTCGGAACCCACTGGCACTTAATGACGAGTCGCCCCTGCTTTGAGTCCATGTCATCGGGGCTAACCTTTAAGTTTTTCCTTCGAATCTATTGACTAGAAATATGTAGTAAAAGTTGGTTTTTGTCGATAGCTTATACGACATGTAGCTAATGGATGTAGATATTAGTAGTTAGTAGTAGTAGAACTAAGTAGTAGATAGAAGTGGTGGGGGCTGTAGTAGTAATAGTTGGTACTAGTAGTTGTGAGTAGTTTAGTTGACATTTGTTAGCAGTAGAAGTAGTATTAGTTAGTAATAATTATTAGTAGTACGTTAATAGTTGATAGTAGTTAATTTGTAGCTAGTAGTGTAGTAGTAGTAATAGTTGGTACTAGTAGTTGGTAGTAGTAGTTGTAGTTGACATTTGTTAGCAGTAGACAGTAGTATTTAGTTAGTAATAATTATTAGTAGTACGTTAATAGTTGATAGTAGTTAATTAGTAGCTAGTATTAGTAGTAGTAGTAATAGTAATAGCAGTAGTATTTATAGTAGTGGTAGTAGTAATAGTAATGTTGGTGGTGGTAGTGGTTGTAGTAGTAGTGGTAGTGGTAGTAGCAGTATTAGTGGTAGTAGTAGTCGATTGATTCTGTTGATTGATTGACCATCATCTTTTCACTTCGGTGAGTGCTCCGATCTCTTTCTCACACATAAAGATCCCAGCGGCAGTGCACAAACTCTATATCACCGGCGAGGGAACCCTGGTAGTAGTAGTAGTAGTTGTATTAGTGGTAGCAGTAGTGGTTTTTTTAATTGGTAATAGTAGTAGAAATAATATTAGTAATAGTTATAGTTGTTGTAGAAGTAATAGTAACATTTATTCGAATATAGGGGTTACAGAAGAGTCCTCTCTATATCTTGGACAGAGACGAGAACAAATAGATATATCCAGAAAGAACTCAAAATCAAAGAAAACTGGCTGATGCTACAATTAAGAAAGAGAAAATTGAGATATTTTGGGCATATAAAAAGACATGAAGGGCTGTCTTTCAACCGTATCATTTCTCAGATAGATCAAGCCTTAAAAAGAGACCAGAAAAACACTGGGAAGTAGAGTCAGCTGTGTGATGTTGATCAAATCACCTACTGTATGCCGATTGTCAGTGAAAAAAACAGGCTTAATACCGTATTCCCCGATATGCCTCCTGGTATGAAAATGGGTTCATTTATTTTATTGACATATGGGAATAGAGAAATATAAAATATTGTACCAAGCTAGACTCGAACTACGGAATCTTCACGGCATGCGATCACTAGCGCAGAGTGTTATCAATTTATTATCGTCGTATGCATTATCCCATTCTTCTTTGTAATATGGAAAACATACACTAACTTACATGCAGTTTAAATGTCTTAGTCTTAAGACTTAGCCATGTAAAATGCAACCGATATAAGCTAAGCTCTGTTTTAATAGCATTCTTAAATGAAACCTGTATGAATATAACTAACTCATCGATCTAACGACCTCTCATTTCAGACCTGTTACTCTCAACTAACGCAAGCCAGCACAAATGAAGTTAAACATTCCATTTTTATCGAACTTTCCAAACTTCTTCAAGCATCACTAGAACTCATGCGTGGCAAGCAGAGCCTTCACTTCACTGCGCTGTCCACCGTCAACAGAATCATGGATATTTGTATTGTTCACAAAAACTATGAGTTCGGATCACCGTCCACTAGACAAGATGCTGATCAACCCCACTTCACTGCAACTAGTCCAGAGTTTGGAGTGACTAAAGGGTTGGGAGGACACGCTGGATCTTCTGTTAAAGAAGCAAATGGTGGAAGAGATTCGTACCCTGTTCGGTTTCAGAGCCATGCCCACCCTCACACTGGATTAAGTAATAGGTTGAGCAGTTCAGACGAGTCTTCCACATCTGCAAGCTTCTTAACACCAACACCCAAGAGTCTCTCCTCCTCCTACACGCCTTTAATCCCGTCCTCCGTAATATCGTCGCCATCAATCCTCCCCGGATCTGTTGGTTCTGTTCCTCCATCAACAGTCACATCTACTGCCTCTACCTCCATCACGTGTTCCACCACTCTAAATAGAATTTCTTCTCTTCACAAACGTCGAGCCAGCCAGGTTCAACACGACCACCATCCCCCACAGCAACCACAAAGTGGCTCGGACGATGACGACCCGACCAAGCAGGGAGGGACAGTAATTAGGACTCCTCTAGAGATATTACTGTCCTTGGATCCGAGTCAGATTGTATCATGTTTACATAACAACATCACCATGCACAAACGTATTATTGGTACTCGACAGAAGTGCACACCAAGCGTAAGACAGAGGCACTGTACACATCATTGCCTGCAGATACTCAGCGCACGTGTTCTTACTCTCATGTGTCATAGTGCAAACGTCCAGCATAAGTTAGTGACCAGGGGTCATCTCAAGATGTTAGTTGAAGCCTTGGATCCTAACCATGATCCTGTAAGTTATCCATAGCAAAATCTAATGATATTCCTTCTCTTTATTTTCTCTTTAATGTAGTTTTTTCACTGTCTGCTTCACTGCTTCTTTCTATTTAATATTTTTAACGAAACAGTTCGCTCATTGCATCTGTTGGTGAATTTGTTACTGTTCTTTCAATTCTTTCTCAGAGATCTTTACTCTTCATTTTTACTCATTTTTTCTCATAATTTAAACTGTTATGTTTTTCTTATTGTTTTCTCATAATCTAAACTGTTATGTTTTTCTTATTGTTTTCTCATAATCTAAACTGTTATGTTTTTCTTATTGTTTTCTCATAATCTTTACTGTTATGTTTTATCATTGTTTTCGTATTGTGTTAGCTAGTGATAAGAACGTATTATATGTATACAAAATGATATACAGTCCATGCCATTTCGTAAAAACACAAATAAGAAAACTGCAGCTTAATTTCAAAACACAGAATCCGAAAGAGAAAACGAACAAAAAATAATTCAGCCCCTGTGTGTTTATCAATGTGGCATTTAATGTGTTAATTGGTATCTTTGTTGTTTTGTGTTTTTTTTTTTGGGTAAGATGGCGTATGTTCTCCGCAAAGCCTTTATGGAAAAAGAGACGTATTCATCCGCCGGTGCAGCCAGTACTTGCAGCAATTATTGAAGACTTCTGTACCAGACAGATTTTGTTTGGTTCTTTAATTCACAATCTAGAATTGTGACATTAGTAGATTCATGGGAGATGGTTTTATGTCGCCAAGATTATCCTCATTTGTCAGTGTCATGTCATTAGAAAGAAAGAACATAGGATCCACCCATTCAAGAAAAAAACCATTACGTTCGTTGCAGACATTTTTCATTGTTTAGAGAAACTTTTCTCCATGTCCATATTTGATTATCTACTATCTCAACAACTTTTATGATAAACTTTCTGGATACAGTCCTCACAATCTTCGTTTTCTTATTTTTCGTCGCCTGCTATGAATTCATGTGAAATTTTGGTGCCTGGTAGAGCGCCTCAGTCTGATTCTTTCTTGAAGGTTTGCTTTCCTTATACTAGTGTATCTCACATTTCAGTCGAACCTCGCTTCTACTTCAAGGCTGATTGTAATTTAGGTCTCCAAGTAAAGGATCAGGGTCTCATGTAGTCCGACTGTATACCATGTGCACTGCGAAAATATTGTACCAAGCTAGACTCGAACTCCGGAATCTTCACGACATGCGATCACTAGCGCAGAGTGTTATCAATTTATTATCGTCGTATGCATTATCCCATTCTTCTTTGTAATATGGAAAACATACACTAACTTACATCAACACAAAAATGTGCTAAATTATTTTCACATGTTCCTATCTGCAAACATTACTTCCATTATCGATTTATAAGGGAAGACTGCAGTAAAACTAAGTAGCAATTGCGAAACCAGTAAAAGCTTGATAAAGGCCTTTTGGTTGAAACGTTGGTGCGTATTGTTTTTGTATTTTGTATAAAGCATGCAGTTGCATTGATACACGATTTATAATTGATTACAGTTGCTAATGCATGAAAGTATTACAATACACAATGATATATGTATTTATTGAGTGATACAGACTTCATTCTGAGCCAAACTGTGCACACACACACACACACAAATAGATTTATTATCCACATATCACACACACAGATAGATTTATTATCACATATCACACAGACAGATAGATTTATTATCCACATATCACACACAATATAGATTTATTATCCACATATCACACACAGATATATTTATTATCCACATATCACATACACAGATATATTTATTATCCACATATCACACACACAGATAGATTTATTATCCACATATCACACACACAGATAGATTTATTATCCACATATCACACACACAGATAGATTTATTATCCACATATCACACACACAGATAGATTTATTAGCCACATATCATTCAAAGGTTTATATTGTATACGTTTCACGTTCGTAAAATAGTCTACCCTGTTAAACTCTAAACCTGCGAAGAATAACCTTCGAGCACGGTTTGTACTTTTGCAATTTCCATTCAAATTCTGATGAACAAATCAAATACGATTAATCGAATAGCGATTCCACCACCGTGTTTGTGTGTGTATATGTCTTTGTCTGTGTGTGTATGTGTATGTGTGTGTACAGACGAAGCACATGAATATGTGTTGCTGATATTTGTTTGCCTATTTATCGAACATGGTGCACTTGTACAAAGCGACATTTACGAACAGTTGGCTGTATTTGTTGTTGATGTTGTTTAATATTGTACTTGTATTTTAATTTTAAAATTAGTGATCAGGAATAAACTATTCATATGGTACATTACAAGAGTGTACAGAAACTGAGCATATTCATAATGCCTCCATGATCAATTACCATTTTTGGGTATATATTGACAACATATGCAAAATAACCAATTCAAGCGAAGGTCAACATCATGATGAGTCATATCAGGGGCGGCTCGTCATTAAGGGCCAGTCTTACGGGACACCACAAAGACCACTACTACTCAGATACAATGTCTTCAAGACCAAAGGTTGCCAAAGCAAACGGTGGCCCACGGAAATATCAGAGAATACTCTAGGGTACTTACCAGAACTCTTCACATACCCTGAACGCTGAATGACACAACATGAATAGAGCAAAGAGGAAGATGGACATTGAACACAAGAATCTTGAAACTTGTTATGGCTGACCTTCAATTCCAGCTAACCTATGAGCTAACCGATCTCTTCGTCGATACGAAAAACAAATACGAAGATCTCACAGATAAAATGAGCAAAACAAACACGAAGATATCACAGAAAAAAATGAGCAAAACAAACACAAAGATCTCACAGATAAAATGAGCAAAACAAACACGAAGATATCACAGAAAAAAATGAGCAAAACAAACACGAAGATATCACAGAAAAAAAGGAGCAAAACAAAAGCGAAGATCTCACAGAAAAATTGAGCAAAACAAACACGAAGATCTCACAGAAAAATTGAGCAAAACAAACACGAAGATATCACAGAAAAATTGAGCAAAACAAACACGAAGATATCACAGAAAAAAGGAGCAAAACAAACACGAAGATCTCATAGATAAAATGAGCAAAAAGAAAGCAAGGAAATTAGAACCTGCGGAGTAGCGGATAAATTACAACTGTGTTAATTGGGAATATTATAAATTATGTGCTGTGGCAATTCATGTATATTAATTATAAAAATTGATTATCTGCTGGTGTGTCACCGAAAAAAACTTATATAACGCTAAACTCTGAAATCATGACACTTGGTCAGTTTATTCCTGCAGACATTTGAATGTCAGTGCGACCAATTTCAACTCTTTACGTGCTTTCTTTACCGAGTTCTAAGTTTATTAATTATGTTTGACAATTTGTACATTTCATAGCATGTTAAGTCAGAAGGTAAACTACGTCATAGAGAATGTACATCTGTAAGCGGGGGGAAATCGTAGTTGCGCCATTTGTGAAATGTCAATATCAATTTTTTTTTTAAACAGCTACAACTTTTTTTTATTTTTAAAAACAACAGAGACAAATTTATTTCTCCATTTTTTTCTGTCATATAAACGTCTATAGATTTTTTTTAAATATAAAAGGGATATACAATTTATAAACAATACAGTTGTGAAGAAACCCATTTTCATACCGTGAGGTATATTGCTGAATACGGTGTTAGGCCTGTATTTTCTTTAACCTGCTGCACATGGTAGAGAGAAGTGGGGGTGGTAGGTGATCTGGACAACATAACGCATGCGACATTTACTTCATATTGTTATTTAAGTATACACATGAAGCTGAATCGACATGAGAGCCGTTACGGTCGGGAAAATAAGGCACAAGTAAATTCCATATCAAGCTGAGTAGTAAAGATAGTTTTTTCATGAACTAATACATGACAATTTTAGATGAGAGAAAGAAAAGCAACAAACAAATATAGTTCATGTCATTCTCTAAAGAGTTCCTTCAAAATAAATAATTAATTGTATTAGTACAGATATCAACAAAAGCAAGACATTGTGTGTTTGAACTTATCATCAAACAAGGAAGTTAACATGTTTTTAAATAATGTAATCTCGTCAATGTCTTCATTATTTTTATTTTCCAAGATGAGCGGTTCTCATACAATAGATCGCATACTATTGAAAGTGTTAGCCAGAAGCTGCAGTAAAAACGTAAGAACTACTGTTGCTAACATTTTGCAAGATGAGCGGTTCTCATACAATAGATCGCATGCTACTGAAAGTGTTAGCCAGAAGCTGCAGTAAAAACGTAAGAACTACTGTTGCTAATTTTGAAGATGACGTTCTCATAAAAAAGATCGCATGTACTAAAGTGTTATAGAAGCTAGTTAAACGTAAGAACTACTTTGCTAAATTTTGCAAGATGAGCGGTTCTCATACAATAGATCGCATGCTATTGAAAGTGTTAGCCAGAAGCTGCAGTAAAAACGTAAGAACTACTGTTGCTAACATTTTGCAAGATGAGCGGTTCTCATACAATAGATCGCATATATGAAAGTGTTAGCCAGAAGCTGCGTAAAACGTAAGAACTACTGTTGCAACATTTTGCAAGATGAGCGTTTCATACAATAGATCGCATGCTACTGAAAGTGTTAGCCAGAAGCTGACGTAAAAACGTAAGAACTACTGTTGCTAACATTTTGCAAGATGAGCGGTTCTCATACAATAGATCGCATGCTACTGAAAGTGTTAGCCAGAAGCTGACGTAAAAACGTAAGAACTACTGTTGCTAACATTTTCCAAGAACAAAAGAGAAGAGGGAAAGATGTAATAAAATTCAATGTAAGTGTATAAGAGCGGAAAATAAATCAATGAGTCAACAAGCAAACATGCAATGATAATACATATTGATTGATTGCGTATGTTTTATCTCCACATCAAAAGGTCGGCAGAAATGGATTTCCAACATTTTCTGTCCTATGTCATGGTGGTGTATTCTGATAAACGTATCATTGCCAGTAGTTTATTGTTTTCCTACCAAGTAGATTGTTACCAACCTCTTCTCTGTTTATATTCAACTTTTCCCCTCAGTATACTTTTCCCCACAGTATACTTTTCCCCACAGTATACTTTTCCCCACAGTATACTTTTCTCCTCAGTATACTTTTCCCCACAGTATACTTTTCCCCACAGTATACTTTTCCCCACAGTATACTTTTCTCCTCAGTATACTTTTCCCCACAGTATACTTTTCCCCACAGTATACTTTTTCTCAGCGTCGTGTTTCTTTGAAAATGAAAATCGAGGCATATCCTTTACAGGATGCCACCATTAACCACAGCAAGCGAGTCGAAGGTTCTATTCGCACCCTTTATACGTTCAGTAGTTCGCCATTGCTTTATTAACGGCGAGGTCTATTTTTGGCGTTCGTAAAAATCCACAAGAACGAATTCGCTTCCAAACTGCCCGCTCGCGGAGTTTGAACCAGGGACACTTGGGTTGTGACTGAGCTCACTACCGCGTAAGCTACAAACACCCATGTCTCTGTATATGCTCAAAATATTTCAATGTGTTTCTGATTTCCTTCAAAATTGCTTTCTTTATTCATAATGTTTTCATGAATTCTTCATTTGCTTGTTTGTGTCCATGAATTTCGCACATATTTGGTAATATTTTTGCATCTCAAAGATTGTAATTTTTATTCTAGTGAAACACGTACAAACAAAGTACTATAGTTTTACAAAATACATAAACAGTGACGATAAACAGCAACGTTTCGACCAACAAGGCCTTTATCAAGCAAACGAACAAACAGGAGTGACAAATTAAATGAAACACAAATGGACGACCAAATACCAACGTATCTAAGGAAAATCTGGAATAAAAACGAATAACGAAATAAATGTAACACAAAAACACACATAAAAACTAGAAATAGAACGGAAAAGAAACAATGAAACATCTAGTAAATATATAACTTGAATACATGCAACATATACCCATATAGATTATAAAGCATGGGAAGAGAAAGTACTAAGAAGCATAAGAATGTAATACAGGCAACATATACCCATAGAGATTACAAGCATGGAGAGAAAGTACTAAGAAGCATAAGAATGTAATACGTTGAGCCCGCGTGGTGCAAGGTACCATACAAAGAAATCAACCGATTCTCCAGAGCAAATCGACTCGATCATCAGAGAACATGATCGGATGGCTGGACCTGACATCGTAAGCTCCTGAATGGCCAGTATCAGTTGAAATGGGTAGCTCATAGGTCACAGAGCATGCGTATATCGCGCAAGTGTTAGGCGAACGGTCAACTGATCTCTGCCGGTTTCCAATAAGGCCTTGTCTGCACGCTTGCAGATATGGCATAGATAATTTACGGACTGCACGTGATATTATTTTGGAAAGCCACATTCGTTGTTGAAGACAGTTTCATGCAGTCCCGTAATATATCTATGCCATTATCTGCAAGCGGTGCAACAAGCTCTATTGAAACCGGAGGAGCTCAGTGACGATTCGCCCAACACTTGCGGATATACGCCAATGCTCTGTGACTCTGTGCTACATTTCAATGATACTGGTCATTCAGAGTTGCGATGTCAGGTCACAGACATCGATCATGTTCCTCTGATGATCGTAGTCGATTTGCTCTGAGAATCGGATTGATTTCTTTGTTGTACTTGCGACCGTGGACAACGTATACATTCTTTTATGTTCTCAGTACTTTCTCTTCCATGCTTTGTAATCTCTAGGTATATGTTGCATATTTCATCTTATGCTTCTTGGTACTTTCTCTCCATGCTTATAATCTTTGGTATATGTTGCATGTATTCAAGTATATTTTACAGATGTTTCATTGTTTCTTTTCCGTCTATTCTAGTTTTTATGTGTGTTTTTTGTGTTACATTTATTTTCGTTATTCGTTTATTCCATCCTTTGATACGTTGGTATTTGGTCGTCCATTTATTTTCATTTTAGTCATCCCTGTTCTGTTCGTTGCTTTGAAAGGCCTTGTTGGCTCTAAACGTTGTTGTTATCGTTACTGTTTATGTATTTTTTCAAACTATATTATTTTGTTTGTACGTGTTTCACTATTTGACAAGTTTTCTGCAGTCTCTATTTCAATTTTATTCTAGCTCATTGTTCAATTACTCTTTTCCTGTGCTATGCTGAAATGACGAATATGTATGTAATATATATCTTCTGATAGCCAGAGTAGCATGATAATTAGGACACTCGTTTCTTAGTCGTGTGGTCTAGATTCACAGTGGGAGTAAGTTTTGTCCGACATTAACAGCACTCAGATCGATTGAGTCTTAATTGTGAACCTGAAAAGCACTGGGAAGTTAATACGACAGAGGTGATGTTTACCTATGGTATGCCAATATTCGATGAAAAATACGGGTCTAATATCGTATTCGCTAACATACCTCGTGGTAAAAGAAATGTTTCTTTCTGTTGTGCCTTTTTAACCCCTGTTAAGACATAGGCTCTTAGCCAACTAGTGTCAAGTTTTCCTATCTTTATCTCCTGTATCTCCTTCTAACTCTTCCGTATATAGTTCTACTCTCCATTCATATTTCTTCTCTATGTATTTCTAGACATTTCCCCTCTCTTATGCCTTCCCTGCGTGTTCAAGGAAAGGATCCGTTTTTATTCCACTCGTGTTTTTTAAAGGTATCTAGCGCCGCGTCTTTTCTACATATTTGGTTTACTGTGAACTTTCTGGATCAATACATAAGCTACTTAACTGTGACACAATCATACCATATAAATCATTCTACTCTGTACATACACCACTTGATGAATGTTTGTAATTTATTAGTTGCATTTATATATTTCTAAACTGATGATGAAGCTCGCCCCTTGTGCTTGCTATCGTCCACCAGTACACTACTTTCCGTTGTGCCACTGATAGCTCAGCTTTCTAGCACATTAAAAACATAAACGCAGACACTACCTTCTCTAACACCATTACTTTTACATCAGTACAGATGCATCTTATGTAAACTGTTAAGAAACGAAACAATTATCAACAAAGAATAAGGAAACAGTACAATGAACTCTATGAATCGTGTGATATAGATATCTCTGGCGTTAGAATTGCATGTTACCATCCAAACGCCATATATGCATTTGTGCTCCAAATAGGTGATCCGTTATATATGTACATGTTATATATTATGACCGTGCGCAGGATAGCAGTAGTTGTTAATAAACTCGCTCTCAAGGCTGGTGGTCTGGTTCAACTCCTGCAGTCCGCTGTGTTTACAATCATCTGGGTCTCATCTGGGTACCAGACATGCTCTGGAAAGTAAAGCGGCGTGATGCTACCACATCCCATCGTGTGTCGACGATCAATGAAAAATACAGGTCTAACACTGTATTGACCTATATACCACGAGGTATGAAAGGGTTCCTTTACTTCATATATATATGTATGATGCTTGAGTATTAAAAAGTACAAGCAAAAATAAACCTCTCTATACCTTAATGTATATTGGACAATACGATGTTATGACGTATTTTTCATTGATCGTCACACAGATGGTTGATGTGGTCAACATCACCGACCACCTTAACTTCCTAGTATTTTTCCTGGTTCCTGAAGGCTGGGTCGACCTGAGAGTCGATACGGTCGGAATAATATTTCAGACACATTGTGGAATTAAACCCAGACCACTAGTCAAAGAAGCGAGTTTGAGTATTACATTATCGTATAATATCACATATAAAACACACTCGAGTATGCTTGATCTATCTTACAACTTCTCTTTCTTTCTTTTCTTTTTCTCGAATCCTGTTGCCTGATGCGTCAGGTCAAGAATTTCTCAACCTGTTGCCTCACAGCGTCAGGTCGAGAATTTTCAATCTGTTTGCCTCCAGCGTCAGGTCAGAAGATTTCTCAATCCTGTTTGCCTCAGGTCAGGTCAAGGAGATTCCAATCTGTTGCCTCACAGGTCAGGTCAAGAAGAGATTCTCAATCCTGTTTGCCTCATGCGTCAGTCAGAAAATTTCTCAACTGTTTGCCTCAGCGTCAGGTCAAGAAGAATTTCTAAAACAGGCCCTTGTATGCGCTTCGTAGATAGTATCTTTCGTCGCCTCAGTTATCTCTGAGATCCATCTTTTGCTTGGCCGACCTTTTCCTTTGTACCCGTTGTATCGGAACAGCATTGCTCTTTGGGGTGATCTGCCTACGAGGTCGAACCATTTAATTTTTTTTTATGAGTCTAATACTGATGTTGTACCACATTTTTCCTGATGTCTTCATTTCTCAACCGGTCTCTTCTTGTTACACCCAGCATTCTGCGTAGACACTTCATCTCTGTCGTGACTAGTTTTCTTCTATCATTTGTTGTCATCGTCCAGGTTTGGCACTGATAGCATAATGTGGGGAGAAGATTGTGTTGAACATTGCTCTTTTTGTGTTCATGGTGACATGTGTGCATTTTAAAATTGGCGCCATTTGCCCTATCATTTGATTTGCTTTTTGCATCTGTGTTGAATTTCATTAGTTATTCTTCATTTTGCTGAAAAAATGCTCTTCCATGTATGTGAAGTCTTTTACTTGTTTTAGTGGACGATTGTCGAAAAACTTATAGTATAATGAAAGTCCAAAATAATACTCACCATCATTTACCAATGTTATTTATACAACTTTTTTTTTTTTAAACTGAACGTATATTAACGAACAGAAAAACATAAAGCCTACCATGCTACACGATAATATTTCTTGAACGTTGATAGATAATACCACTTCATAAAGCAAACTGTCCATCTAATGTAGTATACTGATGTTGTACCTCAAAAGTAATTTTTTTAAATTCCATAGAATTTTTCAGCCTATTTTGAATTATGAATGCAGGGGTAGTCATAGTACCTAATATGACGCCTCTAATTTATTTTTGCGTGTACGCTTGCTTTCCTTATCACCAGTTTCGATAGTTTTTATTGGAGAATTACTTCGACTTCAGAGGTAATTGTAGTTTAGATCCTAATTTAGATCAGGGTCTCCTGTAGTCCGACCGCGTACTCGCTCGTATCGACTTTCTTTTTTTTTTAAAAACCAATCTGTCCTCGAACAGCGGAATTTTTACGGCACTTGTTCACTAGTGCAGTGTTATCAACTCGGCTATTTGTGTCCTCTTTCCACATCTTTAAGTTTGTTTTTAAGACATAAAACGCGGATGTATTGTTACCTTCTATTTACTACCTGCTTCTAGAATGTATTATACGAGCAGTTGTATAGACCTGAACAATATGTTCAGTATCCAGGATTTGTGGGTGGTAGTTTTTTCCCACTATTTTTGTGAAGCAATACTTTCAGCTTTTTAAAATAAAATTTGACAGATTTTCCAATGTTGTTTACTTTCGATAATGAAAACTGTTCTTTTTTTAGTACTCGCGTATGGCACGCATCTAAGTTTTAGAGATCAAAAATGAGTTTTAAAAGATTGTATTTTTTGTACGCTATATTTAAAGGTAAAGTGTCTTCTTGTCGTAAACGAATATTTTAACAAGAATTGTTTGTTTATTATAAGAAAAGTATCATATTAACACCTAACAAATACAAACAGACGTTGAATTTGGAAAATAAATTGTTCACGTGTGTCAATATTCTTGGCAGGTGGTTCAGAATCCTGTCAAAATCTTACCTGTTTCCATTAACCTTTCAATTCGTTTTTTTTATAGTTTTTTTTTTTTTTTATACTACCTACAGAGTTAGCAATTGCTTAATTTTTTGACATTTATTTTGTCAACTCATTTTACTGTATTTGTATTATTATTGTTATTGCTGTCATTATTATTAGTGTTATTGCTGTCATTATTATTATTGTTATTGCTGTCATTATTATTAGAAAATGAACAAGCATTTGGAAGACATAATTAATGCCTTTGAGATGAGGATATAAAAAAAAATAGGTCGTATTTCATGGGGAAAAAACAGAGAAATACAGAGAATGCACTGTAGTTCCTGGTTCATACTTGTGCACCTAAGAAAATTATCAGAAACTTTCTCCACCCTTATTAAATAAACAAGTTCAACAAAACAGTCCTTGTCTTTTGATGCGTTTCTTGTTTCTTGCAAATTTTTTCTTTCTTTTGCAACAGTTCTTCGTTATTCGTTTCATAATTTTACCAACAACATGGCGATATATACAAAGTAAAAACTGGTACGGTGGAGTCATCAGAGCACAGTCTTCAATCAACGAATTTCCAGTATGATTTCCGGTTCGGTAAAATCTACATTGAAGAAAATGAGTATCCCGGCCTTTTGAGTAGATGGGAAATTCGATATCTCCTTGTGAGCTACTGCGTAAAGGTTTTGACTCTGACACTAGCAATTAGATTCTCAAAATATATTTGCCTTTCTCATCACTTTCTCTCTCGCTCTCTCTCTCGCCTCTCTCTCTCTCTCGTTGTTTCTTCTCATCTACTCTTTCGCACACTCTCTTTCTCACAGCTTCTCTTCGCTCTACCTCTTTCGTCATTCGACTGCATTTTCCTCATCGCCCTCCCCACCCCCACCCCCAATCAATCATTATCGTGCCTGACTCTCCTCTTTCTTTCCATCACCTCCTCTCTTTTTCCTGTCCCTCCATTATCTCATCACTTCCGCACGTTTTAAAAAAAAACCATTTTCAAAGAGAAAGTCCATTCAATCGCTGATAGTAAATTTCTAGACTGATGAATCTAACAGTCATCTGATAATGATTAAAGTCGGTAAATCTGTTCGTCAAATAGTGGATTGATTGATTGATTTATTGATTGATTAATATGACTATCATTACTGCACTGCGGTGTCTAACCATATGTGCTCCGATGTCTTTCTTACGCAGGAAGATCTCAGCGTCAGTGCTTCGGTGAGGAAAACGATATAATTTTGAAGATAATAAAACATGTCAGAACTGTATTATTAAACTTCTAAGGAATGTTGCTTGGTCTGCAACTTGACAACATACCCATATATATTTTAAACTACCAATGGTTCTTTTATGTTCTCAACTTTAACACAGAACCTTCGTTTTTATCATCCATTTCCGATATGACTGTAAGCTTGAACTCACCTACTTTGAGAATATAGATCTTTGACAAAAATATCCAGATATCTCAACATAGAGAACAAACCGCGTACTTTTGTAACGAGAGACTTCTAACCAGTGAAAACTTTTAATAAACTCACATCAAACTCCCTCCCTTATCAACTAAGCACAGACATGATGTGGAAACTTCTAATAAACTCACATCAATCTCTCTTATCAACTAAGCACAGGCATGAGATAAAGTGAACTCACACATGGAAGTTTGCTGTGAAATATCTCCAACATGTACTGTTCTTTGTTGGCACAAGTAGAACAATGCACGAAGAAAGCTACCATTGTTTGTTCAACATTTGATATTTCCTTCCCGTTAACCAAATCACGACTTCAGAAAACATATCACTGTTATATAATATATCCAGATTTTAACACAGAAAATATGATTTGTTGCACCTTTAATAAGAGTATTACAAAGATTGTCTAGTGTATAGAACATAAAGTAACAGTTCTACGTTTTACGAAGTTATATTTTAAAGTATTTCTTTGCTTGATTAAACAGCAATCTATGTTTAATAGTCATTATTCACCGTTAAGTATGACATGTGTACAGAACTATTATAGGGACAGCTTGTATGTCCTACAGAACTAAGATACTGCATCTTCTTCTATCGTACCGAGCTAAGAAACGATACCCTTGTCTGTTGTGTGCAATTTTTTTAAGTATTTCCAGTTATATTAACTGCTTCCATCTTTTCATCAGATCTTCTTCATCTGTTCATCAGATCGTCTTCATCTGTTCATCAGATCTTCTTCATCTGTTTCTCTCTATCTGTTGTTTCTGGAACAAGACCTGTTACTATACTATTAGCCGGTCTTCTCAATACATTTTCTATCGAGTTCGAATGTGTTTTCATAAGATTTAGTTCTATTGGTGTTTGTATTGTCATATTTGTTTTTAAATTCCATTACTATATACTTGTCATAAATTTCAGTTTTCTTTTCTGCACTAAAGTATTCATTCCTTTTGTCTGTATTTGGTTATTCGGCGATGTGGTTCTTCATGTCTGAGAGCTGTACATATGACTGCCTTGACATTTAAGTTGAATATCAAATACATCTTAGTGCCAATCGATTCATTTTTGGGGGGTTTATATATATATATATATATATATATATATGTTCCAGTGAACCAAGAGGTTAAAAAAAGACGCTGTCGCTGGATATGACACACTTTGCGAAAACCTGACAGGAATGTAACAAGAAGGATCCTTTCCTGGAAGCCGCAGGTACAGCAAAGGAAGAGGAGGCCGAGAAATACATGGAGACGAGATTTGGAGGCAGAGATCAACAATATAAAGAACTGGAGGGAGCTGCAGGAGATAGCTAGAGATAGGAAAACTTGGCATGAGTTGGTTGATGGTCTATGCCCCAATCCGTGTTAAAAAGACAGATATATATATGTCTGTGTATGTGTGTGTGTGTGTATCAGTGTACATACGGTTTATTTAGAGTAGTACGTAAGCATTGCTTATCAATTTGGTCACAAAATGGTTGTGGGTTCAGCATCATACCCTAAGTTCCACCTGTGAGGAAAAGTAATATCAATATAAGGGGAGACTGCAGTAAAACTATATAAAATGGCGAACAACGTAATAACAAAGTACTATAGTTTTACACAATACAAAAACAATAACAATACACAGCAACGTTTCGACCAAAGGCCTTTATCAAGCAACCGATACAGCAGGAGTGACGAACTTCACAGCACAGTGCATATATAATTTCATCACCTGTGAGGAAATGAATTGACTCTCACACATCCTGCACACTAACGCGTAGAAATGTAAAGTTGCATGCACTTCATATCCTAAGGTCTGAAAAGACTGCAGGAAATTGTACTTATTTATATCTGTGTACAACAAGGTTCTGTAATCATTTGTATTCTTATTTTGATATTAGTTTTCCAATCTTCCGTCGTTATTTACATTGTTCCGGATAAATATATACACCAATCTACATTCTGTAGATTTGTGTTTCAATTTTCTCTAAGTGTAACCTGGTGTATACTGTTTGATTCATTGATACTTATAATATGTAGGTGTTTAGTTTTGTTTATATTCAAACCAAATATTTTCTATATTTTATATGCTATGCTAATTATATCTTGAACTTGGACATCATTGTGTAAATGATAATAAAAAGTCTGAAAAATGTCATGCAGAATCAGTTCGTGCCAGTTCATTAAATTCCATTTCAGCTGATCACTATTGTTGTTTACGTAACCTTGCATACCTGCCTCACTCAAGTTTCTACCAAAATAGAACCCTGAATTGTCCATCGAGAAAAATTCGACATCACGTTTCCTTATATGTTCTAATTGTGATGGTTTTTGTTTTGTTTTTATAGAACTTGCGATGTTAGTCTAACCACACTGTAATACATGCGTAGGAGGAGATCAGATCAATTATGGACATGCCCAGTGTGCGATGAAGATGAGCTTCAGATGAACAATGCACAATCTTTTTTTGTTATTTGTTAAGGTTATTTGACTTCAGAGAGACTATTTAACTTCTCGGCAACTTTCATAGCGAGTCTCTATCTAAACTGGCAGTTACTTTATTGTATCTTTCTTATTAATCCCAAGTTATGATGCTAAATGAAGAGTTTGATTTTATACTGTTGTACTATTATGTGCTTCTTCTTCTTCTTCCAATGCTCCATATCGACCACTTTTAAACCAGTTATTATGATTTCTATGTGATGTGAGCCTAAGAGCGATTGTACGTTGTGTCAGTTATGCATTTTCTGCGACGTTTTTTTTATTTACTAGAGTAGCTTCCCTAGACTCCTACCTCAGTCGCTTCTTACAACACGTCTTGCAGGTATCAGTGTTACTATTTTTTCCCCTCGTCGACTCCGGCACAATACGGGCGCAATTATGTACGGAGTAGCTTCCAGACTCCTACCTCAGTCGCTTCTTACAACACGTCTTGCAGGTATCAGTGTTACTATTTTTCTCCCCTTGTCGACTCCGGCACAATACGGGCGCAATTATGTACGGAGAGTAGCTTCCCTAGACTCTACTCAGTCTTCTTAACCAGGGTTGCAGGTATCGTGTTACTATTCTTTGCTCCCCTTGTCGACTCCGAGAAATGACAGGCGCATTATGTACGGAGATTTGAGACTTCCCTAGACTCCTACCTCAGTCGCTTCTTACAACACGTCTTGCAGGTATCAGTGTTACTATTCTTCTTCCTTGTCGACCCCGGCACAATACGGGCGCAATTATGTACGGAGAGTAGCTTCCCTAGACTCCTACCTCAGTCGCTTCTTACAACACGTCTTGCAGGTATCAGTGTTACTATTTTTCTCCCTTGTCGACTGCCGGCACAATACGGGCGCAATTATGTACGGAGAGTAGCTTCCCTAGACTCCTACCTCAGTCGCTTCTTACAACACGTCTTGCAGGTATCAGTGTTACTATTTTTCTTCCTTGTCGACTCCCGGCACAATACGGGCGCAATTATGTTCAGAATTATCGTTTGTTCTATGTATTTTCTTGTTTTCTAAATCTTGTGTATTCTAATCTCAACAAATTATCAATGTTTTCTTTTCATCTTTCTAATATGATTATGTCTAATATTTTACAAGGCACGATAACAATAGTATCCCAATGTAGTTTGTGCACATTTCTGTCAAATTTCATTTTCTTTACATCCTGCCTAGACGGTCGTCTTTTCAGTTTCGTTCTCCCAGACTTTGTTTAATAATTTGTCTGAACATTTCTGATGATCTGTAATTGTCTGCTTTGATAACCTTTCTGATAATTGTGTCTTGTTTAACTGTGTGGTCTCTTTCATGCGCTTTATAGACTTTTGTATTTTCTTTTTTTACTTAATATTTCTCAGTTATCCGAATATCATATTATTTGCCGTTTTGGCGAACTTTACAAAGTTGGTTTGCTTGCTCATTTAAATGTTCTGTACATCTCATTTGTACTTGGTTCTTGTGCGTCGCTTAGCAAATTTGAATTTTTGTCTTGAATATATTTAGTTAGGTTGCCTGAAGTTTTAGCTTCTCTAGTTAGTTAGTTGGTCGTCAGATAATCCTCATTGCACAAGAAGTAAGCTCATCACTGCACCGATGTCTTCTTTAGTATAGTCGTCATCACGCAGGGACTGACAGTTCCGGAATTGTGCTGGTCAATGAAGTAACGTCTACTCTCTGAATAGTGTTTAAATCTAGCAACACAACATTTTTTTTCAAGTTCCTGCATTCTGATACACGTAGCGCCCAAGTCATCACCTGAATACTCTGTTCGGCCAGTCTCCGACCGATTGCAGAACATTATCCCTATTTATTGGTCTACTGCTTCCTACTGTAGCATATCGGTAATTCTGTCAAGAGTCTATAAGTTCATTTCCACTGACTCCCGTATGTCTTGGTATAAATTGAAGTGACTCTCAGATATCAAATAACAGACGCCAGAACATGACTTCCATGTTCATTGAGTCACACAGAATGTAGATACAAGTGG
The DNA here is from genome assembly GCA_020796225.1 of Arion vulgaris. NCBI lineage: Eukaryota > Metazoa > Mollusca > Gastropoda > Stylommatophora > Arionidae > Arion > Arion vulgaris. The sequence continues at coordinate 97,171,130 of CM036753.1, read as the reverse complement.
CACTTCACACCCCCAGCCAAGCCACAGACGAGAGAACGGCCACAACTTTCACAGTCATGTCACATGCGGTCATTTGAGTACACATTAGAGTATATTGAAGCAATTCTAACGTTGAACCAAACATATACTGAAGAATTCAAGGTGAGGTTATTCGCGTCGTTCTCGAATGTAAAAGAATGAGAGATCAAAAATATCTTCATGACTAAACAACTATTGAGGTTAGAGCTGATACGCGGTTATGGTTAGATATGGTTAGATGTGGTTAGATATGGTTAGAACACGTACCTACTTAAATATCGGCGCTGGCAAAGGGCATCCAATATGTACAAACATAAGGGACAGAAAAAAGCGGCAGACTAAAACGGAAAGAGTGATGGTTTGATTCGAGCAGAAGACGTTTTTCAACTTGTGGTAGAATTTTTGGATTCAGAACCTGGTCAAGGATGAATAAAAGTGTAAGTAAACTCGCAGATCTCTTTCTTTGTCATTATAACATTTAACGGGAGGAGAGATATGCAAAGATGATTTTTTGTAGACGGAATGTGGGCGTTGATCAGCCAGAATTCTGCGGATGTTGATGTTATTTCCAAGAATGATGGATCGGTTGTTCCTTATTTTCGGGACACGTAGAATTTCACAGTTCAGTGAAGCAGGAGATTTGTTGGGATGAAGTGCAGTACTATTTTCTTAGTTCTACTATACAGGCACCTCATATTTCATTTACAATAGCTTCTTTTATCTTTCCTATTAAATTATCTATACCGTTCCTAATGTACCTTCTGATATTTTACCTGATCTATTAGTTTGCTTGTTTACATGTCTCATGCTATTTGATTTTAAAACCATTTTTCTTCTACTTCTTCTTTTGTCTTCACACTATTACCGAGCTGTTGCACAGTGTCATAGTTTTCTTGGGGGCTTTTATCTTGCGCTTTTCTAATGATTTAGGTGATAGTTATTTTCTATTTTCGACTCTATTTTCCTACTTCCTGTTGATTCTGTCATCTTTATCTTGATTTCATTTATCATGTTCATAATATGTAATGTTTATTTGTTCATTAATTTTTAACAAGTTCATTTTTGTTGGAAAACTTTGCTGCAGGTCTCCTACCATGTTTTGATAGGCTAGATAAGGTCACTAAACAGCCAGTATAATCACTATCATGAGCTATTGCAGGCTTTTTGAAGATTGTTCTCTAGCTCCTTTGTTGTTGATAGCAATTTATTATATTGAATCTCACTATTTCGTTAAAGTATCCAACCGATTAGCTTCGGCAAGCAAGAATGTGGTGTTATGTCCCTGGTGCTAGAAAAAAAATGTAGGGCAGCTTGACCTATGCCCTAGGGTAGCGCTGTCCGCGAAGGTGTCGACCCAATGCAAGCCTGCTGGAAATGTCAGTCAGTACCCATAGACTTCCGTTGTAGCTTACATAACGATTCCGAATTTGACCCCAAGACTAACAGTCTAAGTACACATCTTCAGACAACTCGACGAAGGAGTCAACTTTAACGAGAGTGAAATTCTACGCTAGTGCTCCTCTATACTGGCGCAAGTCTCTGATGCTATTGAGCAATTATGTCATTAACTTTATTCTCTTCTCTCTCTTGCCTGTTACGCCCCTGGCGTTTAGGGCAGCAACAAACGTACACCATTCTTCCCTGTTCATGGCCTTCCTCTGTATTGTGTTCCAGCTATGATTCATTTCCTTCAGCTCTTGCTCTATCGTTCTCCTCCAGGTTGTCTTGGGTCTTCCACCTTTCGCCTACCCTCTGAGTCCATCTCAGGAACTTAAACTAAGAAAACAGGACAACAGAAAAACTTCCAAAAGAGGTTCGATGTGGATAGACTAAAAGACACGGAAGTAAGGGATAAGTTTATAATGCAGATAAAGAACAGATTCCAAGCCCTAGAAAGTAATGAAACTACGGATGAAACTGACAACATAGATAGAACATGGGACAACATAGCATATATATATAGCAAGAGCAGTGAAACATGTCTAGGGTACCGCACAAAGAAAAGAATGGATAACACCAACAACATGGAAAATAATAGACAGCCGAAGAATATTAAAAGAAATTGTTAGAAGCAAAGTCAGAAAGACTGAAAGCAAGATACCAAGAACAGTACAAAAGCGCAAGTAAAGAAATCAAACGGGCTGTGAGAGCTGACAAAAGAATGTATGTTGAAGACCTGGCAGTACAGGCAGAAGAAGCAGCAAAAAGTGTGATCAGGGACAGTGTACAAAATTACAAAGCTAATAAGCGGGAAACATTACAGAAGATCAAATACTCTCATAAAGGATAAGAATGGAATACTATTGACAACGGAAAAGGAACAAGAAATACGATGGACAGAGCATTTTAAAGAATTGCTAAACAGACCACCTCCAACGGTAGTAGCAGACATACCAGAACCAACAGAGGAGTTAGAAATTGGCATTGAAACACCCAGCCAGGATGAGATCATTACAGCAATTAAATCTCTTAAGAATAACAAGGCACCAGGAATGATAACTTAAACGCAGAACTATTCAAAATTAACTTTATTCAATACAGTGAAATTGTATCAATTTGTCGTCACTATTCTCTGTTCTTTTTATATTAAAAAAATGTCAACTATGCACTTCAATATTTCCCTTCACAACATTCACAGTATTTACCTATTGTATGTTTGTGCTACAACTTTCTTTCATTATATTCCATATTTGTCTATTGTATGTTTGTGCTACAACTTTTCTTTTCATTATATTCCCCATATTTGTCTATTGTATGTTTGTGCTACAACTTTTCTTTTCATTATATTCCCCATATTTGTCTATTGTATGTTTGTGCTACAACTTTTCTTTTCATTATATTCCCCATATTTGTCTATTGTATGTTTGTGCTACAACTTTTCTTTTCATTATATTCCCCATATTTGTCTATTGTATGTTTGTGCTACAACTTTTCTTTTCATTATATTCCCCATATTTGTCTATTGTATGTTTGTGCTACAACTTTTCTTTTCATTATATTCCCCATATTTGTCTATTGTATGTTTGTGCTACAACTTTTCTTTTCATTATATTCCCCATATTTGTATATTGTATGTTTGCGTTCAAACTTTTCTTTTCATTATATTCCCCATATTTGCCTATTGTATATTTGTGCTCCAATGTTTCTCTTCATTACATTCGCAATATTTGCCTCTTGTCACTATGTATGACTCGTTGGTTTGAATGATATATAAAGTATATATATATATATATATATATATATACATATATGCGTGCCTGTATGTGTGTGTATATATATTTGTGCCAACGTTAAACGAAATGAGTACTTTGTCCTTGGCACGTGTTGCCGGTTAGAGCCAGTTTAACTAATCTATTTCAATCGATTGCACGCGCGTGTCTCTGGGTAGCCTTGTGAGCAAAATGCTCGTGGACATGTTGACGTCACACTTAATCATTTTGCCTTCTCCTGAATCAAAGCAAAAGAATAAGTGCAGCAGTGTTAAACTAGTTTGTGAAGATGCTCATGCCAGAAAATCGTGACAACGATATTTATTTTAAGTGTACGTGTCAGCTGTCTTCATGTACTGACAATTTCACAACTGATTGTCAAGTCTGTTCATTTTAATTTAGTTATAAATAATGTATTATTTTGTGACCGTCTTTAACTCAAACGATAGTGAGCTCAATCACAACCCAAGCGTTCCTGGTTCAAACTCCACAGCGGGCAAGTTTAGAAGCCAGTTCGTTTCCGTAGGATTTTTACGAAAGAAAAACTAGAGCTCATCGCTCAGAAAGCATTGACAAACTTCTTCTTCTTTTGTCGTCACACTGCTACCGAGTTGTTGCCCAGTGTCGTGGTTTTCTGTTTTGTCTTGCGCTGTTCTGGTGGCTTGTGTGATTGTTATCTTTGCTCTTTCACATGATTCTGCTACGCCATCTAACCATCTTTTCCGTGGTCTTCCTTTGCCTTCTTTCCCGATGTTCTGTTGTAGAAGACTCTGTATACTGTGAAGTTTGGATGCATTCTTATTAAGTGGCCAAACCACTTCATTCTTTGTTTATCTATGTAATTCAAGCACGGTTTTGTGCCAACTTTCTTTCTTATGCTGATGTTGGTGATTCTGTCTTTTCTTGTGTTATTGGTAACTTTTTTGCAGGCAAGGCATTTTACATGTAGTTATTTTTGTGACTGCGCTTTGCTCAATGTCCATGTTTGGCTCTGGTAACACAAAGTAGGTATAAAAATGCTGTTGATCATCTGTTGCTTAGCTGCCTGTGAAATTTGTGGGTGCCTTGACAAACTACTGAACGTAAAAGTGGTGTCTAGAAAATCAACGACTCGTTTACTGTTGTAGATGGTTACGTCCTGTAAAGGATATGCCACGATTTTCATTTTTAACTTTTAGGAAAGGACCACTGTATCTTATTTGATACATTTGTTATGTGAACCAACAATTCTATCAAATGTGTCACTTTTCTGGGGAGGTGGAGGGGGTATATGTGGTTACGTGATTGAACCGTTGCCCTGTCTTCTGAAGGTCGTCGGTTTGAATACGGACCACGTTGTTCTGTTCACGGGCGCATTTTTTACGAACCTAGAGTTGTTGCAGGAGCTACGGAGTTCGCGCTTTGTGTAAAACTGTTGGCAGCTGGCGTGCCATTTCTGCGGAGAGGGACTGTGTCATGTGGGGTAGAATCTCCGTGCAATAGAATCAATCCTTCGTCATTAGACCTGTTTGCTTTAGCTGCTTTTGTTTCTTTTCTTGTTGATACTTTGGTTTGAGCACTCCCTAATTTCTATTTCCCACACAAAGTATCGTCTAACAGAAGAAACATGTATTACATCGTCCCTTTAGGAAGATGCAATACATTCTTGAAACTCCTATACACTTGCGTTGGGTCTAATGATATCGCCCAAAGCAAAATCGAAATGCGTATTACCACATACCAGAGACTCTCACTACATCAGAATGATAATGATATTAAGTGCATGTCAATTACATGCGGCAGATCGTGAATGGAAGAATGATTACTGGTGACCGCATTCACGATGCTACCAACAATAGAAGAATAGATAACGGTAGATAAAAAGTGCTTTCACGAGGTAATCATGATGCTTTGAAAGTGATGTAGAGATTGACGCGAAAAAACAATCAAATCTAGAAATTAAGTAGAAGATAATGAATGGATAACTCAGTAATGGTGTTATTGAAGTATATATACATTTTGGTGTTTATATTGTGGTAAGCAGGGTGGGCATAGCTTCATGCAGCGAATACACTGAAATACAAGAAATGCAGTGGTTTGGATATTTAATGAGAATGGAATACAACCAAAACCCAATAATAGCATACAATAAAAAGAGATCCGTAATAGAGCCTAGGGTAGACCAAGAAAATGATGGATAGACAATATCAAGGCCACACAAAATAAACACGGATATAACACAACAATGGCGACTCATCTGGCCAATGGAACACAAATCAAAGCACCTACCCCTACGCTTAACGGCAGGAGTGGACAACCAATTCCATCGCCAACATGGAAAAAGACAATAGGTAAGTACATTGTGGTGGGAAATCAGACTGATGTATTGACGTCTTCGCAAGTGAACTGGTCATTGACGACTGAAATGGAGCATACACGACAAATATTTCTAATATGAGAATGGAGGATAATGTCGTTACTTATGCTAGCACGTCGCTCTAGGAGAATCCGTTTATTTTATCAATGATTGGGTCTGACCCTCAGCCCATGCTTTGGAAGGTCCTCGGTGTAAGTGAAGTCGTCTATCGATGCTTCCAATCTCAAAGGTTTTACATGCATCCACTGTCCTGTGCATTTTTCAAATTTCATTTTACACTTTAGTCATTATTTTAAAATATACCTCTTCGAATTGTCTGTGGGTTTTTTAAAAACAAATCTGCTTCTCATTGCCAAATCGTTTGAGTACAAACTTTTATATAAAAATATATTTATTATAATTGAAACTTGGTAGTGGTGAGAGCACAGGATAATGATAGTGATACAAATGCTAGACAATTTGAAAACTGGTGACAACATCATCTCATGATCGTAACTATTCCCTCTACCCTATCATAAATTGAGTTATTTTGATCAGAAGAAGTTTAAACACCGATGTCTCTTCTGAACTGCCAAATTGAAATAGTTCATCAGACTTCCTCATTAGACAAATGTCTGGTTAACCACTAGTAACAACTGTTATAGGAAGGAGAAGATGAAGCTATGTTGGGCATTCCTTGAGAAGAAATGATCATATAATACCAAAGCATGCATTGAAGTGGGAGGTAAAAGGGTTTAAGAAAGAGACAACGCCCTAGGTAAACCCTGAAATGAACTTTGCCGAGAGAGACAAAAATATATATCTGTCTCAATTCCAAGGAAGAGATTGTGCGAGTTTCCCAGGACAAAACGGTATGTAGAAATTACGTGCAGGTCAGGTCCTATGTACCGTATCACCCGTGCTAGATGTATATATATATATATCATGCTTCCTGCCCTCCCTCTCTGTACATAAACTCCCTCACACCACTCTGAGTTTTGAGGGAGCAATAAGAATGATACAATTCTTCAGACTGTTTTATTCTTGTGCTGACCTCTCAGTGGAAACGTTTCTCTACATATCTCTTTATTACTTTTATCACTGCGCATTTTTTCATCCATTTCCTTTCCAAGTTTATTTTCTCTCGGATGTTTATTTTATCTGGCCAAAAGTTCAATGTCTGAGAAATGGGAGTCTGAGTAATTGGACCCAGATATCTCGATATTGTGTGGGTGTGGAGAGGGAGAGTTCACTCGCGACAGAGGTCTACAACAAATGCCTTAACCTGACCTTTCTGTGGCTCGATGAACTTTGGTAATTTGCCACTGGTCTAAGTTACTCTCTTTCGTGCTCCCTCTCTGGATTTTCTTCCCAGTCTCTCACTGTTTAAGTACAGCCATCGACCAAATGTGACTGATATTCGTCCAAGAAATATGGATGGATATATTAGATTTACGAGCTGCGATAATGAAAGAAAATAGAAGCTGCAATTATTCGAAGTGAATTTTGTTTTATAAATATTAATTGTTTTCTATTAAAGTCCTCCCAAAAATCTCACAGATGAGCCTTCATCGTTTGTGTAGATTTTTTTCATAGACGCTAGGAGTAGAATAATTAATTAGAGAGGAGTGGAAATTAGAGAGGAGTGGAAATTAGAGAGTAAACATATTCGATGGATATTTTTCGATTGATTTGTAGGGCTCTGTGTGGCGTAGATGTTAGACACTCGCCTCTCGTTTCAAAGGTACTCGGTTCCATGTGGAGCTATCGGGATATTTTTCCATATATCCCCGATCTCAGTGTAGGTGATATCGAGTTCCTAGTCCTATCTGAGACGGACGATAAAACTTAGGTCCTGTGTTCAATTTGAGCACGTAAACGAGCTCTTGGCAGTTCAAAATCGAGTAGTGCATGCTGGAAAGCCGCTGCTCGGGCAAATTCATTAGAATTATTAAAAATAAAATTCCTACAAAAATATTTTCACTATCTGCACAATTATGTCGTGGACCCTCGCCGGTGCTACGGGGTTCGTGCACTGCCGCTGAGATCTTCCTGTGTAAGAAAGAGATCGGAGCACATATGGTTACTCACTGAAGTGTAATTACGAAGGTCTTATCAATCAACTGATGGTTGGTTAAGGTTGCTAGCATGAATTCCCTGATTATTGTGCTAAAAATAGTTCTAATAAACCTGCTTCATCAGTATAAGTTGCACTTTATGATGACGATAAATGGTTTATTCTTTACCTCGTTCGCTATGAATATATGAGTAGTTATAACACTTCATATGGAGCTTATTACTGATTTTTGCGTGAAGGTGTAGTTTCCTTATCACCATTGTCCCTCGCAATTCAGGCGAGCCTAAATCCAACTTCTGAGGTGCTTGTAATCTAGATCCCCAAGTTGATCATATTCGTTACTTCCGTTGCTTCCTCTGGGGTTCTTGATAAAAACAACTGCTTGTGCTCATCTTATAATAAATTTAAAGCTACTTTGAATGATGTATACATGTTTGTTATATGTGTATACATGTTTGTATGTATGATATTGTTTTGTCTCAAATATATTCAAGCACAATAAACTTATAGCATGTGTTTGTGCAAATACTGTTCGATCGAACCTTACCTGATTATTCTGTGTCTAGTTGTGACGAAGCGTTTGAGAAAGACACTCCTCTGTGAGTCATTTTTTTTAGAATTGCTTGCTGGTTGTGTTCGTAAGGACGCTCGTATTGCTAGGCTAGGCGATAGGTGTCGTAAGAAATGAGGGTAAGTGGTTTGAGTCCCGTGTTTGTCTATTTGTTTTTCGGAAGCTCTTAATACCTGTATCTGTTTATTTGTTGATCATATTGTTACTTCCGTTGCTTCCTCTGGGGTTCTTGAAAAAACTCCTTGTTCTCATCAAGTAAAAGATCAGAGTTCCCAGTAGTTTAATCTCGTGCTGTGCGCCAACTTAAATATAATGATGATGACGATGATGACGGTAGTGCTGATGACATCTTTCTTGTTTCCTTCGTATCTCTTAAGTATTAAATATAATTCTTGTGCTCCATTTGCTCTTCTTTTTTTATTGTTACTACATTTTACCTCCACTCATCCAACTTATCCTTCTTTTTCTCTGCATCCATTCGTTTTTCTTATCATTTTCTTAGTACGCCTGTCCAGTGTGTTCATAGCGCGTTGGACGACGGGTGTCAAACCGCCTGTGAGTGCGGTTCAATTCCGCAAGCTGGCAGAAAAGCCACAGGTTCTCCAGATTTACGGTGTTCGTGGCACCGAACCGAAGGGTTACGATGTCCATGGCACCGAGCTGAAGAGCTGAAAGCTCCAGTGCTTCTGGATCGAAAGGAAAAAAAATCATTTTCTTATTCTTTGTACATCTTTTCTTTACCATTTTCTTTGTTTTGTTTTCTCTCTTTTTCATAATTAAAACTATTATTGTAACAGAATGAAAATTTCAAAGTAAAAATGTGTTCCTTGTTGTCTTTATTTTTAATATCGTTCTCTTTTTTTTTTTTTTTTTTCTTTGAACTCTCCATATCACTACTTTTAACTATTCTGTGTGATTTGTATGTGATCTGAGCATAAGAGCAATTGTACGTTGTGCCAGTTATGCGTATAGGCTAGCATATTCGATTTCTGCGATGCTTTTTATTTACTAGGGTAGCTTCTTTATGTCATACATTAGTCGGCTCTTACAACATGACTTTTAGGTCACAGTGGTACTATTCTTTGCTTCCCTTGCAGGCCCCGGTACCACACAGGCATAGTTATCTTTTAAAAACAGTAAACTTAACCGTAGCGTACTCCAGGCTCTGCACGTTTTGTTATATAACGTCAACAGCTGTCTAATATCGGGGTCTTGAAGCTTGCCTGTTGTTCGTTATCTTCGTAATAACTTTATCTCGGGTCTGACCTTGTCCAGAATCACAATATAAAATAGAACCGGAAAAAAGTAATTGTCAGCGATAACATGACTAAACAATCTAACATGTCGACAAGTATGTCTTCATTTGATAATATATATATATATATATATATGTTCTAGACAGAAAGTAAAATATGCTAAGAAATTTTCTTGTGAAATTTATTATATTTATCTCACTGATTGATTGAAGGATTGATTGAACCATCATCACTGCACTTCGATGAGTAACCATGTGTGATCCGATTTATTTCGTACAGAGGAAGATCTCAGTTGCAGTGCGCGAACTCCGTAGCATCGGCGAGGGTCCCCGATTTAATTTTAAAGATGGTGAAATATGTTTTTGTAGAAATGTTATTTTTAATCTTTTCTAATGAATTTTGACCGGGAATAAGCTTTCCAGCTTGCTCTTTTCGATATTGAGCTGCCAAGGATTCTTTTATGTTTTCAAATTGAACATCGGTCTATGTTTTGTCGTCCGTCTCCGATAGGACTAGGAACTCGATTTCAACTACACTGAGATCAAGGATCTCTGGAAAAATAACCAGATGGCCCAGCGAGGAAGCGAACCTGGTACCCTTGGCACGGGAGACGAGCAGCTAACATGTACGCCCCAGAGACTCCCCCCTATATATTTACCTAACGCGCAGTAACGTTCAGTATCTGTTTCAGCGTATGTCTGTATGTGCATGTATGTTTGTGTGTAGTTATCATCACATGAACAGATGTTTAACAAATGTAAGATTATCTCGTTCTATAATCTGAAGCTGTCACTCATCTCCTTGTTACCTTGTGATTCTTGTAACAGATTGTAGACTTTGTTAAATAAATACGTTACAACCAGAGAGTAGATTTTTCTATGTAATGATACATGTTCTTACAGAATTAAAAGTGTTTAAATTCGATGGATTGACTACACAGTTTCCCAACATGGAAACACGGCTACCTGTCGAGAATATTGTTCAAAGCATACACTCCGCAACACCAGCAACAATCCTATGGATCTGTAAATAGAAAATGCACTCGTGAATTAAACGACACTGTTCGGAATCTAACGCACAATCTTTGCTGTAATTTGTCCATATCGTGATGTTTCCTTTCCCAGCTTTTGTCTTGATCTTCCCCTTGCTCGTCATACTCATACTTCCCCTCACTGTGTCCTGTCTGTCAACTGTCTTGTCACTTTTTTTATTGCACCTTGTGCTTCTAAATTTAGTAAATGGTAAAAGTACGTGTAGTAGGACGCAGAGGCAGAGGAGACCAAGAAAAGATGGCTACAAGTTAAGAAACCATGAACATGACTATCTTGTCAACTGTCTTGTCACTTTATTTCATTGCACCTTTTCTAAATTTAGTAAATGGTAAAAGTACGTGTAGTAGGACGCAGAGGCAGACCAAGAAGAAGATAACTACAAGATATTAAAGAACCATGAACATGACCATCGACGAAGTGGGTGAACTGGCAAGAGACAGAGTGAATTTCAAATGTGCTGCAAAGAGAGCAACGTCCTATAAAGTATACGCACCTTGATGATGATGAAAAGTACGTGAACACTAAAGATGAAGCTAAAAGACTACTTAAGCATTTGAGATGTAGACTTACTTTTATTGTTCTAGATTTTCAGTCTTATTACTTATAAATGTCCCCTTCCTCGACCTGTTGTTGTCATGCCATTGTCCCATAACTGTAGTCATTACATTACTATATTCAAAACAAAGCTGCGGCACATGTTTGCATGACAATTTTATAGCGGAAATGAATTATGTTCACCTCAAGCCACCATGAACTCCATGTGCATCGCGCACGAAATAATAAACATACGATGTAACCTTGAGATTAAACTGCCAAACCAATAATTCTTGACGTATCCAAGTTTTGGAGTTTCTATAAGTTTAGAAAACAGACAATGCGTGAACTATACACCTAATGAAATATGTTAGCTTGATAACCGTATAGTGCAGACTTGGACGGGCACATATTATGAGCAAAGTATGTTAATAAAACATCCTTAATTAATACCTTGGCAACCTTGATACTTAGACGCATATAAAGTAGAAGAAGTGCAGAAGAGTTGGATGCCTTTTCTGAAAACAATCTTAAACAAGTAAAATCAAACATTAAAAATTTAAATTTTATTCCTACCAAAGCTATCATTCTGAAATAAAACAATAAGAAGAGCTGAACCAAAAGCGCATAACGAAATCGGATATGATGGACCGATATATGTACATTCAACATCATATAAATGTCTGGTAATAAACATTTCACAGTGTATTTATTGCCACAAATGTATCTAATCGCATCACAAAACATAAGAATAACTAAGAATCTTGATTTATGAGCGGTTGCACTAGAGCCACAAAAAAAACCCCCGAGGTGGCAAAAGCTAATGAAATCCAGGAAAAATAGGAGATTCAGAATTTTTTGGTTTAATTTAACATATAAAAATTGATTATTTTGATATGTCCATAAATTGCATTCTACAAGAAAGTGTTGAAGGAAAACTGGCAAATATAAGTCAGCGATATGTTTGTGACGGAAACAAATAGGAGATATTCTAGTTCTGGCAGATGTCTTTATGGTAAAAGACATGCTAGCAGTGGCGGCTCGTCATTAAGGGCCAGTGGGGCCGGGCGTCACCAAAAATAAGGTGTAACGTGTATTTATTATTTTATACATTAAAATATATTCTAACCGAAACCATGATTTTTCCGAAAATGTCTGTCTGACTCCACAAACAAAAATTATCACGAGCCGTCACTGCATGCTAAGCATTTATTTAGGCTAACTTCTGATATATAGGTTGATTGATTGATAGGACCCTCATCATTGCACTTCGGTGAGTAAACATGTGTGCTCCTATCTATTTCTTACACAGGAAGCTCTCAGCGGCAGTGCACGAACTCCGTAGCACCGACCAGAGTCCCCACTGTAATTATTCAGTAGTTTGCCATTGCTTTCTAAATGGTGAGGTCTATTTTTACCTTTCGTAAAAATCCACGGTACAAGTGTGCTTCCGTACTACCCACCGCTGTGCTTGAACAATGTACTCATGGGTTGTGTTCGAGCTCGCTACTGCTAAGACAAACACCCCCGCTAAGACAAACACCCCCGCTAAAACAAACACCCCCGCTAAGACAAACACCCCCACTAAGACAAACACCCCCGCTAAGACAAACACCCCCATTAAAATTGAGCAGACATTACAATTGTTAAAATAATAACAATCAATAACTTAGTTTCGATAGTTGAAAATGTAAGAGAATACAGCATAGACTCTAAACTCTACATTCCACACATTTCTTGACTGTTGAGTCTACTGATCCTTCCAACAAATCTTCTCTGTTATTCTGTTTTGTTTACATTATTTTTATTTCAGGAATTGCGTGAGTGAATCTCATATATCAGACAAATACGGCATTTCAAAACATGTTCTTTTTTTAGGAATCACGTCATTGACTGTGGTAATAAGAAAAAGAGTTTGTTTTGTTTTGTTTAATACTGATATATGGAAGCAAATCGTGGACAATACATATACATTCAAAAATCGAGGGAATACATGGATACGTACTGTAGTTCTACAGAAGAATGTTCAGATTAAGTGATTTTTTTTATATCGTCATATTCCGAGTAGGTACAAAGCATAGAGAAATGTTATCATTCATTACAGGAAACGAAAGTGATAAATCGTGGGCGTTTTAAACGAAGGGGATGACTAGGAAAAATGGTGATTGCAGAAGATATTACTGGAAACATAAATACAGACCGACAAAACCTGAATTACTGGAAGCTTTTACGGCATGGCGTGAAATTAAGTCAACAATACGCTAGTAAATCGAAGTTATGATATTAAGGGTGCAGAAAGCTGGATTTTGTCGTGATTTGTGTTCCCTTCGACAAGAATTGCAATTCAAGTGAGGAACAGTTTTGTGTTGCTACATTAGCGACGGCCATTTGCATTTTATGCGATGCAGGTTGCTTTTTTGTGGCGGTACGCGGCTGTTTCATTCTGGAATTAGTTCACACAGGAAACATTTCACAGTAGTTTGCATTTCGTGTGATTTTCATTGGCACAGGAACGGAGCACATATGGGGTGACCCATATTGCAGTAAAATTGGAACCGTACTTATGAATTATAAACTATGAACTATAATATTAAGTTGAGAATGTGCGAAATGGTCTGTATCAGCCGTTGTGATGCATTAATGTAAAGAATGCAGTCTTTTCTTCTTCTACTACGAACGTTCCATATTGATCACTTGTTAACCACTATTTGTGATTTATGTGTGATCTCAGCCTAAATATGATTGTACGTTGTGCAAGTTATGCTTCTACAAGTAAACCAACACATTGGATTTCTGCGTCGCTTTTTATTTACGTGGGTAGCTACCCTAGGCACTTGCCTCAGTCGCTTCTTACGACATCCTTGTAGGTCACAGTATTACTATTTTTTTGCTTCCCTTGTGAGCATCGGCAACACACGGGCGAAATGCAGTCTAATTTTGTGCACCGTTTTGATATGGCCTATACTTGTCACATGTTTAGATTTAACTGTGTAGTCAGTAATTCTAGCAATATCAATGATAAATAAAGTTGTTGTGTTTCTCATCTAACATGTGCTTCCTACATCTGTAACAATTTCAACATCTGTTTATATTATTTATTATGTATTTGCTGTATTTGTTATAACAATGTTGCAACTTTTCCACTTCAAAATGTCATCCCCAGCAACTTCTATGCCTATTGTTGCAAGCTCTTGCCTGTGTAGCCATGACACCTGCCTATCACAACGCTCTATCAGAAGCTGACGTTGCAGATATGCTAATGCAGCTGCTGTTGCCTTCAGATGAGTGGTACTACACCAATCACAGTACTAAATACGCCAAATATGTCAAGTATCACGCTGCTCGCATTCTTGTCTTCATGGGATTGTTTCATAAACTAGGTGGAAGAGTAGATATCTTTGATAGGCGTCGTAAGTATTGTAGGTATTGTTGTAGGTATTATTACTTACCTGCGAATTACAATCTGTCTGGTTTCTAGCAGTACCTACAACCGCGATGTTAAAGGTAGTCGTGGTGTTAATTTATTTATCACTGTTCTTCTACTACAGCCCTGACTCTCTCTCTCTCTCTTTCACTCTCCCTGTCTCTCTCTCTCTCTCTTCCTCTCTCTCTCTCTCTTTCACTCTGCATCGCTATTACTGCTTCCACTACTCCACTCTACTACTACTACTCAACTAGCTACTACTACCACTACTGCTACTACTACTGCACCTACTGCTACACTACTACTACTACTACTACTACCGATACCACTCTGCTACTACTACTATTACTACCACTACTACTACCATCACTACTACTGCTGCCACTACTACCACTAGCTCTCTACTACTACTACTACCACTAATACTACTACAACCACTACCACTACCCCTCTACTACCACTACTACTACCACTACTATTATTACATCTACTACTACTACCGCTACTACTACCACTACTACTACTACTAATTATTTTAACACGTTTGATGCTACTACATATTTTAAGAAACGTTATGTTAAAATTCTTTATAATTAAATATTGTTTTCTTGTCTTCCTTTCATAATATTTTTTCTTATTTTTTTAGTATTTTGTTTCCATTTTAATTTCTGATTTGATGCAAACTGAGATATTAGAAAATATATTTCATTTCTATATTGACAATATTTATTTACATCTATATCAAGTTCCATCTGTAGATAGAAGTGCTTTGTTGTTACACTCACTGAATATTAGTAGTTTACACAGCTCGTCTAGTGCTCTAGAGACATCGTTTTTCAAAAATTCTTTCTTTATCTTTATCTGAAGGATTGAATTTATTGTACCTGTCTGATTTCTCCATATAGTTCAATCACTCTCCGCAGAAATGGCATGCCAACTGCCCATAGTATTTACACAAAACACGAACTCCGTAGCTTCAGCAACAATCTCCGAAGTCTATGGTTAACGTTTGTGGGCCAAATGAACAAAGATGAAAAGGATGGCATTCAGAAGATTTGGGATATTCGATATGATGTTACCAACATTCCAGAATATCATAGAGATGTATTAACAAAGATGGTGTGATAAAGACAACCAAATCAAGTCAATGAACTGCCCCCATTTCCCGTATCTGGTGGTGCTCAATATCACTATATCAAACAGTTCAACGAGCCAGATATTGACGTGATAGCAAAGAATTTCGACAATTGCGTGCTGAATTTTGGGAAACCCAATGATTTACTTCATAACTGTTTACGATCGTTCCATAAACTTGGTAAAGACCCAAGATTGCTTGGCAACTACAGTATCTTCAACTTGTAAAAATTTATGTGAAAAAATTACTGGACAACATAATAATCATAACGATAACGTGACACCTATATGCAGATGACATAATTCCTGATATTCTGGATTGATTGATTGATTGATTGATTGATTGAATGATTAATTGTTTGATAGGTTCATCATGATTGCCCCTCGGGGAGTAACCATGTGTTCCCGATCTCTTTCTTACACAGGATAATCTCATCGGCAGTGCACGAATTCCGTAACGTCGACGAGGGTTTCAGAATAATTTGGAAGATAGTGAAACTATTTTTTGTAGGAGAAATGATCTTTAATCGTTCTAATGAATTTTACCCTGGCAACGGCTTTCCATCCTGCTCTTCCAGAATTTGAACTGCCAAGGGTTCCATCCTGCTCTTCCAGAATTTGAACTGCCAAGGGTTCCATCCTGCTCTTCCAGAATTTGAACTGCCAAGGGTTCCATCCTGCTCTTCCAGAATTTGAACTGCCAAGGGTTCCATCCTCTCTTCAAATTTGAACGACCTACGGTTTTCATCCGCTTTTCCGATTTTGAACGCCAGGGTTCCATCCTGCATCTTCCAGAATTTGAACTGCCAAGGGTTCCATCCTGCTCTTCCAGAATTTGAACTGCCAAGGGTTCCATCCTGCTCTTCCAGAATTTGAACTGCCAAGGGTTCCATCCTGCTCTTCCAGAATTTGAACTGCCAAGGGTTCCATCCTGCTCTTCCAGAATTTGAACTGCCAAGGGTTCCATCCTGCTCTTCCAGAATTTGAACTGCCAAGGGTTCCATCCTGCTCTTCCAGAATTTGAACTGCCAAGGGTTCCATCCTGCTCTTCCAGAATTTGAACTGCCAAGGGTTCCATCCTGCTCTTCCAGAATTTGAACTGCCAAGGGTTCCATCCTGCTCTTCCAGAATTTGAACTGCCAAGGGTTCCATCCTGCTCTTCCAGAATTTGAACTGCCAAGGGTTCCATCCTGCTCTTCCAGAATTTGAACTGCCAAGGGTTCCATCCTGCTCTTCCAGAATTTGAACTGCCAAGGGTTCCATCCTGCTCTTCCAGAATTTGAACTGCCAAGGGTTCCATCCTGCTCTTCCAGAATTTGAACTGCCAAGGGTTCCATCCTGCTCTTCCAGAATTTGAACTGCCAAGGGTTCCATCCTGCTCTTCCAGAATTTGAACTGCCAAGGGTTCCATCCTGCTCTTCCAGAATTTGAACTGCCAAGGGTTCTTCTACATGTTCAACTTGAACAAGGGACCTACGTTTTATCGTCCGTCTCCGATTGGATTAGGAACCCGATCATACCTACACTGAGATCAGGGATCTTTGAAAGATATCCCGATGACTGCACGAGCTAGCAAATTGATTACTTTTGGAACGAGATGCGAGCACCTTAGCGTCTACGCCACAGAGATACTATTTACCATTGATTAATACCTGGATGATTCTAGTACATTTCTATTTGATGTTTACCAAGTCTTTCAATTCAAGCCAATAACAACAATGTTGTGATTGATTTGAAGCACGATTTTAACAAAGTGAATTTTTCAATCATGATACTTGAATTGACTTATTCCTCTCCGCTCCCTGTGGAGCATAGGGCCTCAACAGTTATTCGCAATTTTTCTCGCTCTCTGACTGTTTTCATTATGGTCTCCCAGGATAATTGAGCATCATTCAGTTCTTCAAGAAGACTTCGTCTACAGATCTGTTTAGGACACCCACTTTTCCGTTTTTCAAGCGGGTTTCACTCAAGTGCTTGTCAAGTGATACTCGACTATGTCTTTCGTAGGGTATGCCATTTTCCTCTCTTAACCTGGGTCGTCATGGGTTTCTGTCCTGATCTTATTCACAGGTCTGTGTTTACAACCCTGTCATACCATCTCAGTCTGAGAATCTGTCGAAGATATCCGGTGACAAATCGTATTTGTATTTAACTTGTTGAGACCATTGCTAAAACTGGAGTCAATCCTTGCTCGTAATTTTGAATAAATGTTTCTTTGATATTTCTTCACAAATTTACCTATTAGAATATTTGATGTCAATATGACAAGGTTCTCATGCAATAAACAACTGTCTCCATGAAATGTGTTTCATATCTTCACCAGCTTTTCAAGAGAGCAATCAAAGTACTGTTCTTCAAGTTCACTCTCCTGAAGACAGTTTCATAGAACTCATGGCCATGGGGAAAATTATCATGCTGAACAGCAAAGGGCACATGGAAGCTGCTTCTATGGAAGGTGTCATTGCTGAAATGATTCGGGTAAACAACATGTGTGTTTTAATTGCTGCTACATTTCTTGAAGTAATGTTTTAACCAATGTGAGAAATATAATCTCGATTGTAATGTAACGAAAACTAAAATAGTGCCAATAGATAATATATATATTTATAATCAAGGGAAATAAGGCCCCAACAGTTAGTTGCTACTTTTCCTGGTCTCCAACGGTTCTCTTTATGGCTCCCCAGGATAGTCCAACATTTATCAGTTCATCAAGAAAACTCCAGGTCTGTTTATAGCGTTCCCTTTTCTGTTTTCCTTGCGAGTTTCACTAAAGTTCATGTCTAGTGACACTCGACTGTGTCTTCCACAGGGTAAGCCCGCCCTATCGCCGTTTTCCCATCTACACCTGGATCATCTTGACCTTCTCTCTTGTTCTTATTCGGGTCTGTGTTTACAATTTTGTCATATCATGCGTCAAAAACATCTGTTGACAAAGGTGTGAATCTTATTTACATTTAACTTGGTAACTCCGAGATATACAAAAAGAAAGATTTCACATTTGTGCTGAATATCCTGAGCTTTGTTTTAGTGATACATATATATATATATTAATCATAATTGTTGTTTCTATAAATGTGATTGTCAGATCTCGCCCCTTCACAAATCAGCTGATAAGCAAATCAATATATCGGATTATAAATTATTATTATACATTCCTTCCTCTACATTATATAGGATCTTCAAGCAATTTATTCATACCGCTCTATCATGGATAGCTCGTTCAACCTCTTTTGTTGAATTGAGTGAGTACAATCTGTCTCGCCTCTCTCTGTAAAGTTTGGTGGTGGGAGGGGGGAATCAATCTTGCCAAAAACAATCTGAATTCTTTATTGTTTGTTTTTTATTGGGTCTTTCTCGGGAAGTGCCATAACGAGTGGACCGAGCACAGTTGGACGTGTAAACTCCAAGCGTCGTCAATTTTTCGATGAGAGCTGCTCGGAGTTTGCTTAAGGGGTTTGATTGTGTCATTTCTCTCCCACTCTTTGGCCGCGACCAAGTGAGCACTACTTTTTAAATTTCTTTTTTTATCGGTGTTGGACCCTTACCGTTTGTGCCACAGCGGGTGATACCAAGTTACGTTTAAAGTGTGTGAAAGCTCCAAGCGTCATCGTTCTTACGAACAAGAGCTGGTCGGAATTTTAAATTATGTTTAGTTGTCTATTGGCTTTGTGAAGGCTTCCACATTTTGGACTCGAACAAGTGGATACAGCTTTTTAAAAAATACTTTGTTCAGCCCTTACCCTTTAGCGCCACAGAGGGTGGTACCCACTTAGGCTTTAAACTTGTAGAAGCTCCGAGTGTCGTCGTTCTTACGACAAGAGCTGCTGGAATATTTTGTTTAGTTGCCTATTTACTCTATGAAGCTCCACTCTTTGGTCGTGATCTTGTGGGCACTAAACGTTTTTATTATTGGTTCCTTACCCTTCAGTGCCGGACAGGGTGGTACCCGGTCACGTTTTAAAACGTGAGAAAATCTCGAGCGTCGTCATCCTTTCGAACGACAGCTGCTCGGAACTTTTGGTTTTGTTGCCTATTGGTTATATGAAGGCTCCCACCCGTTGGCCGCGACCAAATGGGCACTAGCACTTTGATCTTAGCCAAACAAATACTTGAAGTTTGTTGAAATACAATATATATAAATAATATAATACAAATAACATAACAGATTCATTGTTTAGTCATAACAAAAATGTGAATATGTTGATGCTTAATATGAAACTAATAATTTCATTTGTTATATATGTCCATAGGAAGCTTCAGTTGAAGAAAGAGATGGCCAAACTCCATTTATACGTTTAAATGGATCCACTAGTAGTTTGGTGGGTCATACAGATATTGAACTTGGTACTGGTTCAAATAGCAAAACAGTTGTGTCTCCTCTTGCTTCCCCTTCGTGTTCTCTTGAATTTCTCAAATCAGTCAATCAACAGTCGCTTCGTGAATATTTTCTAACGGGACTTCCTATGGTTGTGCACCCTGTGATAGTCCTCAGGTTACTGTCTCATAGGTTATTTGGTAACATGATACGCAGGAAGACACTGTACTCCAATGCTAAACTGAAACCTCCAAAAGTGGATAAGACCGATATGTATCCCCCAAGAAAAACAGAACTTTCAGAAAAAGAAGACAAAACTGCAAAGGAAATACAAAAGCAAGTTGATAATGTTCAATCCAAAGTACAACTCTCTGAACACACACAGCAGAAAAATCACCGACAGAAACAACAAGTAGAACAGACTAGTGGCCCAAAACCCAAACCTTGTTTACGAGTGATGATATCTGACTCCGGAATAGACGAAGATGAGGGACACACGCACGATCTTGATGACAAAGATTTACTAATTGATGACAAAACAGCTGTTAGAACTTCCTGTCCGTCTTCTTACGTACAAAGCAAAAATGGAGCAACGACAAAACAGGCCTTACGAGCTATCGGCGAAAGTTTAGTGACACCCTTAGACCTGGATATCAAATCCAAAACTAAAGATAACACAACAGTCCCTATTTCATCTGCAAACGTTTCAGAAATATCTGAAGGTGTAACATTTGATATTCCAACACGGCAACAAGCTTCTAGAAAATTATTTCGTTGGCCTAGTAAGAAACGTTTATCAAAGTCACAAGTCAGTGTGCAGATTACGCATCAGGATAGTGTTGTTAGCGGGGGTCATGCTACATCTGGTTCCTGTAGTGAAGCGTCCACCCCCGAGGTAGACATCATGGCTTTCCAACGAGAGCTTATCAATCTTCCAACTTTTGTGATGGAGACCCCTCAAGTAGAAGTGTCTCCCATATTCTCAAGATCAAGTTCTGTACCTGAAAATCTTGCGTCACGATGTCGATCCAATCTCATTAACAGTTCTACTGGTCAGCTTCACGTTCATACTGATATGGCAGACATAAGGCACAGTCCAACTCGTCCGAGCTTTATATTTCCTAGCTCGCCCATGACATGTGGTGGCTTCAGGGCGGGCTCTATGGTGACAATAACTACCACAGATGTAGGAGGAGACAATGAGAGAGTTCTACACCATCCTGTAACAGCGAGTGCCTCATCCACTCCCACAGTTTCAAAATGTGGATCTCGCTTGACTCCACAAACATCAAAAGACGATTCAGTCGCACCCACAACGATAACAGTTCACTTTGAAGCTCCGCCTTCTCCCAATCCTTCAACGTCCAGCCAAAGTCCGCAGACACAATTTGAATTCCCAAACATTGTCCCATCATCCAGTTTTTCTAATCACTTGAGTGTTAAACAGGAGTATCCTACATCATCCACATTGTCTCCACTTCAACAACAGCTAACTTCTCATGCATCTCATTCAACTCCAGCCTTGCATACTCCTGCACCCGATCTCCGCTCTGTTGTTGCTCCGCCTACGGCTAGTACCACATCACCTATTACCACTCCCAGTTGTGAAATCTCATTCCAACATAGAGGTGTGCTTCGGGTTCTGGAATCCTGGACAAAAATATGTCAAACGGATCTTGAGGGCAATTCCTTGATTGCCTTGGAAACAAGAGAGTTTCTCAAACGTCTTTCAGCAATGGGCCATGAATACAAAGCTTGGTGCCAGAGATTTAGTGCAACTTTACGTTTGGAGGTAGGTTACTATAATTTATATATATATATATAAATATATATTCCACTCGTACCGTTATAAGTTACATAGTGTCTGCAAATAATTTCTCTTTACCGCTCTCTCCTGGGCAACTCGCTGAATATCTTCCATGGAATTGAGTCCGATAATGCTTGCCTCTTTCAGCAAAGCTCGTTTCAGGGTTCCATAGGGCGTCTTCTCTTTCTTGAAACCTTTGATTCCCACTGTTTACTTTGATATTCTTGGATCATTTCTTTTCAACGTTTGCCCAACATATCTCCATCTTCTACTTCTTATAATATATGTTACTAGTGGTTGATCAAAGATTTTTCTGATTTTATCACTTCTTCGGAATTCGTCCCATTGTGTGTTCATTAATTTTCGCAGACATCTATTTTTTTATGCATTGTACCTACTTTCTATATCTTTAGTCATTGTCCAACTCTCACTGGTGCATGTTGGGATTGATACAACGCATATATATATATATATATATATATATATATATATATATATATATATATATATATATATATATATATATATATATATCTTACAAGAAAATTACCACTGTGAAATGAGTTGCTTGAGAAAGCGATAAATAAAACAAGAGACCATATAAGAAATGAAGAAATTAGAAGAACAGTCGGAACGATTCCTGCTGTTAGATTCATTGAAAAACAGAGACTCAAATGGTTTGGTCCTTGGTGAGAATGAACCCGAATTTGCTAGTTGCAAGATATAGAGCGTATAATCTGAAAATGGAATCATCAAGAGGAAGGGGCAGACCAAGAAAAGATGGGTTGATGGAGTTACAGACATCTTAAAATTTCACAATACCACAGCATATCAAGCGACCGAGTGTGCACTATCTCGGAAACTGATCATCAGTTAAACCTGCTACGCCTAACAGCAAAAAGCCAGAGAAGGACAAAATAAAAAGAAGATATATTTCCCATCATTATATATATATATATATATATATATATATATATATATATATATATATATATATATATATATATATATGATATATATATATATATATATATATATATATATATATATATATATATATATATATATGATATATAGATATATAAACACCGTCAGGTAACCAGCACACAAAGGGTCGGAGTTGGCAGAACAATGTCGTACGCCGATGATATTCTGGTGTATCGCATGGGCAAGGACAGAAATGAGATCGCATCTGCATTACAGTGTAGCTGAATGGATTGGTGACTGGTGCAATGAATTCGAGCGGAATGGGAATCCAGCAAAGGCCTCTGACATGGTTCTCTCTACACTCACATTGTAAAGACACCTACCAGTTGTCAGCATGTAATCAAAGTCATTGACAGAAGCGAAACACTAAAGTATCTTGGAATAACGTTTGACAGAAGCCTGTCATTTAGAGCCATGTTGCAATCGTAATCACTAAAGGCAGAAAAGACCCAACATGCCTCACAGTTTACGGAGGACGGATATTACAACCACTTTCTCTTCTTTATCAGGGTCTCAGTGCTTGACCCTGTGGACTAGGATCTTGGTCTTCTAACAGTAAGCAGAACATCGCTGATAAGTTAGAAAGGATCCAAATGAAGCTGATGAGGCTTATACTCGTGGACAAATAGTGAACTTTGTGAGGCAATCCTATGTCCTTGGATCCAACGAGGCTAAAACGTTTCACAAAGTCGCACAGTAAAAGCTTCTGAGAGTTTCTGCGGACTACAAATCATCTCTCACAATTATCATATATAGAACAAGAAGGCGATTGAAGAGAGTCATCCTGATTCGCTCGAGGCAGGATATATTAAACAGGTCTGTATATTCTAGATGAGCTGGGCACTGACGAATGATGCTATATCAGAGGATAATGACTGCTGCCAGGCCGTTTCAGCACATGGACGCCTCTCTGAGAATGGGCCCAGCCACTCAAATGCGAAATTCTTGACTTCGTTGATCAGCACTCTCACCCAGGTATATCATTATCTACACTATAATATGTCAATGGTGACCAGATCATCGTGGGCTTACTCACTCAACGACCAGTGTGTTATACTTCAGAGGACTGCTTTTGAGACAGCGACTGGCATGACTTGTCAGTCAGCTCCTCAGCTGTCATGTGGGTGTACAACAGGTTACCATAGATCATCATATAGACTCGATAGTATGTACTATGCATTGAGTATGGTATGATGAAAGCATTCTAGATCACATCTCAAGAAAATACTTGGCTCACGCCTGGACATGCGGAGTGCTAAGAAGTGCTGACTAACTGAAAACAGTGCCGACTCAAGTGGACAGAAGAATGGACAGAGAACGATATCATCAATGCGGACGCTCAATTTTGTGACATGGTGCGGGTCTCGAATTCACTGGAACGAGTTCGAGAATTAGGTGTTAGGTTGGACAGCCAGACAGTGTCGTTGTGGAGAAGAAGAAAATTAGTAATCAACTTCTCATGGGTACTGTGAGCAAATGGACTTTAGGATGGCTGCTGCAACGGAGGCAAGCACAAGAGAATGCCAATGTCCATGACGTCGATCCATAATACATACATATATATATATTAAAAAGAGAGAGAATCTGCATGCGTGCATGTATTCTTTCTATGTATTTGTGTGGACTTTGAGGAATAATTACGGATAATTATTTTAAAATATTAAATATTCCATTGCATTATTGTATTTCTACATCATATCTGCAATATTATGTACCTGCCTTAGTATTTTCGTGTGTTGTTAAAGAAAGGAATCGGTTTTGCAGGAATGCATCATGGCGGATAAAGCTACCGAAGCTAAGGACGACAACGCTTCAATCCACCTTCAGTACAAAAGGGTAAGTCGACTTTGCATTACATGAGTTCTTGCCCTTGTGTAACATTTGCTGCAAGTTCGGTTTTTTTACTGTCCAAATCTTAAATTTTGCTTATCTATTTTTTATCTATCTCTCTACATTTCAATTTTTTATTCGTCACCGTCTTATGTTTGCATCATTTCTTAAATACTATATTAGCTTGTGTTACACTTTCTGTTTTAACTCAGCTCAAATGTTTTTTTTAATCATTCTGACATTTATTTTCTTTTGCTTTTTCTTGTTCTTACACATACTTGCCTTCAATTTACTTTAATTACTTAGTTTACTTTCCTCATTCTATCCATTCCTCAGCACAGAGTGTATGTGAAGTTTGAGTAGTAAACTCTGAGCTGTATGTGGGGCATTAGACGTTTGTGCTCATTTTATTGTAGAATGTCTGCCCATTTATCTACCTCTTTATTTAACTTGAGCATTACACCAAATCGTCTACATAACTGCAGGGCGTTTTTATATTTTGGGGGTGCATGTGACTGACGGTTGTGGAGATGCGGGCGCCTTGTGGTGACTACAATAGTAATTATAAAATAATAACTATATAGTAATCAAGTAATATTAACTATAATATTAATAAAAATAATAAAAGATGCAAGCTAGATTCGGGCAGAACTTTTTTTAAAATATTGACAAAAGTAGTTTGAAATTTGACACAATTATTGTTACAGGTGAGGAAATTCTGATGTTCAGAGGAGATTCAGAATTTACAGGATGTTAAATATGAAGTCTCCCACGAGGTCATTATCTTGTAGTTGTGGGAGCTTGCTACCTCCATGATCTATGAAGCTTTGCTGACAGAATCTTTTCTCTAGTAGGGACTCCCATGTCAGAAGCTATGCTGACAGGAGCGTTGCTCCTAGTAGGGACTCCCATGTCAGAAAGCTATGCTGACAGAAGCTTTTCTCTAGTAGGGACTGCCATGTCAAAAGCTATGCTGACTAGAAGCGTTGCTCCTAGTAGGGACTCCCATGTCAGAAAGCTATGCTGACAGAAGCGTTGCTCTAGTAGGACTCCCATGTCAAGCTATGCTGACAGAACTTCTCTAGTAGGACTCCCATTCAGAAAGCTATGCTGACAGGAGCGTTGTTCCTGTAGGGACTCCATGTCAGAAAGCTAAGCTGACAGAGAGCATGTCTAATAGTGGACTCCATGTCAACTCAGACGAATTGTGCCCCGGTTGGTTGCAATGGGCAAAACCCATTCCTTTAAAAAAGACATAATGTTACGGAAACAGAAGCAAGAGATACCATTAGTTACACGGGTGAAGGAGCAGAGGTCAATCAGGAAACTGATTTCATGAAGACTAAATCCGTAAGGAAGTCTCCACCCAGACGATTAACCTTCTTACACGCAAATCCCCTTTTTGTTATTGAATGTTGGAATGTGAGAACGCTATATCAGACCTGAAAACTAGCTCAAGCTGCAAAAATGTCGGTAATAGTGTGCTATGCTCCAACAGAAGATGCAGAAGATGACAGCGGATGGGAAAGAAGGCCTGACGTCAAAGAACATGGAAGAACGGTGGAGAGAGAGAGGAAGGAGTGTGGCCTGACATGGAGACGGTTGGTAGAAGGCAGCAGAACGAACAGTGGAAGTCTCTGTGAAGCCTTATATGTCAATCAGGACAGAGAGGATATAGAAATATTGAAATTGCTATGATTATAGACAGAATGCCACTCTCTATTACCCCGATGATGTTGTTTTACCAATAGATACATAAGCATTACAAAACACGTGGTTTGTTGTTGTTTAATTCTATGAAACAATTCTCTTCCTCCCATTCAGAATAAAAATTGTAGTTGTTTTGCCTCTAAGCAATGTTTTTAAATCACAGATATTACTAATTAATCTTTATTGCAAAGCTTTCCTATCTAGGACAGATGAATTTGTTATATCATTTGATATGAATAAATAGGAAAACCGGATATATAAACAAGACACTGTTCCTAATTGGAACAGAAACGACATGCTCTACTCATTGGAATTTAAATTAAAGTTGTGGCTGGTCCCCACAAAACAAAGTCAGCGCAGATGATGTATTCGTTTGAAGGAATGAGTTGAGACGTCGACGCTTGATTCAGTAAATAAAAACTAATTGGTGGTGTTAGCGAGTAGTAGAATGGTTATCAAAAAAGAAAAAACAATGCAAAGGCCGGAAGACCTGTGTTCATAGAAGTTCTACAAAATGAAAGCTAAAACTTACTGTTGTTCAGAAATACTTTTTTTCTTGAAATTTAAATTAACATTAACGCCGGCGGAGTAAAATAAGGCGACAAAAATGTATAATTTTAACGCCACGACGCTAGGGAGCGACACGTTGGTCAGCGCTGGTATACAATTATAGATGCGGAATGACAGATGATTGTTCTGTAGCTTCACAAGACTTATGAATCCCATGTTTTTTGCCACTCAGTATAATTCCATTCAAAATATAAATCTAACATTGCTTGTAATGTTATCATTTTGTATGATGATTTCTCAAACATGTTATCTCACATGTTGTGTTGTATTTTGTATCTGATTTTTAGTCTATGTTTGACGCTGATAACAAAGTTTTGGTAAAGATATCTACGTTAATCATCTCCATTTAGCTCATACTCTTGTTTTGTTTTGGACTTTTGTCAATATTTTATTTAACCTTTTTTTAACTTTATTTTACAATTGTTACTCAAAGATCACTTAAGCACATTGTCTTTACTGTGTACATTCATTATTCTGTTATTCCTAGTGTTCCTTTCCTCTTTCCTCTCACTCTCACTCGAGCTCTCTCTCTCTATATATATATATATATATATATATATATATATATATATATATATATATATATATATATATTGTCTGTTGTTGTTCATACTAGTTCTAATTGTAGATAGTGCTTCTTATAGTCAATATCGTCTTAGAAAATGATTACTATGTTATTTCCCCCTATTTCGATTTTAGGTATAAGTGTATGTGTCTATGTTGATATGTGGTCTAGTTGTATAAGTTTTCATGTTTGGAATGTGTGTCTATGTTTGGTATAAGTGTATGTGTCTATGTTTGGTATAAGTGTATGTGTCTATGTTTGGTATAAGTGTATGTGTCTATGTTTGATATAAGTGTATGTGTCTATGTTTGGTATAAGTATGTCTATTTTGATATAAGTATGTGTCTATGTTTGGTATAGTGTATCTATGTTTGTATATGTATGTCTATGTTTGGTATAAGTGTATGTGTCTATGTTTGGTATAAGTGTATGTGTCTATGTTTGGTATAAGTGTATGTGTATTTTATGTGTTGTGCATTTGGTTGCGTGTGCCTGTCTGTGTGTATGTTTAACATGATGAAGATTGGAAGTCCTAAACGAATAATTATATAATTAAATTGTGAAGAAGCTCAATGAGAAAGTGTACATTGAAATAATAGACAACGATTATCACACTGCAACATAAGCGGAAATGAACACGCCGACAAGCTAGCTAAAGAAGGCAGGCGACTACCTCAGACTGATCTCGAGATCAGTTATGAGGAAGCCAGAACAACCATCGGCTGGTACTATAAAGACAAATGGACAAAAGACCATCCTCAGTACAGCAACAGCGACGGGTACTATGGTCTGTCTCGTAGTGAACAAGTTGCCATACTCCGCCTCTGTACCGCCCACAACAAGCTCCGCGCCCACATGTTTAACAAATTTAAAATTGGCACAACTAGCCTTTGCCCTTGCAAAAAGTCGGACATGACGGCAGAGCACGTACTGCAAGATTGTCAACTGATAGCAGGTATAAGAAAATAAACCTGGCCTCAAAACACAGAGCTTCGCGAGAAGCTATACGGAGAAACGGAGTCCCTAAAAAACACGGTAAAATTCATGATAAAAGTTGATTCATCAGTCTAGGCGGGATCGCGAGAGAAAGACAGAGAAGACAACGATTACAAGAGAGAGAGAGACAGAGAGCATGATTATTAGCACGTACAATATCGTATAATCTTCAAACTACACAAACTGTAAGAAGAAAATCAAACATCAAACAGAATCATTGACAGTGAGATTATCTAGCATCCAATGAGAAACCATTATTTATTCCATTTCTCTCTCCATAATCATAGGTTGCTTCATAGCGTCAGGATAAGATGAGATTTCTAGATCAGACTCTTGTGTTCACTTTCTACGGGAACCTTTCACCCCCTTTTAATATTCACCTTTGCGTCGCGGACCTTTCGTTTAATCAAAACACTGGTGCGACGGAAAGGGGATTGGAGTTTTAAAATTTTAAGACGAAGAACTGATTTTGGGGTCTCTGTGGCTGAGTGGTTAAGCCATTTGCCTTTGTTCGTGCTTTGTGCAATAATCTCGGTAGGTGGAGTGCCATTTCTGCGGAGAAGGACCGAGCCATATGGGGTAAAACCGGTGCAATGAAGTCAATCCTTCGGCTTTAACTGATTTCTGTTTACCGGGTGTCTGCAATTTCCTCGGTCCTCTTCACAAAAATTGCACAGAATATGCTGATAGTATTGAACAAAGTGTGAACTCCACATCTTCGGCAACAATCCTAAGAGACCTTGGAGAGAAAAATGAAGTCATGAATCGAACGACCTTTTCCGAACACAAGACCTTCAGAACATCAGACAAACTGGTTTTTTGGATTTTTATATATTTTTTTTTTTTCGATCCAGAAGCACTTGAGCTTTCAGCCCTTCGGCTTGGTGCCATGGATGTCGTAACCCTTCGGTTCGGTGCGATGAACACCATAAATCTGGAGAACCTGTGACTTTTCTGTCAGCTCGCGGAATTGAACCGCAGTCACAGGGAGCTTGGTCAAACTGTTTAAACACTCACTCTGCGCTACAATAACCCCCTTCCCCCATCCCTGCCCCATTGTCTTGTATCCACTGAACTTGAATAGCATTGCTAATGGACGCGTTAAATATATAGCACAAAGAAGGAAACTTCTAGATTGTATGATTGTTTGAATGGCAAAAATATTTTGTAGCGTCGGGAACATGTGTAGTTCAGATGCAAGTTTTCAAGTTATTTCATCAAATGGTTACAAAGATACACATTTTTATCTGTGGGCATGACAAGTTGAACGGACTATAATTTATGTCTGTGTATAAGTGTTCATGTTGAGGCATAATGTGTGTTTGTAGTCGAGCAGTGGCGGCTCATCATTTAGGGCCAGTGGGGCCGGGCCACACCAAAAATAATGTGTAACGTGTATTTATTAGTTAATAAATTAAAATATAACCTACCCAAAACCATGATTTTTCCGAAAATTTGAGTCTGGCCCAACCAACAAAAAGGATCACGAGCCGCCACTGGTAGTCGGGCTGATTAGGTGGCCGAACCGTTTAACTTGTTGTTTATTGGTGAAGTTCAGCATTGATGTTGTACCCACTTTATTTTTGCCTGAAGTTCTTATTCGAAAATCGGTCGTTTCTTGATACTAATAGCACTGCATAGAAATCTCACCTCAGTCTTGATTAGTTTTCTTCAGTCGTTTGCTGTACAAGTTTATCTTGATAGCATAATGTCGCAAGCTCGTGTGTTTAGGGTTACACAATTGTATTTTAGAACTTGTGCCATATGTTCTATGGTTTGACTTGTTTTGTTGGATTTCGTTAGATATTCTTCCATTTGCTGAAAATAAATGCTCCCAGATGTTTATGCTTGTCCGAAGCAGATATTGGTAGTTATTTCCTCTCTGGCAAATATCATTACTTCTGTTTTATCTATGGTGATTTTCATGCTTTAATCATCGCATTGTAATTAGAGTATGTTGGTGTGTTGTTGTAATTGTTCATCAGCGGATGATATGATTGTCCGTAAAATTAGTTCATTTTGAAGTATCCCAAGGTATTCCAAGTTATTGTCTTCAGGTTTTTTAAACAAATTTGGTGACTTATGTGAGGAAGAACAATTGTGATCGTACGATTCCTTGTCTTACTCCAGACAGAAAGCCTTTGCCCTGCAAGTCGGTGGATTCGGGAAATAACTTCATGCTTCTATGAACATACATTGAATTTAATTGAACCACTGTCGACTTGCTAGACATGTCACAATGTTTTCTAAATTTCCTAGATGTGTCAAACGGTACACTAGGCTATTATACTCGTGTTTGAATAATACAGTTTTCACAGTGAAAATATCACATAGCGAACATCTTGTAAAATCACTGTTTATGGTAAGAATTTCACGCAGCAATACCTACCAAGTCGGTGTTTGTAATGTGAATATCGTACACTTTGTAAAGTGGTCACTAACAATATGATTTCCAGTTAAAGTCGATGTTTATATGATGTTTAAGTAGCAAACACCTTGTCAAGTGGATGTTTACATGATTTCTAGGGAAACGATATATTGTAATGTCGAGATGTATGTGATTCTAGGAAATGATAATTGTAATGTCGAGTGTGATGTGTTTTCTTGGGAAATGATACATTGTAATATCGAAGTTTATTTGATTTCTAGGAAAACGATACATTGTAATGTCGAAGTTTATTTAATTTCTAGGGAAATGATACATTGTAATGTCGTTTATTTGATTTTTAAGGAAACGATAGATTGTAATGTCGAGGTTTATTTGACCAGCCACTTTGTAAAGTGGACGTTTATATGATTTCTAGTAAAAGAATACATTATAATGACGATACTGTTTATGATTTTTTTTTAAACAGATACTTTATAAAGTCGATATTTATTCTTAAATGCCACAGAACAGATCCTTTGTAAAGTCGATGTTTATGATATGAACAACATGGAGAAGTAATCCCCGCATATTCAAGATCACTTAGATACATTATTGTCTCATATTTCTTATTTTTATATATTACATTTGTATTGCTCAATTGTTTTCGGTGTGTTTTTATTTTTACTAATATATTGTGTAATAGCGACAGTGAGCAATTTCCGGCATGTTGTTGGCTGTTTTATCTGATTTTGTTGATACTTTGTATCCTTTGATGACGCCAACTTCTTGTATTTCAGCTTCATATTACTTACCGAAATATTCTATCTTTGTGCAGAAATGCTTGATAATAATATATATTATATATATATATATATATATATTATATATATATATATATATATATATATATATATATATATATATATTATTATATATATATATATATATATATATATATACAGTGGTGGCTCGTCATTAAGGGCCAGAGGACCAGGCCTCACCAAAAATAATATGTTATGTGTATTTATTATTTAATCAATTAAAATATAACATAACCCAAAGCCATGATTTTCCGAAAATTTGTTCTGGCCCACCAACAAAAATGATCAGGGTCGCCACTTTATATATGTATTTCTCTCATACATTACATAGGTCCTGAAATTAATTTTACTATACCACTTTGTCCTGGAGAACTTGCTCAATCTCTTCCATGAAATTGTTTTACATTTATATACATTTACTCTCCTAAATGCCTCTGTCCTCCGTAGCTCTCTCTCTCTCTCGCTCTCTCTTTCTCTCGCTATCCCTCTCTCTCTCTCTCTCTCTCTTTCTTACTCTGCCCCCTATCAGGTACACAGTTACTCAACTATAATACCATTATACTCAACATTTCCACTCTGTATTTTTTTATCTTGAATTGCACTTTAGGGCACTATTTCAGTAAATGCCATCCCAACTACTTTGTAATTCCAGAAAATTGAAAGCACGATAACTTATGTCCTGCAACTCATGGTTTCCGGTAGTCATTGATTGACCTTCAATGGCACCAGCCAATATTCATGTGATTTAATCAAACCCAATTTTGCTGATGTCATGCAGCTTGTCCTGTAATGAACATTTGTGAGCATGACAAAAATAATATTTTTTTCAGTTATAAATTAGCATGTAAAAATACAAACGTGAAAAATCAATTTCTGTAAAACTCATTTCAGTAATTGAAAAGGTAATATTTTTGTGTGTGGCTCCGTAATATCACGTAACATTTGCGGAAGGCAGTGGGTGCCGGTCACTTTACATTTCTAGACCATAAGTATGCAGAAGGTTGGAGAGCCAGTTCCTTTCATTACTTGTGAAACGACAGGTGCTAAAAATAAATCTACAGTAACTCCTTCTGTGACAATTTAGTAAGCGAATTATATAAGCATTGATCGAATCCGTTCCATGTTTCTTTAAATACAATACTTTCATTAATTGTAAAGTTACATTATTTTGTGCAGTATCCTTGGCGTTAATTGTAATGTTACCTAATTTTATTCATTGCTTTTTTTTATTAGCTCCTTTCATTAACTCTGAAAGTAATGTATTTTATTTAGTACTTCTTTCATTAATTGTAAGACATAATTTATTTTAGACAGTACTTGTGAGAAGTAATTCATTTATGCAGTACTTGTGAGAAGTAATTCATTTATGCAGTACTTGTGAGAAGTAATTCATTGTATGCAGTACCTGTGAGAAGTAATTTATTTAATGCAGTACCTGTGAGAAGTAATGTATTTAATGTATTGGAGTTACCCGTTGTTCAAGTCGAACTGGATGCCTGAGAGGCAGAGTGAGAGGTGTGTTTAATCAGCGAGCCACAGGCACCATCAGTATGCATACTCTTCGATATCTGTTGGGGAGACTGAGCACCTATGGGTCTGCCCGGAGTGCAATGACGTCAGTTTAGTAACCAATAACCAATAACTTGTGAGAAGTAATTTATTTTATGCAGTACTTGTGAGAAGTAATTTATTTTATGCAGTACTTGTGAGAAGTAATTTCCTTTATGTTTTTTTTCTTTCATTATTGTGAGGAAGTAATTTTTTCCATACTGTCGTGACGTATGTTTTGTTGAGCAATTCTTCTTGAGTTATGCTATTATTTTGATTGACTTGGGTATTTTTTGTGTGAGACAGATTTAAGCGTAAACGTAGAGTTTTCTTTCTATGCATATGGAGAAGTAGTTCAATTCCATACTCGACGTCGGAAAGTACTCCCTCCGTCCTCCTGTACACTAGAGTCTAGAAATGTGAAGGGACGATCACTTCATACACTAATGTGGAGATTCTTGCACTCGTGGATGAGAACTCCCATCCATGATATGATGATATCATTATCTACACCGATGGCTCTGTCAGACGCGGAACCAGATCATCATGGGCTTATTCAGCACAGCGAAATGGTTGCACACTTCATGAGGACTTCGGCGCTTTCGAGACAACGACATCGAGCATGACTATGGAGATCACTGCTGCCTCAGGGCTCTGTCATGGGTGGCTGAGCAACAGGTTACCCATACGATCAGCATATCAGACTTGATGAATATGCTTCAACTGATTGAATCTGGAATTATGCGTGTGCAATGGGTTGACAGCATTCGGAGATCACATCTCAAGAAAATGACTTGGCTGTACACACCTGGACATGCTGGAGTGTAGGGTAACGAGCGTTGCAGACTTTCTTGCAAACAATGCCCCGACTCAAACGGGCAGAAGTATGGACAGAGCCTATATCATCAATGCGGTACGCTCTCAATTATGTGACATGGGCACGTCTCAGACACTGAAACGAGCTCGAGAATTAGGCGTTAAGTGTGGACATGCCAGATAGTGTCGTCTTCGTGGTAGAGAGAGAAGATATAGTAATCAACTTCTCATGGGTACGGTGAACAAATGGACTTTAGGATGGCTGCTGCGGCGGAGGACAGAGCATGCATGGGAATGCCCAATGTGCCGTGACGTCGATCGCATAATAACATAAAATAATCATACACTAACTTCTGAAAGGCTTTGGGACATTTATTTTATTTGTATTATATTCATGAGAGACGAGTATCTGAGAATTTCCCTTTCTATCACTGTCAGTTCAAGCTATTTCTAGCAACTGTATGCACATCCAACAATTATTTAGTTCTGGTCCGAAATTACTTGCTTCCTAATATAGCCAACTATGTTTGGGAGACAACATGATAAATTAGCAAATATACTGATAACCAATAAACATATCACATTTATATTCTTGATCATCATCATTCTTAGCCATGATGACTGGCGTAGGCGATCATCATCATTCTTAGCCATGATGACTGGCGTGGGCGATCATCATCATTCTTAGCCATGCTGACTGGCGTGGGCGATCATCATCATCATCATTCTTAGCCATGCTGACTGGCGTGGGTGATCATCATTTTCTAGCTGATACTGGCGTGGGCGATCATCATCATTCTTAGCTATGCTGACTGGCGTGGGCGATCATCATCATCTAGCCATGTGCTGCTAGCTCATCATTCGCTGCTGACTGGCGTGGGCGATCATCATCATTCTTAGCTATGCTGACTGGCGTGGGCGATCATCATCATCATCATTCTTAGCCATGCTGACTGGCGTGGGTGATCATCATTATTTTTAGCCATGATACTGGCGTGGGCGATCATCATCATTCTTAGCCATGATGACTGGCGTGGCGATCATCATCATTCTTTAGCTGATGCCCTTGACTGGCGTGGGCGATCATCATCATCATCATTCTTAGCCATCTGCAGGCGTGGCGATTCATCATCATCCATGCTGACAGGCGTGGGCGATCATCATCATCATCATTCTTAGCCATGCTGACTGACGTGGGCGATCAAATATCTTCACATACTTCTGTCCTGATTACTGACTATATGTTCGGATGTTGATATTCTTCCGTGCCATGATGTTAAGAATTGTGCTCTTTCTCAGTCTTCTCTCTATCTCCTCTCTCTCTCTATCTATCTATATAATTCTCTCTCTTTCCCTCGTTCTTTCTCTATCTCATATAAATTTGACTTTAAAAAATTATCAAAATCTGCTCTAATCCTCATTTTTTCATGGCACAGTACACTAAATCCACTTTTTCTTCATAAAGCTTTCATTAATCCTTTCACTACGTAATTAATTTTAACCCTCAGACGACGCATTTACCTTGCAACGTATACACAAATTTGACAATATACTGTCTTTACGTCGTATTACAAAATACTGTGAACCATTATATCGGCTCAGAAGGGGCGCAGCGCCCATGTGGTGCCGGGGTCCATAATATAAGCAAAGAATAGTACCACTGTAACCTACAATACATGTCGTAAGAGGCGACTAATGTAGACCCTAGAGATGCTACCCTACTAAATAAAAAGCAGCGCAGAAATTGGATGTGCTGGCCTACTTGTAGACGCATAACTGGCACAACGTACAATCGATCTTAGGCTCAGATCGCATACAAATCATACAAGTGTTCGATATGGAGCGTTCGAAGAAGAAGAAGAAGAAGAAGGAGTTAAACTGAATTGGAAAAAAAGACTAAAAACTGAACCACACTAGATATATTGCCACTAAGAAAACTAATGACCAGTCTATCTAAAAACTCGTCTAAAACCAAAGAAAAAAAACAAAAGGTAACATGCGTAGGCTTTGATAGCCTTAAATATCTAACACATTTATTGAGTCATTATTTTTCAATTTCTAAAATCTATGAATGTAATCTATATGTCAGTACAAAGAGATTGATAACTTTTTTGTTGTATGATCAATACTTATCTCTTAGAGAAAAATCTTTAATTACAATGTACTTTATCGATTACTTTGTGCAGTAATCAGAGCCATACTTGTGTATTTTTACTTGATTGCACATAATCTCAATGGTGGTCTCTGTGGCAAAGTGATTAAGACGTTTGCCTTGCGATCTGAAGGGTGTAGGTTCAAATCCGAATCGCGTCGTTGAGTTCACGTGTGCATTTTTTAAGAATATACCTAGGATTGTTGCCGGTGCTACGGAGTTCGGGATTTGGGAAATACTTTTGATAGTAGGCGTGTCATTTCTGCCGAGAGGGACGAAGCCACATGATGAAACCTGGTGCAATGAAATCAATCCTTTCCCTTTAGACACTTTATCTCTCTCATTCTCTCCTTTGTCTCTCAAACCCTCTCTCTCTCTCACTCTCCCCTCTGTCTCTCAAACTCTCATTCTCCCCTCTGTCTCTCAAACTCTCTCTCTCTCATTCTCCCCTCTGTCTCTCAAACTCTCTCTCTCTCTCATTCTCCCCTCTGTCTCTCAAACTCTCTCAAACTCTCTTTATATAGCAAGTTTTCTGCAGAATTTCACCCTCAATCACAACTCACTTCAAAACGCACTCGATATATGGTAAGTTCTTCCGATTCCTCCTTCGTCATGTCGAAGTTATCATTAATATAATGTTGATACTGTCGCTTTGACATTCGCTTAAACAAATATTGGTCATTTGAAATATTGGTGTATTCAAATACAAATCATGTTTTAGAAGAACAGTATGTATCTTATTTAAAAATAAACACAGATACACGCATACACGCGAGAAACACTTTATTGCAACATTCAAGATAAAGTGTCCCATTTTCTGTGGAAAAATGAATAAATTTCGGTTGAAGTTCTTACATTCTGTTGATAATCATCAAATAGCTTGTCCTGAGCAGAACTTTGCCACCCCAACAGTCCTCCAGAACTTCTCTCTCTCATAGACCAGATGTCCTGCCTCTGCAGTCGTCATGTTCAGACCATCAGTTACATCCTGAATCCATCTTCTCCGTGGTCTTCCTCTTCTTCTCTTTGCCATCCTGTTAGATTTATAATAGTGTTCATGAATTCGGAATCTGACATTACAATTACCACATTTTTCAACTTACACAGGGACTCCAATGATCAAACCATTTTCCTAATGCAAGACTGTTCAACGATTGCAAGTTTGTAGACTTGTTGAACTTTAATAAGATTATTTTTTGAGTTGCGATTGAAATAATTTTGTTCTCTTGAAACGCCTATCTACACTTGATTTTCTTATCTACACTTGATCTTCTTATATTTTCATTACAGCGCGTTCAATTTTACAAATGTATTGATTGATTGAATGATAGGACGATCATTATCGCCATTCGGTGAATAATCATGTACTGCAACCTATTTCTTAACAAGGAAAATCTTAGTGGTAGTGCACCAACTCCATAGAACCGGCAAGGGTCCTTAATGTAATTTTGAAAATGGAAATTTTGTAGGAACTTTATTTCTTTCTTTCGTTTACTTTATTTATTTATTTATTTTACTTTATTTATTTATTTCTTTTACTTTATTTATTTCTTTTACTTTATTTATTTATTTCTTTTACTTTATTTATTTCTTTCTTTTACTTTATTTCTTTCTTTTACTTTATTTATTTATTTCTTTTACTTTATTTATTTCTTTCTTTTACTTTATTTATTTATTTCTTTTACTTTATTTCTTTCTTTCTTTTACTTTATTTATTTCTTTTACTTTATTTATTTATTTCTTTTACTTTATTTATTTATTTCTTTTACTTTATTTATTTATTTCTTTTACTTTATTTATTTATTTCTTTTACTTTATTTATTTCTTTTACTTTATTTATTTATTTCTTTTACTTTATTTATTTCTTTTACTTTATTTATTTCTTTTACTTTATTCATTTATTTTATGAATTTAAATTTACTCTTTAGAAATGTGTGTGTGTGTGATTATGTTTTGCGATTGCAACATTTCTTTTATCCCTTTTTTCATACTTTGCAAAAACAAATTCATCAACAGGAGAAGACATATCTTTAGAAGATTGCAAAATTCATATTTTCAAGGAGAGTTTAATCAAAGACATCCGTTAATCGATCACTCTATTGATTATGCAATTGTTAACGACTCGTAGTTAAGTGCTTGGATGACTTGCGGAAGTATAAGGTGACCCGATAACAGAGCTCTTTCTTTAACTGGTCACAAATAACAGCATATGCAACCTGTGATAACAGATTTATACTGACGTGTATGATATTTATTTTTCACATTGTTTTCTACTATGTTTTCTACAGCGTTTTGTACAATATTTTCTACAATATTTTCTACAGGGTTTTCTACAATGTTTTCTTCAATATTTTCTTCAATGTTTTCTGCAGTGTTTTCTACATTTTTTTCCACAATGTTTTCTTCATTGTTTACCACAGTGTTTTCTGCAATATTTTCTACAATGTGTTCTACAATATTTTCTACAATGTGTTCTACAATATTTTCTACAATGTTTTCTTCATTGTTTTCTAGTGTCTTCTACGATGTTTTCTATAATGTGATCATCAATGTTTCATTCATCGTTTTCTACAGTGTTTTCTACGATGTTTTCTACAATGTTTTCTATAATGTTTTTACATTGCTATCTACAATGTTTTCTATTCTCTAATTTAAAAATATTGATATCCTTCACTTTGTTTGTCTATATCAACAATAAGATAAACTTCTATACAACTATATACAACTGCTATATCAACTATATATCTAAACCATGTAAATAAAAAATACAAAGATATCATATATTAAAGTTGAAATCAGTGGGTCACAGTTTTATATAACCTTTTTATCTTTACAGATGGTCAATTGGCAACTTCTGAGTTTTCACTTGTCTCGCTTGTCTTCCAGCTCATCCCTAAGTTTTCTCTTGTCCACCAGCTCATCCCTAAGTTTTCTCTTGTCCACCAGCTCATCCCTAAGTTTTCTCTTGTCCACCAGCTTATCCCTAAGTTCTTTCAATCATCCTAAGTTTCTCCAGCTCATCCCTAAGTTTCTCTTGTTCACCAGCTCATCCCTAAGTTTCTCTTGTCCACCAGCTCATCCCTAAGTTTTCTCTTGTCCACCAGCTCATCCCTAAGTTTTCTCTTGTCCACCAGCTCATCCCTAAGTTTTCTCTTGTCCACCAGCTCATCCCTAAGTTTTCTCTTGTCCACCAGCTCATCCCTAAGTGTTCTCTTGTCCACCAGCTCATCCCTAAGTGTTCTCTTGTCCACCAGCTCATCCCTAAGTTTTCTCTTGTCCACCAGCTCATCCCTAAGTTTTCTCTTGTCCACCAGCTCATCCCTAAGTTTTCTCTTGTCCACCAGCTCATCCCTAAGTTTTCTCTTGTCCACCAGCTCATCACTAAGTTTTCTCTTGTCCACCAGCTCATCCCTAAGTCTCTTCTCAAAAGATTCCACGCTTTTGTTTAATACTGGTTTCCACACAACTTTGTCATCAACTAGTTTTTCTATTTGTTGGAACCGATAGAAAAGTTCTTTATTGAGGCCTTGCAGACATCCTTATATCCCTTTTCTCTTCGAAAGTTCACAGAACAACACTTGTTGTGGTGTACGGATATTGTCCATTCTTCTCTAGCCATCTTAGTATTCTACTGCTGAGTACGCCCATGATATTTATGTAATACTTCTATATAAAGCAAAGTTATCAAGGTTTATTGAAGTGTTTATAGTGTTCCAGTCATACTGTCAATTCCACTATATTGTCTGTAATATGGTCCGGGCCCAGTTTTTGAGAATATCAAAATGAACATATGACATATTATAAATCAGTGTCGAATATCACTAAAAATATTTTGTGTAAGTGGTTCCTTATCTGATTAAGCAATTTGTTGTTTAGCCTTGCGATATGTGCGTAAACAGAACTATTCACCAAGAACTCAGGGTTAAAGACAATTGGTTGGTGAAGAAAATAAGATTGAGAATAGTGAAGTATTTTTGTCACTTGAGGAGACACATATATCAGTTATTGCAAAATAGAGAGATTGAGATTGTATGATAGGATCGCAAATGAGTAACTTATGGAGAGAAAACAAGACAGATTGCAGTGAACCAAGAGGTTAAAAACAGACGCTGGCGCTGAATATAACACACTTTAAGAAAACCAGAGGAGCATATATCAAGAAGTGTCCATTCCTGGAACCCACAGGGACAGTGAAAGAACGGAAAGCCTAGAAATACATGGAGACGAGATTTTGAGGCAGAGATCAACAATATAAAGAAGACCTGGAGATAGCTAGAGATAGGAAGACCTGGCATGAATTGGTTGAGCGCATATGCCCTAATCCGGGTTAAAAAGGCAGAGTGAGAGAGAGATGGGAACTATCATCATAGTACTCCGTATATTTTTATAGGTGTTCCCATTTCTAACTCAACAGGTAAAGCAGCGCCCAGTGGCCCAACATGCCAGTTCGATACTGGTTAAACAATCCTTATGCATATTTGGTATGTAGTTTGTTTTTCAGGCTGTACTAATATCGATACACATCTCTCTTAATCTGGTCAGCCCGTGGGATTCACAATCCTGAAACTTCTCTGCTCGTATAGACTCTTTTAACGCGTTAGGAATAGCAGTTGGGAACATTGTAGTGTCCTCTGATAATGTATCCGTGCTAGCCAATGTATCCGTGTTAGCCAATGTATCCGTGCTAGCCAATGTATCCGTGCTAGCCAATGTATCCGTGCTAGCCAATGTATCCGTGTTAGCCAATGTATCCGTGCTAGCCAATGTATCCGTGCTAGCCAATGTATCCATGCTAGCCAATGTATCGTGCAGCCAATGTATCCGTGCTAGCCAATGTATCCGTGCCAGCCAATGTATCCGTGCTAGCCAATGATCCGTCTAGCCAATGTATCCGTGCTAGCAATGTATCCGTGCTAGCCAATGTATCCGTGCTAGCCAATGTATCCGTGCCAGCCAATGTATCCGTGCTAGCCAATGTATCCGTGCTAGCCAATGTATCCGTGCCAGCCAATGTATCCGTGCTAGCCAATGTATCCGTGCCAGCCAATGTATCCGTGCTAGCCAATGTATCCGTGCTAGCCAATGTATCCGTGCTACAATGTATCCATGCTAGCCAATGTATCGTGCAGCCAATGTATCCGTGTTAGCCAATTATCAGCTTGTAAATTACTCCTGGCTCAAGCTTGCCCGCAGACGAAAAT
The DNA here is from genome assembly GCA_020796225.1 of Arion vulgaris. Lineage (NCBI taxonomy): Eukaryota > Metazoa > Mollusca > Gastropoda > Stylommatophora > Arionidae > Arion > Arion vulgaris. The sequence continues at coordinate 97,129,834 of CM036753.1, read as the reverse complement.
GAAAGTGATTTCTCCAATTCCAGTCTGTGCCAATAGTGCTACCATTCGCCGTCTGACCATATTTAATTTTTTTTTCAACGCACATTTGTCAGACATCTACAACACGTATACACTTAAATAAAAACAACTGTCTTTGTTGCATTTATAACTGCTTTTTAGGGCGGTGTAGGACAGAGGTGAGGGACATGAGCCTGAGAAATGTAATGGCTGCATGGCTAGTACGATCGCCGTGAAATTGTTCAGGTTTGGAGTTTGTTCTTTATGCCCCTGACAGAAAAACGTTTCATATATAAATATGGACAATGACTACGTTGCTATATTTGTTTACAAAAGTCATTCATATGTAGACAATTACAATGACGTACAAAATAAATTTAATATAATTTTAAAACGAATGACAGCTAGAGAATGAACAAGATGTCCACATAATGAGGACATAATGAGGACATAATGAGGACATAATGAGGACATAATGAGGACATAATGAGGACATAATGAGGACACAACTTTCATGATTAAAATTTGCATAGAATACAAAATATATTCTGACTCAACAAATATCAAACAGTAAACTTCTCTTGTGCACAGTTTAGAAAGTATGTAGCTAACCCTTTCAAGTAGAAGATGGAAATGGCTGAGGAATGTCATGATAATGAACCCAGAATATATGCATGACAACCGTCACTGAATATATGCATGAACAAACATCACTTAAAAAACCGACAAGAAAAATTGGGACTTTTTTATTTTAAAAGAATTAAATGAATTGTCAAAATAAAAATAAAAGTATACTTTTTCGTGTACGACAGCATACAAACGTATCTTTATTCCTTTCCCCAGAAATACAATGATCAGTAGTAGTCAAACATTAGTAGGCAAACAGTAGTAGGCAAACAGTAGTAGTCAAACAGTAGTAGTCAAACATTAGTAGGCAAACAGTAGTAGTCAAACATTAGTAGGCAAACAGTAGTAAGAAAACAGTAGTAGGCAAACAGTAGTAAGAAACAGTAGTAGCAAACAGTAGTAGAAAACAGTAGTAGGCAAACAGTAGTAAGAAAACAGTAGTAGGCAAAAAGAGTAAAAAGTAAGAGAATACAGTAGTAAGAAAACAGAAGCAAACAGTAGTAAGAAAACAGTAGTAAGAAAACAGTAGATGAAAATGTAAGAAAACATTAGTAAGAAAACAGTAGTAAGAAAACAGTAGTAAGAATACAGTAGTAGGAAACAGTATGCAAACAGTAGTAAGAAAACAGTAGTAAGAAAACAGTAGTAAGAAAACAGTAGTAAGAAAACAGTAGTAAAAAAACAGTAGTAAGAAAACAGTAGTAAGAAAACAGTAGTAAGAAAACAGTAGTAGGCAAACAGTAGTAAGAAAACAGTAGTAAGAAAACAGTAGTAAGAAAACAGTAGTAAGAAAACAGTAGTAAGAAAACAGTAGTAAGAAAACAGTAGTAAGAAAACATTAGTAAGAAAACAGTAGTAAGAAAACAGTAGTAAGATAAGTAGTAGCAAACAGTAGTAGCAAACAGAGTAAAGAAAACAGTAGTAAGAAAACAGTAGTAAGAAAACAGTAGTAAGAAAACAGTAGTAAGAAAACAGTAGTAAGAAAACAGTAGTAAGAAAACAGTAGTAAGAAAACAGTAGTAAGAAAACAGTAGTAAGAAAACAGTAGTAAGAAAACAGTAGTAAGAAAACAGTAGTAAGAAAACAGTAGTAAGAAAACAGTAGTAAGAAAACAGTAGTAAGAAAACAGTAGTAAGAAAACAGTAGTGAACAGAAGTAGAAACAGTAGTAGAGCAAACAGTAGTAGGCAAACAGTAGTAAGAAACAGTAGTAAGAAACAGTAGTAAGAAAACAGTAAGTAAGAAAACAGTAGTAAGAAAACAGTAGTAAGAAAACAGTAGTAGGCAAACAGAAGTATGCAAACAGAAGTATGCAAACAGTAGTAGGCAAACAGAAGTAGGCAAACAGTAGTAGGCAAACAGTAGTAAGAAAAGTAGTAGAGCAAACAGTAGTAAGAAAACAGTAGTAAGAAAACAGTAGTAGAAAACAGTAAGAAACAGTAGTAGGCAAACAGAAGTATGCAAACAGAGTAGCAAACAGTAGTAGGCAAACAGTAAGTAGAAAACAGTAGTAGGCAAACAGTAGTAAGAAAACAGTAGTAGGCAAACAGTAGTAAGAAAACAGTAGTAAGAAAACAGTAGTAAGAAAACAGTAGAAAGAAAACAGTAGTAGGCAAACAGAGTAATGCAAACAGTAGTAGAGAAACAGTAGTAGACAAACAGTAGTAAGAAAACAGTAGTAGGCAAACAGTAGTAAGAAAACAGTAGTAAGAAAACAGTAGTAGGCAAACAGTAGTAAGAAAACAGTAGTAAGAAAACAGTAGTAAGCAAACAGTAGTAAGAAAACAGTAGTAAGAAAACAGTAGTAGGCAAACAGTAGTAAGAAAACAGTAGTAAGAAAACAGTAGTAAAAAAACAGTAGTAAGAAAACAGTAGTAAGAAAACAGTAGTAGGCAAACAGAAGTATGCAAACAGAAGTATGCAAACAGTAGTAGGCAAACAGAAGTAGGCAAACAGTAGTAGGCAAACATTACATGTAATTTCCTGAAACGGACGTATACTTAATCTCAGTGATTTCATTGCCTATGAACTTGTCAGTAAAAATCAACATCAATTTTTTCTTAAATGTAAATTTTTCTTGATTTTATCATTATTTATTTCAGCCAATTTCAATCTGCTTTTTAATACTCATTACATTATCCCAAAGTCTAAAAGTTAATTGCAGGACTTTGCGAATCAACCCAGCTTTTTAACGCTGTTTGTGATTTTTCTAAGCATTATTACGTTCAGTAGTTTGCCATTGCTTTCTGAACGGGTGGCGCCATCGTTCTTTTGTAAATCTCAATTCTACTGTATGTAATCTATAACTGGGTCAGATTTTATTTTAATATGTGCAAAATTGACTGTGTTACAAAATAAACAAAAGAACACAGTCTTTAGAATAGGCCTGTTCCTTAATCTCAGCCGTTTCGTTGTGTGATGAGTTGGCAGCAATGCAAGTATAAAAAAAGGTGAAGTTAATTGTAAAGAGATAGAGATTGAAAGGAAAGGAAAGAAAATAATTGAATGTTCTAACGTTTTATCTTAGCATCTGAAATCGATTAGCAAATTCAGATCCACTAGAAAAAGAAGCAAGTAGAAAATATAGAAACTTGCAACCAGTCTCTCAGAAATGTTCAGGACTACTAATGAAGAAATGTGATATCTTATTAATGCTTTGTCCTATGTTAATTAAGTATAACGCCATTAAAGCTTATGAAGAGAAGACAAGAAAGTACTTTGGGGATTATTGAAATTTGAGACCAGGATGTAACTGATTGCTTGTGAATGCAAATGATATATCACCAGTGGCGACTCGGGATCATTTTTGTTCGTGGGGCCAGAGAACAATTATCGGGAAAATAAGGGTTGGTGGTTAAGTTATTTTGTAGTATTTACTTTCGCCCGTGTGATGCTGGAGCCCTTAAGAGAAGCAAAGAATAGTACCACTGCGACCTACAAGGCATGTCGTAAGAGGCGACTGATGTAGGACCTAGGAAGCTACCATACTAAATAAAATGCGTCGCAGAAATCGGATGTGCTCGCCTACTTGTATGCGCATAGTTGGCACAACGTACAATCGCTCTTATGCGCAGATCACATACAAATCACACAGAGTGATTAGCAATGGTCGATATAGAGCTGTCAAAGAACAAGAAAAAGGATTTACTTCTATTTGTCTATTCCGAAAAGTTATCCCCCTTTACTAGAATATGTAGGTCCCAACTCATCAATTTGCCTAAACAAACATTGTCGTCTACATATTTATATTGATGGAACGGACGATGACTTTAAACTATTCTATAATGGTTAGTTAATTATTTCTATTATTTGTATATATCATTCGGTATTTAAGCACTCGGACTAAATTGTAGCGTTATAAGACCGTTTAACTGTGCACTGGCCTGACTCCATAATAATTTCCCTACTCATCAAGGTGGGTATCTAAGCTCTGATTTCCTTACTCATCAAGGTGCGTATCTAAGCTCTGATTTCCCTACTCATCAAGGTGGGTATATAAGCTCTGATTTCCCTACTCATCAAGGTGGGTATCTAAGCTCTGATTTCCTTACTCATCAAGGTGCGTATCTAAGCTCTGATTTCCCTACTCATCAAGATGGATATCTAAGCTCTGATTTCCCTACTCATCAAGGTGGGTATCTAAGCTCTGATTTCCTTACTCATCAAGGTGGGTATCTAAGCTCTGATTTCCTTACTCATCAAGGTGCGTATCTAAGCTCTGATTTCCCTACTCATCAAGGTGGGTATCTAAGCTCTAATTTCCCTACTCATCAAGGTGGGTATCTAAGCTCTGATTTCCTTACTCATCAAGGTGGGTATCTAATCTCTGATTTCCTACTCATCAAGAAGGGTATCTAAGTTCTGATTTCCTACTCATCAAGGTGGTTATCTAAGCTCTGATTTCCTACTCATCAAGGTGGGTATCTAAGTTCTGATTTCCCAACTCATCAAGGTGGGTATCTAAGCTCTGATTTCCCTACTCATCAATGTGGGTATCTAAGCTCTGATTTCCCTACTCATCAAGGTGGGTATCTAAGCTCTGATTTCCTTACTCATCAAGGTGCGTATCTAAGCTCTGATTTCCCTACTCATCAAGGTTTGTATCTAAGCTCTGATTTCCCTACTCATCAAGGTGCGTATCTAAGCTCTGATTTCCTCACTAAATGAATGAAATTCAAATGTTGTCTGTCCTATATTACCAGTAGAAAACGAGATCACAGGTCAGAGGTCGCTGTGTTGACAGATGATCTTCTTCTTCTTCTTTGCGTTCGTTCTTTACGACCAATTTTAATAACTCTTTGTGATGTTTGATCTTTGCCAAGAACGTGTATACGTTGCACATTGGTTTGGTAGGCCCCTAAACACATATACGTCTACATGTTTAGGACACACGCATCCGATTTCAGCCAAACCTCCTTAGTCGCCTCTTACGACATGCGTGGCAGGTAACAGTGGTTCTATTCTTTACACCCCAAATTTGGGCCCCGGTAACCACTCGGGCGGACAGATGATCTAATTAGACCACATTTTTTACTGGCCTAAAAATAGTGCGCTAGAAATGCGTTGTGAAGTATACTATATATGGAGGAAATACGCTGAATTTCAGACTGTATATAATATTTTAGCGTTATATATTCAACTGTCAAAGCTAATCAGTATCACGCTAAAAGTAATACATATGAACCTGCAATTTATAAAATAATAAATACACGTTATAATACCCTCACTTACCGGCCCTTAGTGTTGTGCCGCCACTGTGTAGCACTAACTATCAAATGGGAAGCATATGTTCAAGTTATCGTAATTGAGGAGCTGGTTACGGATAGAATAATTCCTAACTAAAACCCAATGTGATCTCAGAATAAGAATAGTGACAACAGATTACAGAACGTGGAACATGTCTTTTTTTAGTATCATAATAGCCGTCCATAGCAAGCGATGATGACAAGAGCATCAGACGTGTGCTGTTGCACCTCTATAGTGTGTGAGAAGGTGACTGTAAAGTCCAGTCCTAGAACACAATCCCCATCCACAGGTGGGGCATACATGATCACGGTTAAACATATGGGTGTTGCGTGTTCTGTTTTTTCGCTCAGCTCGTTTTCTCTGTGCCTCAACGACACGAAGATTCTCATCTAAACAAGTAACGCTTGTGTTGTTACAGCGCCATATTTTGGCGATGTTGCACCAGGGATTCCCAACACGTGGTGTCTATATCGAAGCAATTCAGAAACACTATAAGAGTGTCTTTAAATCGATTTTTTATCACCCAAAGAGAGTCAACCGAAATAATATTGCATATATTATAACAAGACTGACTAGAGAACACGACATCACACCAGTTAGACAATGAGACTATCTACTCGTAAATTAAATTTATCAAATTACACATTATTGAGAAGATCAAAAAGGTTTGCATTGCTCAGCCATCATTACCGTATTTACTTATTGATGTAATATATAGCCTATCGTCAAAGCCTACAAAGTTCTGCTCCAAAGTTTGATGAGAACATGAAGTTTTATTTAGGAACCCCAGGGGAAGCAATAAATACCATCAATAATTAGACAGTGTATAAGTATTAGACCATCATGGAAGGAGTCATACCGGAAAAGAGAAGAAGAGGAAGACCACGGAGAAGATGGATTCAGGATGTAACTGAAGGTTTGAACATGACGGCTGCAGAGGTAGGACATCTCGTATATGAGAGAGAGAAATTCCGGAGGACTGTTGGGGTAGCAAAGTTCTGCTCAGGACAAGTTATTTGATGATGCTAACAAGCTATTTGATGATGCTGACAAGTATTAGGACCTTCCAGGACAAGTTATTTGATGATGCTGACAAGTATTAGGACCTTCCAGGACAAGTTATTTGATGATGATGACAAGTATTAGGTCCTTCCAGGACAAGTTATTTGATGATGCTGACAAGTATTAGTCCTTCCAGGACAAGTTATTTGATGATGATGCTGACAAGTATTAGGTCCTTCCAGGACAAGTTATTTGATGATGCTGACAAGTATTAGGTCCTTCCAGGACAAGTTATTTGATGATGATGACAAGTATTAGGTCCTTCCAGGACAAGTTATTTGATGATGCTGACAAGTATTAGGTCCTTCCAGGACAAGTTATTTGATGATGATGCTGACAAGTATTAGGACCTTCCAGGACAAGTTATTTGATGATGCTGACAAGTATTAGGACCTTCCAGGACAAGTTATTTGATGATGATGACAAGTATTAGGTCCTTCCAGGACAAGTTATTTGATGATGCTGACAAGTATTAGGTCCTTCCAGGACAAGTTATTTGATGATGATGCTGACAAGTATTAGGTCCTTCCAGGACAAGTTATTTGATGATGCTGACAAGTATTAGGTCCTTCCAGGACAAGTTATTTGATGATGATGACAAGTATTAGGTCCTTCCAGGACAAGTTATTTGATGATGATGACAAGTATTAGGTCCTTCCAGGACAAGTTATTTGATGATGATGACAAGTATTAGGTCCTTCCAGGACAAGTTATTTGATGATGATGACAAGTATTAGGTCCTTCCAGGACAAGTTATTTGATGATGATGACAAGTATTAGGTCCTTCCAGGACAAGTTATTTGATGATGCTGACAAGTATTAGGTCCTTCCAGGACAAGTTATTTGATGATGATGCTGACAAGTATTAGGTCCTTCCAGGACAAGTTATTTGATGATGATGACAAGTATTAGTACCTTCCAGGACAAGTTATTTGATGATGATGACAAGTATTAGTACCTTCCAGGACAAGTTATTTGATGATGATGACAAGTATTAGGACCTTCCAGGACAAGTTATTTGATGATGATGACAAGTATTAGGACCTTCCAGGACAAGTTATTTGATGATGCTGACAAGTATTAGGTCCTTCCAGGACAAGTTATTTGATGATGATGACAAGTATTAGTACCTTCCAGGACAAGTTATTTGATGATGATGACAAGTATTAGGGCCTTCCAGGACAAGTTATTTGATGATGATGACAAGTATTAGGACCTTCCAGGACAAGTTATTTGATGATGATGACAAGTATTAGGACCTTCCAGGACAAGTTATTTGATGATGCTGACAAGTATTAGGTCCTTCCAGGACAAGTTATTTGATGATGCTGACAAGTATTAGGTCCTTCCAGGACAAGTTATTTGAATATGCTGACAAGTATTAGGTCCTTCCAGGACAAGTTATTTGATGATGATGCTGACAAGTATTAGGTCCTTCCAGGACAAGTTATTTGATGATGCTGACAAGTATTAGGTCCTTCCAGGACAAGTTATTTGATGATGCTGACAAGTATTAGGTCCTTCCAGGACAAGTTATTTGATGATGATAACAAGTATTATGTCCTTCCAGGACAAGTTATTTGATGATGATGATGACAAGTATTAGGTCCTTCCAGGACAAGTTATTTGATGATGATGACAAGTATTAGGTCCTTCCAGGACAAGTTATTTGATGATGATGACAAGTATTAGGACCTTCCAGGACAAGTTATTTGATGATGATGACAAGTATTAGGTCCTTTCAGGACAAGTTATTTGATGATGATGACAAGTATTAGGACCTTCCAGGACAAGTTATTTGATGATGATGACAAGTATTAGGACCTTCCAGGACAAGTTATTTGATGATGCTGACAAGTATTAGGTAATTCCAGGACAAGTTATTTGATGATGATGCTGACAAGTATTAGGTCCTTCCAGGACAAGTTATTTGATGATGCTGACAAGTATTAGGTCCTTCCAGGACAAGTTATTTGATGATGATGACAAGTATTAGGGCCTTCCAGGACAAGTTATTTGATGATGATAACAAGTATTAGGTCCTTCCAGGACAAGTTATTTGATGATGATGACAAGTATTAGGACCTTCCAGGACAAGTTATTTGATGATGATAACAAGTATTAGGACCTTCCAGGACAAGTTATTTGATGATGATGACAAGTATTAGTACCTTCCAGGACAAGTTATTTGATGATGATGACAAGTATTAGGTCCTTCCAGGACAAGCTATTTGATGATGATGACAAGTATTAGGTCCTTCCAGGACAAGTTATTTGATGATGATGACAAGTATTAGGACCTTCCAGGACAAGTTATTTGATGATGATGACAAGTATTAGGACCTTCCAGGACAAGTTATTTGATGATGACAAGTATTAGGTCCTTCCAGGACAAGCTATTTGATGATGATGACAAGTATTAGGACCTTCCAGGACAAGTTATTTGATGATGCTGACAAGTATTAGGTCCTTCCAGGACAAGTTATTTGATGATGATGACAAGTATTAGGACCTTCCAGGACAAGTTATTTGATGATGATGACAAGTATTAGGTCCTTCCAGGACAAGTTATTTGATGATGATGACAAGTATTAGGACCTTCCAGGACAAGTTATTTGATGATGATAACAAGTATTAGGTCCTTCCAGGACAAGTTATTTGATGATGATAACAAGTATTAGGACCTTCCAGGACAAGTTATTTGATGATGATGACAAGTATTAGGACCTTCCAGGACAAGTTATTTGATGATGATGACAGTATTAGTCCTTCCAGGACAAGTTATTTGATGATGATGACAAGTATTAGGACCTTCCAGGACAAGTTATTTGATGATGATGATGACAAGTATTAGGTCCTTCCAGGACAAACTATTTGATGATGATGACAAGTATTAGGACCTTCCAGGACAAGTTATTTGATGATGATGACAAGCATTAGGACCTTCCAGGACAAGTTATTTGATGATGATGACAAGTATTAGGTCCTTCCAGGACAAGTTATATGATGATGATGACAAGTATTAGGACCTTCCAGGACAAGTTATTTGATGATGATGACAAGTATTAGGTCCTTCCAGGACAAGCTATTTGATGATGATGACAAGTATTAGGTCCTTCCAGGACAAGTTATTTGATGATGATGACAAGTATTAGGACCTTCCAGGACAAGTTATTTGATGATGATGACAAGTATTAGGACCTTCCAGGACAAGTTATTTGATGATGATGACAAGTATTAGTACCTTCCAGGACAAGTTATTTGATGATGATGACAAGTATTAGGACCTTCCAGGACAAGTTATTTGATGATGATGACAAGTATTAGGACCTTCCAGGACAAGTTATTTGATGATGATGACAAGTATTAGGTCCTTCCAGGACAAGCTATTTGATGATGATGACAAGTATTAGGTCCTTCCAGGACAAGTTATTTGATGATGATGACAAGTATTAGGTCCTTCCAGGACAAGCTATTTGATGATGATGCTGACAAGTATTAGGACCTTCCAGGACAAGTTATTTGATGATGATGACAAGTATTAGGTCCTTCCAGGACAAGCTATTTGATGATGATGACAAGTATTAGTCCTTCCAGGACAAGTTATTTGATGATGATGACAAGTATTAGGACCTTCCAGGACAAGTTATTTGATGATGATGACAAGTATTAGGTCCTTCCAGGACAAGCTATTTGATGATGATGACAAGTATTAGGTCCTTCCAGGACAAGTTATTTGATGATGATGACAAGTATTAGGTCCTTCCAGGACAAGCTATTTGATGATGATGACAAGTATTAGGACCTTCCAGGACAAGTTATTTGATGATGATGACAAGTATTAGGACCTTCCAGGACAAGTTATTTGATGATGATGACAAGTATTAGGTCCTTCCAGGACAAGTTATTTGATGATGATGACAAGTATTAGGACCTTCCAGCACAAGTTATTTGATGATGATGACAAGTATTAGGACCTTCCAGGACAAGTTATTTGATGATGATGACAAGTATTAGGACCTTCCAGGACAAGTTATTTGATGATGATGATAGTATTAGGGCCTTCCAGGACAAGTTATTTGATGATGATGACAAGTATTAGGACCTTCCAGGACAAGTTATTTGATGATGATGACAAGTATTAGGACCTTCCAGGACAAGTTATTTGATGATGATGACAAGTATTAGGACCTTCCAGGACAAGTTATTTGATGATGATGACAAGTATTAGGTCCTTCCAGGACAAGTTATTTGATGATGATGACAAGTATTAGGACCTTCCAGGACAAGTTATTTGATGATGCTGACAAGTATTAGGTCCTTCCAGGACAAGTTATTTGAATATGCTGACAAGTATTAGGTCCTTCCAGGACAAGTTATTTGATGATGATGCTGACAAGTATTAGGTCCTTCCAGGACAAGTTATTTGATGATGCTGACAAGTATTAGGTCCTTCCAGGACAAGTTATTTGATGATGCTGACAAGTATTAGGTCCTTCCAGGACAAGTTATTTGATGATGATAACAAGTATTATGTCCTTCCAGGACAAGTTATTTGATGATGATGATGACAAGTATTAGGTCCTTCCAGGACAAGTTATTTGATGATGATGACAAGTATTAGGTCCTTCCAGGACAAGTTATTTGATGATGATGACAAGTATTAGGACCTTCCAGGACAAGTTATTTGATGATGATGACAAGTATTAGGACCTTCCAGGACAAGTTATTTGATGATGCTGACAAGTATTAGGTAATTCCAGGACAAGTTATTTGATGATGATGCTGACAAGTATTAGGTCCTTCCAGGACAAGTTATTTGATGATGATGCTGACAAGTATTAGGTCGTTCCAGGACAAGTTATTTGATGATGATGACAAGTATTAGTACCTTCCAGGACAAGTTATTTGATGATGCTGACAAGTATTAGGTAATTCCAGGACAAGTTATTTGATGATGATGCTGACAAGTATTAGGTCCTTCCAGGACAAGTTATTTGATGATGATGACAAGTATTAGGTCGTTCCAGGACAAGTTATTTGATGATGATGACAAGTATTAGGTCCTTTCAGGACAAGTTATTTGATGATGATGACAAGTATTAGGACCTTCCAGGACAAGTTATTTGATGATGATGACAAGTATTAGGACCTTCCAGGACAAGTTATTTGATGATGCTGACAAGTATTAGGTAATTCCAGGACAAGTTATTTGATGATGATGCTGACAAGTATTAGGTCCTTCCAGGACAAGTTATTTGATGATGCTGACAAGTATTAGGTCCTTCCAGGACAAGTTATTTGATGATGATGACAAGTATTAGGTCCTTCCAGGACAAGTTATTTGATGATGATAACAAGTATTAGGTCCTTCCAGGACAAGTTATTTGATGATGATAACAAGTATTAGGACCTTCCAGGACAAGTTATTTGATGATGATGACAAGTATTAGTACCTTCCAGGACAAGTTATTTGATGATGATGACAAGTATTAGTACCTTCCAGGACAAGTTATTTGATGATGATGACAAGTATTAGGTCCTTCCAGGACAAGTTATTTGATGATGATGACAAGTATTAGGACCTTCCAGGACAAGTTATTTGATGATGATAACAAGTATTAGGTCCTTCCAGGACAAGTTATTTGATGATGATGACAAGTATTAGGTCCTTCCAGGACAAGCTATTTGATGATGATGACAAGTATTAGGTCCTTCCAGGACAAGTTATTTGATGATGATGACAAGTATTAGGACCTTCCAGGACAAGTTATTTGATGATGATGACAAGTATTAGGACCTTCCAGGACAAGTTATTTGATGATGCTGACAAGTATTAGGTCCTTCCAGGACAAGTTATTTGATGATGATGACAAGTATTAGGACCTTCCAGGACAAGTTATTTGATGATGATGACAAGTATTAGGTCCTTCCAGGACAAGTTATTTGATGATGATGACAAGTATTAGGACCTTCCAGGACAAGTTATTTGATGATGATAACAAGTATTAGGTCCTTCCAGGACAAGTTATTTGATGATGATAACAAGTATTAGGACCTTCCAGGACAAGTTATTTGATGATGATGACAAGTATTAGGACCTTCCAGGACAAGTTATTTGATGATGATGACAAGTATTAGGTCCTTCCAGGACAAGTTATTTGATGATGATGACAAGTATTAGGACCTTCCAGGACAAGTTATTTGATGATGATGATGACAAGTATTAGTCCTTCCAGGACAAACTATTTGATGATGATGACAAGTATTAGGACCTTCCAGGACAAGTTATTTGATGATGATGACAAGCATTAGGACCTTCCAGGACAAGTTATTTGATGATGATGACAAGTATTAGGTCCTTCCAGGACAAGTTATATGATGATGATGACAAGTATTAGGACCTTCCAGGACAAGTTATTTGATGATGATGACAAGTATTAGGTCCTTCCAGGACAAGCTATTTGATGATGATGACAAGTATTAGGTCCTTCCAGGACAAGTTATTTGATGATGATGACAAGTATTAGGACCTTCCAGGACAAGTTATTTGATGATGATGACAAGTATTAGGTCCTTCCAGGACAAGCTATTTGATGATGATGACAAGTATTAGGACCTTCCAGGACAAGTTATTTGATGATGATGACAAGTATTAGGACCTTCCAGGACAAGTTATTTGATGATGATGACAAGTATTAGGTCCTTCCAGGACAAGCTATTTGATGATGATGACAAGTATTAGTCCTTCCAGGACAAGTTATTTGATGATGATGACAAGTATTAGGTCCTTCCAGGACAAGCTATTTGATGATGATGCTGACAAGTATTAGGACCTTCCAGGACAAGTTATTTGATGATGATGACAAGTATTAGGTCCTTCCAGGACAAGCTATTTGATGATGATGACAAGTATTAGTCCTTCCAGGACAAGTTATTTGATGATGATGACAAGTATTAGGACCTTCCAGGACAAGTTATTTGATGATGATGACAAGTATTAGGTCCTTCCAGGACAAGCTATTTGATGATGATGACAAGTATTAGGTCCTTCCAGGACAAGTTATTTGATGATGATGACAAGTATTAGGTCCTTCCAGGACAAGCTATTTGATGATGATGACAAGTATTAGGACCTTCCAGGACAAGTTATTTGATGATGATGACAAGTATTAGGACCTTCCAGGACAAGTTATTTGATGATGATGACAAGTATTAGGACCTTCCAGGACAAGTTATTTGATGATGATGACAAGTATTAGGACCTTCCAGGACAAGTTATTTGATGATGATGATAAGTATTAGGTCCTTCCAGGACAAGTTATTTGATGATGATGACAAGTATTAGGACCTTCCAGGACAAGTTATTTGATGATGATGACAAGTATTAGGACCTTCCAGGACAAGTTATTTGATGATGATGACAAGTATTAGGACCTTCCAGGACAAGTTATTTGATGATGATGACAAGTATTAGGTCCTTCCAGGACAAGTTATTTGATGATGATGACAAGTATTAGGACCTTCCAGGACAAGTTATTTGATGATGATGACAAGTATTAGGACCTTCCAGGACAAGTTATTTGATGATGATAACAAGTATTAGGTCCTTCCAGGACAAGTTATTTGATGATGATGACAAGTATTAGGTCCTTCCAGGACAAGTTATTTGATGATGATGACAAGTATTAGGACCTTCCAGGACAAGTTATTTGATGATGATGACAAGTATTAGGTCCTTCCAGGACAAGTTATTTGATGATGCTGACAAGTATTAGGACCTTCCAGGACAAGTTATTTGATGATGATGACAAGTATTAGGTCCTTCCAGGACAAGTTATTTGATGATGATGACAAGTATTAGGTCCTTCCAGGACAAAAAGTAATTACCAAACACAGGATTCGAACCATAAACTTTTATTTGTAAGGGCACCCATTGCCTAGCCCAACAATACGAACTTTTTTACGAATACAACCATAAGAAGATCTCTAAAAACACTTCATAAACTCTTCTCTAGCTCTGGGAAAGGTCTTCGGTGTAATTTTTGGGATGATAAAAGTTCTATAAGATTTCATTTTTTTAATTAATTTTTTTGTTGCCCGGGCAGCGTCTTTCCAGCCTACTATCGAATTTATATTATAATCTATTTCTCATCCGAATGGTACACATTGACACTATGTGCATGTTAATATTTTTCTCCTATTTGAAGTATCTTTCCCATGCTGTCTATTTTCACTCATTCCATATTTTCCGGTTTGTTGCAGAGTAATTGTCTTTTTATTGTTTTCAAAATATTCAATTTGTGTTTGGTTTATTTTATGTATCAACTCTCTCTCTCTCTCTCTTTTATTTCATATCGTTTCATTGTCTCTCGTTTCATTTGTTTTTGTGTCCATGACATGGGGCCCATTCTTCTGTATTTATCAACGTCTCCAATATCTTATGCGTAATTCGGTTTTCTTTTAACTGTAATTAATTTGGAATTATTCGAAGGCCAAAACTGTATTTATGGCTCATCGTGAACTAGCGGTACGGTCACATGAGGTCAATGTCGACTGACATAAACACGGCGCAGTAATATGCCAAGGATATTGTCGAAGTTATTTATGATATAGTAAATCAAGCTACTGATCAGCGCACAGCTCAACGCAAGAAAAGAACTTGCTCTATCAATTAAGGCAGGCTGATTATGAGCAGACGGAACATTTCACGTCATTTCCGCTCAGTGGAAAGTCCACCACGAGAGGTTTCAGACTTTGTCAAAATTGTAGGCGTAGTCTCGATAATGCCCATAATTTTGGTTTTTAATCAGTGTCGCGTTTACAAAAATCAAAAACATTACTTTGTATTGGTTAGAAAATGTGCGTACATAATTAAAGTGTGTGAACAGTGCGTACACAACAAAAGTTAAGGAACATATGTGTACATAACATATAACGGTGTGCGGTGTTACGTCTGTACATATAAATAAATGTGTGAGCTTTGATTACGTGTGTACACATATTATTTATAAGCAATGCTGGAAACATGGGTAATGTGTGTACAACCATTTGTCTGTATATGTTACTCAGATTGGTTTTAATATATTTATGTACAGTGTATATTCTGAGAAATTGTTTTCACAACAAATATACTATTTGGTAAGTTAGTATTTCTTGTTTAACCTTACCTTATTAGAAGTTTATATTTTCATAATATATTTGCTTAACCCTTTCGCTCCCATGAGCTGATATAATGCTTGTGGTATTTTCTTAAGATAACATAAAGCCAGTGTACTGGCTATGTTAGTATCATCATCAAGGTGCCTGTCCTTTATAAGACGTTGCCCTCTTTGCAGCGCAACTGAAATTCACTCTGTCTTTAGTAGACTGAACGGGTCTCAGGATCTGACTTAAGGATAGGCAGATGACGGAATAAAACATTTTTCACCAGTGAACTATGGGGGAGGGGGTGTAACTCTCTTGAGCGAACCAAGTAAAAGAATGATCCATCAGATCTAGTGCGGATGAAAACATCGTCATCAGCATCTCCGCCGCCCGAGTGGTTACCGGGGCCCAAATTTGGGGTGTAAAGAATAGAACCACTGTTACCTGCCATGCATGTTGTAAGAGGCGATTAAGGAGGTTTGGATGAAATCGGATGAATGTGTCCTAAACATGTAGAAGTCTATTCGTTTAGGGCCTACCAAACCAATGTGCAACGTATACACGTTCTTGGCAAAGATCAAACATATCACAAAGAGTGATTAAAATTGGTCGTAAAGAACGAACGCAAAGAAGAAGCAGCATCTCCGTAGGCATGGTATAACAGGACTGCAAAGAAAATGCCAAAGAGAGTGGTGACAAAGACACATCTCATCACCAGAGTCTCTACCCAGATTACCCACTTCGTCATATTCATGGTTTCTGTAATATCTTGTAGCCATCTTTTTCTTGGATATATACATTGCAATATAAGTGCGCCGGAAGGTACCACAGAATTACGAAATTACGGTGGGAAAATGTTAAAAACGCAACTGTTTCATAAAAACAAATGTGTGAACATTTCAAGCACTACTAGCATTGAGTACTTTATCACAAGTATTCGTAATATCAGTAGCAAGTACTTTGCTAAAAGTAGCAACATTATCCTCACTAAGTGCTCTTTAAAAAGTAGATGTATCATCACCAATTTTCTTCATCTTTTCCCCCATTTACTACTTTATAGAAGTGTTGGGGGACGTAGTGATCTTGTGTACGTTTGTTTTAAAGCACTTTGTAAGCTGATATTCATGTTCGAAAGGCTGTTCTTGGTGCCGTCGCTCCATCTTTTGCGTGGTCTTCCTCTTGCGTTGTACTTATGATACTTTTTCTGTGTGTCTCTGTGGTAGGCTCACCAATAAGTAAGGACAAAACAAAAAAGAAACCCGTTTTCAAACCTTAATAAGAAATCAACGCTCGAATATGTAGTGTGGCTACTACATTCGCCAAACTGTCAAAGAGGGCGTGTGACAACACATAATTAACATTTTAGGCGAAGATTTACATCTATCGAGCCTGTGTGATTAGCTCTGCCTATTATACGACTCGGAAACATGAATAGCCTATCCAAAGCACAGAGGAGAACTAACAACTTTCACCTTCCGTGTCTCCGTAAGATTATGAACATCAGGTGGTACAACAAGATAACCAACTCTTGAGGTAATGCGATGTGCAATTTTGCCTTCCATCATGGGCATGCTCAGCAGTAGAAGACTAAGATGGCTAGGGGATGTGAGAAGAAATAAAGAGAAGTTCTTCAATGAGGTCGTGACGCTCCATGGCAGATCCCTGCTCAGATATAAGAAAGTTTGCAAAACCTAAGTAAAGAACTTTTCTCTTGGTCCCGACAAATAGGAAAAACTCGCTGATGCCCGAGTAATGAGGAAACCGATGTTACGAAAAGGTGCAGAATCTTTTGAAAAGTAACTTAGGGATGAACTGAAAGGCAAGACATACAAGAGAAGCTCTCACATTAAAATACTTAAGAAATTGACCGTCTGTAAAAAACGAAAAAAGCCGTATTTATTTTGAAGGTCATTTATATAAATATTAGGGAGCTCTGCCACAAACCCAAGCGTACCTGGTTCAAACCCCACGGTGGACAAGTTTGGAAGGAAATTCGTTTCCGTGGGATTTTTACAAAGGTAAAAATAGACCCCACCGTTCAGAAAGCAATGACAAACTACTGAACGTGTAAGTGGTGCCTAGAAAATCAACGACTCGTTTACTGTGGATGATGGCTATGTCCTACAAAGGATATGCCACGATTTTTCATATATATGTTTCATTTTGTTTATCTGTAACGTAAAGGTTATCTGTTCGTCTCTCATGCCAAAGGTAAACGGTTCGCTCCCCCGTGGAGCCCTTGGGATATTTTTCCTCAGATCCCTGATCTCAGTGTAGGTGAAATCGAGTTCTAACTCCTATCGGAGATGGACGATAAAACGTAGTTCCCCTGTTCAATTTGAGCACGTAAAATGACACTTGGCAGTTCAAAATGGAGAAGAGCAGGCTGGAAAGTCGCTGCCCGGATACAATTCACTCTAAAAAGATTACAAATAAAATTCCAACAAAATATCTTCACCACCTCCAAATTACATCGGGAACCCACGCCGGTACTACGGAGTTCGTGCAGCTGAGATCTTCCTGTGCATAAAGAGACCGGAGCACACATGGTTACTCCCCGAAGTGCAATGATGATGATCCTATTAATCAGTCAATCAATCATGTTTTACTACATCTACCTCACAGGTGAGATATAAATGTGGCTCTGGTCGCGTTTGTTTGAATTTGTGACAGTTCACTGACCTAATTTGCAAGGGAATGTGAAGTCGAGAATGATATGTGCTTAGCAAGCTGAATCACAATCACCTTCTAGTGGGCTGTTCATCATCATCATCAGGTGCCGTCTCCACATCGAAGGTTGGCTACAATGAATCTCAGCATCCTCTGTCTTTCACCTTGGTGTTGCACACTGTCAGACTGTAACCTGTCCATTTCTTAAAGTTTCCCTTCCACTTATCTCTCGGTCTTCCTCTCCCCCTCAACTTTCCCCTCTAGTAAATGTTTTATCATGGTGTCATGTCTTTTTATGTGCCCAAAATGCTTTACTTGTCTGAATTTTATTTCTCTTAATAATTGTTTCTTCATGCCTAGTTTTCCTAAAACTTGTTTTCTGTCCATGAAACTCTGCCTATTCTTCTATTTATTTATTTTTATTTTTTTTCCAGAAGCACTTGAGCTGAAAGCTCTTCGGCTCAGTGTCATGGACATCGTAACCCTTCGGCTCGGTGCCACGAACACCGTAAATATGGGGAACCTGTAGCTTTTCTGCCAGTCCGCGGAGTTGAACCCGCACTTACAGAGGACTAGTCACCCGTAGTCAACGCGCTACGAACACGCTGAGCACGCGGCTCCTATTCTTCTATATATCCACATCTCAAACGCATCAATTCTGTCTTCTAACTGCTTGTTCATTGTCCATGTTTCCGAGCCATACATTAATATAGGATATATATAGCATTTGATCATTCTCATTTTTAGCCTGTTTATGATTTGTTTGGATGTCAGTATCTCATAGTATTTGTTTGGATGACAGTAACTTTCTCATAGTATTGAAATTATCCTTGGTAGTTAAGTGAGCTGTTACAGATAGGAAACAACCACTTAACACAAAATAGACAATGTGATAGATATAATATGTTGAGAATTGGTTGAGACTGGAATCCTTCAGAGCGAGAACTTGAATTGAATGAACGCGTTTTGTGACACTTAAGAGTTGCAACACTGCGGAGCGTTCTATTCAATTTATCACAGGGTGGGGGAAGGGCATGTTGACAGTTTAGGGAGAGAAGGGGAGAAGTACCGACTGATCTGCTAGTGTGTGAAACTCTTGTGACCCAGTTCATACCGGTCCCACTTTCAAATATTTAGGCCGTAGCGTCTGTGTATTCACAGACTTTGTTGACTTAAAATATAGAATTCAGACTTTACTGACTACCTGCAGTTATCGTAGCAGTGTGTGTGTGGAAACTGGATTTAGAGTGAGAGGATATTTTCCTGTGATTTTATTTCAAGTGATAGATCTTATTCTATAAGTACATTCGTGTATAGTACGATAGTCTACTTTCTTAAATATCAAATTGCCTCATTCAAATTTCTGGACGTATCCCCCAGCAACGTGTAACGTCGTTCGGCAAATCGTTGAAGTGATACCGTTTACTTCTAGAAACAGTTGTTTGTCGTTTTACCGCCTTATCGTTTATGTGCAGGTGTGTCCGTGAGTCATTTTCTTGTCGGTATGTTTTTATGACCGGTGGATAAGTTTGTGGTGTGTCCGTGAATCCTTATCTTGTTCGGGTATGTTTTTATTTAATCTTTGACCGGTGGATAAGTTTGTGTTGTGTCCGTGAGTCCTTATCTTGTTCAGGTATGTTTTTATTTAATCTTTGACCGGTGGATAAGTTTGTGTTGTGTCCGTGAGTCCTTATCTTGTTCAGGTATGTTTTTATTTAATATTTGACCGGTGGATAAGTGTGTGGTGTGTCCGGTTGAACTGTATCTCTTCCAGTTAAGGGTAAATCTTGTCTGTAGTGATAGTGTGAGTCTACAGTGGGCATCTGTAGCTTAAGCGGTGGTGAGGTCAATCACAACCCAAAGCGTACCTGGTTCTAACACCGCGGCAGGCAGCTTGGAAGCAAATTCGATTCCGTGGGTTTTTATGAAAGGTAAAGACTGACCTCATCGTTCAGAAAACAATGGCAAACTACTGAACGTATAAGTGGTGCCTAGAAAATCGAGGACTCGTTTACTGTGGTTGATGACTACGTCCTGTAAAGTCACGATTTTCATATATTGATAGTGTTGTGATTTCTATGACCATATTTGTTGCTGCTCTGTGATTGTTTTTCTTGAGATAAGAACTTTACCTGGCGAACGAAATTATCACATATAACAGGTATTTTACCTGATTTTTTTTCTATGTGATTTGTTTAGGTTATGGTCACCTTGTGTTAGTGCTATAATCTGAAGGACTTCTTTTGTCGTCACCCTGTTAGTGTTACCTGGTTGTTGCCCAGTGTCGTGGTTTTCAGTTTTTGTCTTGCGCTGCTCTAGTGGCTTGTGTGATATTTGGGTGAACTCAATGACAGTTGTAATACATATAGTATGGGCATACATACAGTACATATTTAGAAATCAGAAGACATATAAGATATTAAAATCAAATTAAAAGGTACCAATAGAAGAGACACTATTATTAAAATACATTTAGATAAATGCGAATTGATAGTAAAATACAAATACATTTGAGAGGTAGATCTTTCAGTAACAGAATCTTGGCATTCGTTATCATCACAGATTTTGTCTGCATATCGATTGAAAGCAGTGGTGATCCCTTGCCTTTATTATGTCCAGATTGTAATTTATCCATAACCTGGTGTTCTTCACCTACTTGTGTCTCGGTTTTCCTTTTGCTCACTGCTCTTCAACCTTCTCCAGTAAAAGTTTGATTAATGTATCAGATCCCTTTGTGTTCGAAATATTTTATTTGCTTGATTTTTATGTCCTTTCGTAATTCCCCCATGAAATACAATCTATTCTTCTGTATACCCACATCTCAAAGACATTAATTATGTCTTTTTAATACTGGTACACTGTCCATGTTTATGGAACATATAATAATTTGGAGCACATAAAAATATAGAAATCAGTACTTCAAACCTTATTGAAGATCAGTTTAACCTGTTTATGAATGAATCATATGTGTTGAATAATATTGACCCAATGTTGTTGCGGCATACCAATGGTAACAGCAGGTTTTCTGTTCTTCTTACCTGAGTCAAACACCATCTTGTTGCTTACTTCTCTACGATTTGTTTCAAGTATACGTCTGTTCAAACACATTTAGTTTGAGTAATGAAGCAATAGAAGTTTGTGTTCGTTCTTATCAAGCAAGTTAACCACTTTATGTGATCTGTTTGGTTTACACCGAGAATGTGAGTACATTGCAACCCGTTAGACACTTAAGACATGTAGAACAGGTACATCCGAATTTCCACCAAATAATTTGTATATTATCCAGCATGACACACATTTGTACTTATGTGTAACTAAGATTTTACAAGTAGACAACCCTACTTCAAAGTACCACATCTGAAGTTATACTGTAGCATATTATCCGATTTGATTGATAATAGAGATGCCTACAAAGCTGACTCATGCCAAATGATTATGTATACCTTGGAGGTAAAGTACCAACAGTTGTACATTTGAGAAGATAAAGTAGCAACAGAAATATGCTAAGCAATCGAAATCGTTGTCATACTTAAAAAAACATGTGTATGGCAAAATGACTTTGTAGAAAAACAGCTCAGAATATAATGAAACAGCGGCGTCGACATTTTTCAATCAAGCGTTGTCGAAATATTACTATAAGTAGCAAGTACTGAACAAATACTGCATGCATTTGATCTAAATTATAGACCGTTCAAAGTTAATGTTTGAGAGAGTCCAACATTTTGACCAGGAAAGATCGCAATGAGACTGCGGAAGAAAGCTAGATTAATTATCTCTCTCATAGATACCATGCATACTGATGGTTCCTGTGGCTCACACTTCTCTTTCTATCCCTCAAACATCCAACCAAACTAAAATTAGAAGAAGACTACGAATGAAATCAATTATTCAATTAATAAAAGGACAACATATTAAATGGTTTGATCATCTGCAAGAATGACGTCGCAGCGTATCCCAAAAAGAACCACACGATAAATTACTTGTATATTGAATACATATCAAGAGGAAAATCAATCAAAACATGACGGCATCAAGAACAACTTGAAAGAAATGAATATCGAACAACTTGAAAGAAATGAATACCGAATAACTTGAAAGAAATGAATATCGAACAACTTGAAAGAAATGAATATCGAACAACTTGAAAGAAATGAATATCGAACAACTTGAAAGAAATGAATATCGAACAACTTGAAAGAAATGAATATCGAACAACTTGAAAGAAATGAATATCGAACAACTTGAAAGAAATGAATATCGAACAACTTGAAAGAAATGAATATCGAACAACTTGAAAGAAATGAATATCGAACAACTTGAAAGAAATGAATACCGAACAACTTGAAAGAAATGAATACCGAATTAACAATACACACTAGACTAGGGGGGACATTCTTTACATTTCTTCTTCTTTCCGATCCAGAAGCACTTGAGCTTTTCAGCTCTACGGCTCGGTGCTATGGACATCGTAACCCTTCGGTTCGGTGCCACGAACACCGTAAATCTGGAGAAACTGTGGCTTTTTCTGCCAGCTCACTGAATTGAACCCGTACTCACAGAGGCTTGAACCCACAGTCCAACGCGCTACAAACACGTTGGGCAGACGAGCAAATTCTTTACATGAAACCTCACTAAGATATAATTGATTGAGAATTAAAAAAATATATATTCTTTCCGTCTTTTAAAAATGAACATTACATGTTGCTTACATATGCATTGTGTTGCATATAAAATACACTCGTGATTCATATAAATTATGTTGCATTGTTTTGACTCACGATTCAAAGGTTCATCTGCAAATATCACATTCCTGGATGCACTCTAACAATTTATAAGTGTTCTTTAGTAAGCAGTTCCATTGTGGCCGCAGAAATGTGTGAAACCGAGGTAACTAACGTCCTGGAACCACTCAGTGTTCATCCTTACACATATCTGTTCATGACCTTTAACTGCAAATGGCAAATCTCTTTTAGGGCTCTAGTTTAACATTGCATTTCGTTTAGGTTTGGCACTTTTGTAAAACAACGACGCTCGTAGATGTGGATTAGAAATATAACAGCATAGACAAATGTTTTACATGAAGACCATATACCAGTGTTGTTATCTTCATGACCTGTTAGTATCTTGACTGGTGTACGTGAACTGATCCGGTTTGAACGGTGAATGTGAACTCGTGGACTGTTTGATTAATTTAGTCTCAATGAGATGAAGATTCTTCAGATGGATGAACGCTCTAAGGAAGGATCTGGCAAGGTAAGTTATACATCACTTTAATGTTTAAGTATGTTCTTAAGACTAATCAATATATTTAGTCTAATCATTCTGTGTTGTTGTTTACACTGATTACATGATACTCAAGAATCATTCTGTGTTGTTGTTTACACTGATTACGCGGTACTCAAGAATCATTCTGTGCTGTTGTTTACACTGATTACATGATACTCAAGAATCATTCTGTGTTGTTTACACTGATTACGTGGTACTCACGAATCGACGTAGCTCTATGCCAGTCACAAATACCGTAGGATGTCGTTCAGTTTCTAAATCAATTTCACAGTCACCTTGCTACAAACTAGGCACATTGCTACAAACTAGTCACCTTGCTACAAACTAGTCACATTGCTACAAACTAGTCACCTTGCTACAAACTAGTCACCTTGCTACAAACTAGTCACCTTGCTACAAACTAGTCACCTTGCTACAAACTAGTCACCTTGCTACAAACTAGTCACCTTGCTACAAAGTAGTCACCTTGCTACAAACTAGTCACCTTGCTACAAACTAGTGCTTTGGCCCTCTGACTAATGAGATACAAGCTCTTAATTTGCTATCGTATTTGGACATATGTGTATATCTGTATATATTAATTGCTTACAATTATGTTCAAATATTTCTCATCAATTCTCCAACTCTCTGTTACACTCAAATGTTTCTCATCAATTCTCTAACTCTCTGTTACACTCAAATGTTTCTCATCAATTCTCCAACTCTCTGTTACACTCAAATGTTTCTCATCAATTCTCTAACTCTCTGTTACACTCAAATGTTTCTCATCAATTCTCCAACTCTCTGTTACACTCAAATGTTTCTCATCAATTCTCTAACTCTCTGTTACACTCAAATGTTTCTCATCAATTCTCCAACTCTCTGGTTACACTCAAATTCAGAATATAAATAGTAGAATACTTTCTTTCTTCTTCTTCTTTTCTCTAATCATATTTTGCATCACAGCTTCAGAATAAGAAGAGATTTCTAGAACGGGCTCTTGTGTGTTCTTCATAAACAGTGTCTTTCGTCGCTCTGTTATCATTGAGGTTCACTTTTTTTGCGTTGCGGGCCTTTTGCTTTGTATCCACTGTATCGGAGTAACATTGCTCTTTGAGGCGCACTGTCTGTTGGTATTATGCTAATGTAGCCGAACCATTTAATTTATTGTTTCTTGATTAAGTTAACATATTGATGTTGTACCCATTTTTTTTTCCTGATATCTTCATTTCTAAACAGGTCTGGTCTTGTTACTCCTAGCATTCTGCGAAGACACTTCACCTCTGTTGTGACTAGTTTTCTTCTATAATTTGATGACAGCGTCCAGGTTTGGCAATGATAGCATCATATTGGAAGAAAGATTGCGTTGAGCAATACTCTTTTTGTGTTCATGGTGACGTGTTTGCATTTACACTTGGCGTCATGCGTACTATTATTTGATTTGCTTTGTTGCATCTGTATTGGATTTCGTTAGTTATTCTTCCATTTGCTGAAAAAATGCTCCCTAAATATGTAAAGTCCTTGACTTGTTTTAATGGACGTTTGTCGATGGAGATTTTGGTATTGTTTTCTTCTCTAGCGAATGTCATTACTTCGGTTTTGTCGATGTTTATTCCCGTATTGTATTAATTGCATGTTAACTGAAGTGTGTTGCTTTGTGTTGCTTTTCTCTCTTGTTGATATGATTGCCTTATCGTTGGCAAAACGAAACTCATTTAAGAGTTCCAGAATGTAATTTATATGTTGAAATATAATCGTGATTAATGTCAGCACTCTTAATTCGGTAGACATTAGGCACCGTGATCAAGGGGGGATTAGGTAGTGTGGGGATCAAGAAGCTATTTTCGTTGTTTTCACATTAATGTAAAATTTGTATAACCATTTTGAAAGATTATGACTTAGAATAGTAGAAAAAATTAGTAAAAAAAAAAGTGTCACAGCTTTGCCATGGAAACAATACAAAATGGCTGCCAAAAACAAAATTTCAAATCTTTAAGGCTCTGAATCTAATGAATGTAAATGAATTATGTTTTCACTCTAAGGTGCGCAATTGTAATATATAAAATATTACACATGATTTTCAGGATATATTAAATATTTAATTTTTTATAATTTTGTGGGTAAAACTTCCCTCAAAATTCGGTCAAAAAAAGCTGTTTTTGGGGGTGTGTTTACCCAAAAATTCATATAAAGTGTAATATTTAATATATCCTAAAAATCATGTGCAATTTTTTTAGATATTACAATTGCTCACCTTAGAGTGAAAACAAAACAAAATTCACTTGTATTCATTACTTTCAGAGCCTTAGGGATTTAAAATTTTGTGTTTGTGACCATTTTTATTGTTTCCATGGCAACGCATTGACATATTTTTGAAAACTAAACTTTTTCTACTCTTTTAAGTCATAATATCTCAAAATTGTAATACAAATTCTACATTAATATGAAAGCAACGAAAAAGTTTCCAGACCAGAATCCTTCCTAGAGAATTTAGAGAATCACTAGAGAATTTAGCCCAATGCCATTTCTACGTTTTACACTATCCGCTCTAAATTCGGGTCACTAACCATCTAGTCGTTGACTAATCGTGACATACACGATATTTGCTGTCTTAGAATGTGTATCTAGGTAGTTTGTCATTGATCAAGTTACAATGTTGTCACTGAACAGAGACTGAAGAAGACGAATGCGACTTTAGAGGGAATTGTATAAAGTTGTTTTCTTAGAGATATAGTTACCTTGATCACGGTGCCTAATGTCTGTTGTTCTCAATTCTTCTTCAGAATATCTTATTCTTCGTTGACTCTGAGAACATATCTTACTTAGTGCCGCAGAAGACAGATATAGGGAGGGCCATTCAGAGTCAGAACTGTTTGATTCTGGACACGACTTTGCCAGTGCATTTCCACCATGTTTGGTCGGGTATTTTCCGGCTTCGTTTGCCGAGCTATTGAGTTAGTGCTTGAGCAACGCTGTGAGCTATTAATGTTACGTGGACTGCTAATTGCTGTGCCAACCGTGCGTTTATTGTATGTATTCAGAAAATGGCGGAAAGCGGTTATGACGAACAAACTCAATCTGCCTTGAGCAGTTATATTGCGGGTGCAGAAAGTTGGATTTTGTCGTGATTGGTGTTCCCTTCGACATGAATTGCAATTCAAGTGATGAACAATTATGTGTTGCAACTTTAGCGACGGCCATATGCGTTAATGCGGTGCAGGTTGCTTTTGTGAGCGGTACACGGCTGTTTCATTCTGGACTTAGTTCACACAGGAGACATTTCACAGTTGCTAGCATTTCGTGTGATTTTCGTTGGCACAGGAACGGAGCGATTATAGGGTGACCCGTTGCAGTGAAGTTGGAACCGTACTTATGAAGTATTAACTGCTATATATACGCATTTTAATCCATATCCGTTTTCAACACGACATAGCTGAGACTTGATAAGACTCATTTTCGATCCCTACTAACTAAACCAGACTGCATTTGTACAGCTTGCTATCTCATCCACTACTTAAAGATGAAGGTGAAACAAAATATTGGTCAACTGTTTCCTTGATCTATCATCTTATTCAGTCCGTCTAAGTTCCGCAGAACATGTCAGCATTTCTTCATTTTTAGGAAACCTGAATCAGATGTTGATGGTTCCACAGACTATATGTTTTAGCGGAGGGGCCAGACGCACCGTCCCTCTTCGGGTGACTGTACACAAGCTGCATAGGCTTGTAACAGTCAGCTACTCATAGCTGACTTCTAGAATCAGGATCAGAGTAAGAACAAAACTGACCATGACTCCACTCTGCCTTCCCATGGCTGCCGTAGAAACATACGAAATAAAAGGCTTTGCTGACATTGGACCGAAAGGTGTAGATACCTAGTTCACGTTGAAAACTGCATGCAACACAACGAATTCCGTTCTCTGGACTGCATCCTGTTATTATAACCAGCGGAAGTATGAGAACGAACGAGGAAGAAGAAATTTATTGGCAATGAACATCATAATGTTCCTATCTGTGTTTTTAAAAAAATACTATATCTGCTTTAGATAACTTGTATAAAATGTTCTTGTTCTATGTGCGGAGAAAGCACT
This sequence comes from Arion vulgaris, assembly GCA_020796225.1. Taxonomy (NCBI): domain Eukaryota; kingdom Metazoa; phylum Mollusca; class Gastropoda; order Stylommatophora; family Arionidae; genus Arion; species Arion vulgaris. The sequence continues at coordinate 97,102,231 of CM036753.1, read as the reverse complement.
GCCAATTCCCTCTGACATACACGAACGCGCACACACACAACAATGTATATATTAGTCAAGTCTCAATCATATTAGACTAAGCTACCCTACGACAGTAGACGGAATTACCTGCTCTTTGTTAACACTGACGCCCGTGTTTTACCGGGGCCCGCAAGGGAAGCAAAGAATAAAAACACTGCGACCTACAAGATATGTCGTTAAAGGTGGGTATGGTGGGGTTTGGCGTAGGGCTGGTTACACTATCCAGTAGAAATGTTAGCCACAAAATCCAACCAACCATGAACAAGTCACATTAAAAAAAATATTATCACTTAATGTTTGCCAGTGTTTACCAAACCTGACAATCAATATATATTGTGCCAATGGATATGGTTAGAGAGGTGCATTTATAAGTTACATGTCGTTTCCTAGGGCGAAGAAATGTATCCTAAAGATTATATAGTTGGGACTGGGTCTTTATTCCTTCTTGATAAACAGTTGGTCTAGAATAGTAGTGCTTGCACACTTACATTCTAGCACAACTCTGCTGCTAATCCAGCAGCTTTGCAACGTGTTTGATTTCTAATGTATTAACATACATCATTCTGTGGTCATAAGGTAGTTCATGAGCAGTGGGATTCCACTACATTTTGACAATTTTGGATTGGGAGTTATAATGGTGAACCCAAACCTCGTCTACTATCACTATGTTGTCAACATTATGTGTGACTGAGACTTTTTGAGCTACTGTCAACAACAATTTGTTTATGTTTACTTGTCAGCAAGTTCGGGAAACAGAGAGCAAAAGTAACACTTATGTTAACTGTTCCTTCATTAAATTTTAATGCACTAGCTATCTCATTAAGGTAGATGGGTAAATGGTAGGGTCAAAAACTCTAATTTTCATCACAGAATCAAAATTTCAGGGGTATAGTATAAGTATGGACTTCACAATAAAAAAAATCTTAATTAATTAATTATGCAAATTAGCTATCCAATATGGCCGCCACAGTACATAAATTATAGATCTTTTTAAAGTTGCATAACTAAGGTGTTGATTGCTGGATTTCAGTGAAATTTGGCATATTGATTCATTATATGTAGATTGATGGCCTGAGTAGAATGATAGGGTATGGACACAATGTTTTTTTAAATGAATTTTTAAAATATCAAGTCCAATATTTGTGCCTCATTATATATGCATAATGGTCATAAAACAATAACTATGAATTCAATTTTGTCCATTCTAGGTCAGCCCCTGGAATAGCTTATGACAGATGGTTTTTTTCAAATTTCAAGCGAATTGAATGCACTTAAGCAGAGTTATCTTATTTCAAAGATCACGACTTAGGGTAAAACATAATTCTGAGAAAACGAAGAAAAACTGAAAAAGTACACACTATTTGTAGTTTAATAACCTCCGGTTGAACAAAGGTCTCATTCTATTGCTGCTGTAGTGTCTATGAATCCCTTTCACAGTCTAAGGATAAACCCATGTCCTTTGTTGTCTTGATCACACTGTGTTTCACTTTCAAATACTTTAATTTTCTTTACAGAGAAGCATTCTCAGTGTATTCACTATTGACAACAGGTGAATCACGTTTGTTTATCTCTAGCTTATCTGATTTAGTGTTCCGGTGTCCACAAAAATTACGCTTACCAGATTTTCTATTCTGTTTCTTGTTTCCCATTATGAACAAAAGAAATGTTACTAACCACTATCACATTATGATAAACACGTATATAGTATCAAACAGATATGATGTTGGGGAAAATACACAATGTTTGTAGAAATTTTCAAAACGGAATCTAGTCGACACACAATTTTTGAATGTTCGTAGCAAATCACATATTGACTTCCCTTGAGAACACAGTGTATATGGACTTTTGTTTGCCACAGTATAATTATAATTTCGCAGTTTTAAGATTGTGAATTGTTATGTTCTGAAGGTATTCACATAGTAACCAAATGTAAACATTGGTTGCTATGCAAGTCCCTCAAGGAGGTGTGTATAGAGAAACACTGATTCCTACCAAAGCAGAGTACATATATGCTTTTTTATTATTTGATATACTGGGATATCTTACAGATGAATTAGAGCAAGGAACAAAAAAACATGTTGGTATAAAAAAAAAATTGTTTTCCATGTATTGTTCTACCTTAATGTCATTTTTCGATCCCGGTCAATGATTTTCTTTACTCCTGCTTTGAGTACAGTCTCCAAGGTCATGGCAGACCAGCAACATTTAAGCGGCTATACTTAAACTGTCTACATCATCATCAGGTTCCTTGCCTAGAGGCGTAGGTTATCATGTTCTTCCACAACCCTCTGTCTCTTTTTATAACCATGAGTTCTGATACTGTTTTTGAGACGTACCATATGTTAGAAAATCTATAACGTTTTCCATCTATCGACCTTTTATCTCTTTTCCCATGTATCTTGCCCGTTGTAACAATGTATTCAGAATTTTCTCTTCTCATAATATGTTCAAATAATGTTAATTGTTTCTTCCTGATGCATTTCATAAGCGAACTGTTCTTACCTGCTTTTCTTGAGAACATCATCTTTTCTGTCCATGATGAAATGAATATCGTGGCATATTCTTTACCATCAACTACAGTAAACGAGTCGTTGATTTTCAAGGCACAACTTATACTTTCAGTATTTTGTCCATGATGTCTATTTTACCTTTCGTAAAAAATCCCACGGACACGAATTTGTTTCTAAACTGCCTGCCGCGGAGCTTGAACCAGGTCTGTTTGGGCTGTGATCGAGCTTACTACCACTTAAGCTACATATATTATCACCATTATTCTAGAAAACTGTTTACATCCGTTCCTAACAGTAGTATGCGAATGACATAAATCCCGAAACAATGATTTTTTCCCCTGGATATTTATGTAGGTGTTTTAATTTCTTTTGTAGAATCAGGAAGAGATTTAATCATAAAAGTGGTCTATAACTTCTCCGTTGTTCCGACAAATCCTTGAAGCAGTAGATTCGGTCAATAGAATATGTTGTTCTGTGCATTATAATAGGAAATTACTTGGAAGAAACACATGCATACTTCACACGTTCAGTGTAAATATGAGAACCAGTGAATGTGCCTAGTTGCAAGGTTCTCATGTTACTCATTCATGGTCAGGTTGAAGTCTTATCACACACACACCTTGTGTGTATGTGTGCTCTTGTGTGTGCGTGCATGTATATATGCATAGTTGTTCAACGTATGATAGTTAAATGACGAACTTGATAGACATAAGCAGAACCTTATATTCAAAGTGTACTTTATAGCATGTTTTCATCGAATTATTACTTATGTAGCACAAATATTTACTAGTTGATAGCTTTATAATGTGATATATATGTGTGATAATCAATCAATCAGTCAGCGAGGGGAGAGAGGCAGAGAGATACAGATAGAGGGACACGTGAATTATAATGAATCGATTAATCAATATCTGTTCTATTGAAGTGATAGGTGTTCAAAGAAACCAAACGGTAAAAGCGACGAGGAACACTTAAGAAATCTGTAATAAAATATAAAAAAGGTTAGACAGAAACTAAATCGAGGATACCAGATCCTTGGTTTAGATAAATATGCCAGTCAAAACTAATCTCTGGTCTTTAAAACATCCAGTCGTGTGGTGTGAATAAGGGACCTTTTGGTGGGAAAGTCTGCCCTCACGAACACACATCCCTACAACACACACTAATACATTTAGTACAAGAATATGCACACATATACCGTGCGACCTTTACTATGATTCGTGGGAGCCAGAATGCAATGTGTTGCACAGTGATTCTCAAATTATCTGTGCACCAGTGGTTTTCAAGGATTCGAACCTACGACCTTCAAACCGCAAGATAAACGACTTGACGACTTCGCCACAGAAAACCCCGAATATAAGGTTATTCATCCCTGATGTATGATATTGGTACGACAGCAGGTATGTGGGAAAAAACACTTAGTTACTACATCGCATAACATCAATCCTAGTGAAGCCACTAAGGAAAGGAAAAAAACAACATTTTTGAATGTTACAAATAACATTTAGTGTAAGACACTTAATAATATAAAGGAGAGATAAATTTTAAAAATGTCTGCGACCTGGGAAAAAAGTGCGGAAAGGATTGATCTTATAACAGCCAAGACTTTACGTGCAGCTACTGTCTGGGACATCCAGGAATTCTCGTTATCAAGACAACAGGACGGCATCAAATACGCCTAAAGTCGGAACATGAGATAAGAACACATAGCATAGACTGAAACTGATCAACAATCTCCTGCAGTTTGATAACACAGAAATCATGTAAAAAGATACTCTTAAACTGCAGGAATTTGGAATGTGGTAGAAGTAGAAAATGTCAACTGAAAGAATTCTTTAGAAATATTTATAACAAGCGAGCTATGAGAATCATATGCATGCATACACTTATCCAATACTGAACGAGATTAATCACATAGGGTCTTTCAGACCTGTAACCATGGTTGCAGTACATTATTTCAGTAAGTAAATTCTTTAGCAATCAAAATATACATAAACAAAGGCGAAGTAAATACGAATCATTTCAACACGACATGTACAATAGTCAACAGCAGTTCTGTTTTCAACACGACATGTACAATAGTCAACAGCAGTTCTGTTTTCAACACGACATGTACAATAGTCAACAGCAGTTCTGTTTTCAACACGACATGTACAATAGTCAACAGCAGTTCTGTTTTCAACACGACATGTACAATAGTCAACAGCAGTTCTGTTTTCAACACGACATGTACAATAGTTAACAGCAGTTCTGTTTTCAACACGACATGTACAATAGTCAACAGCAGTTCTGTTTTCAACACGACATGTACAATAGTCAACAGCAGTTCTGTTTTCAACACGACATGTACAATAGTCAACAGCAGTTCTGTTTTTAACACGACATGTACAATAGTCAACAGCAGTTCTGTTTTCAACACGACATGTACAATAGTCAACAGCAGTTCTGTTTTCAACACAACATGTACAATAGTCAACAGCAGTTCTGTTTTCAACACGACATGTACAATAGTCAACAGCAGTTCTGTTTTCAACACGACATGTACAATGGTCAACAGCAGTTCTGTTTTCAACACGACATGTACAATAGTCAACAGCAGTTCTGTTTTCAACACGACATATACAATAGTCAACAGCAGTTCTGTTTTCAACACGACATGTACAATAGTCAACAGCAGTTCTGTTTTCAACACGACATGTACAATAGTCAACAGCAGTTCTGTTTTCAACACGACATGTACAATAGTCAACAGCAGTTCTGTTTTCGGGATCTGGAAGGAGGGGTCGAGAAAAGGGTAACAAGTCGTGTCATGTTAATAAACATTCTATGAATTATGTAACTCTATACTTCAGTGGGCGTCTGTAGCTTAAGCAGTAGTAAGCTCGATCACAACCCAAGCGTACCTGGATCAAACTCCGCGGCAGGTAGTTTGGAATCAAATTCGTTTCCGTGAGATTTTTACATGTTAAAAATAGACCTCACCGTTCAGAAAACAATGGCAAACTACTGAACGTATAAGTGGTGCCTATAAAATCGACGACTCGTTTACTGTGGTTGATGGATACGTCCTGTAAAGGATATACCACGATTTTCAATTCATACTTCTAATAGCAGACGTTATATTTACTTGTAATTTGTGAAACATCAAGTGAATACTTTGATACCATTACCGGCTTCTGTTAGATTACGTATTACATAGGATAATTTTAGAAGTTAAGATCTTCTTTTTCTTTCTCATCCACCCGTCACTAAGATTAGGCAACAACTCACATTTCAAATACTTTAAATATTTATTTGTAATACTTTAAAGGGATTTTAAGCTGAAGGATGTAGTTACATCATGGTGCCAAACAAGACCTATAGCAATAGCTACAAACATATGTTTGTGAGCAGCACTAAGCTGATTATTTAAGATAAGAGTTTTGTTTTATACATAAAGGATAATAAATACTAAATTATTTACCATTACGACAATCATCTAATCTATTAATATATTTAATGTGAAATTGTACCTTATACATTTTAATTGATTGATAGGAACATCATCATTGCACTTCGGGGAGTAACCATGTGGGCTCCGATCTCTTTCTTACACATGAAGATCTCAGCGGCAGTTCTCATCGGCAGTGCACGACCTCTGAAGACCGATGTAATATAGTTAACAAAAAAGTAAAGGAACCCTTTCATACCTCGTGGTATTGGTCAATACAGTGTAAGGCCTGTATTTTTCATTGACCGTCGGCACACGGTGGGTGATGTGGTCAGCATCACGCCGGCCGCCTTTACTTTCCCAGAGCATGCCTGGTACCCAGTTGAGGCTGGGTCGACCTGAGAGCCGTCGCGGTCGGGAAAAATTCCCCGCGCATTGCGGGAGCTGAACCCAGACCACCAACCTTGCGAAGCGAGTTCACTAACAAGATGTAATATAGAAGATACTGACAATAATTTGTAAGGAATTCTGCTCTTCTCTATTTTAAAATGCCAAGAGTTCTTTTACCTGCTCTTGAATAATAACAGATAGCTCCACGAGGAAGCGACCCCGACCATTTTTATACATTTGAAAGTTATGTCATAATGTCTACCAGTATTGTCTAATAATATTAATAATAATAAAAACGATAATAATAATACATTACAACGAGCATGTCCTTCGAGTCATTCTAGAAACATTGCTTTTTACAAGGATCAAGATGAAACTACTGCCCCCAAAATATCTTAAAGCAATTAACTATGACAATAGCCAGTTGTAAGGAGGAAATGCGTGACCCTGAATAGCATACGTGCTAAGAGTGTTCCTTTGTGTACAATTGTATAAACAATACCGTGCTTGTCTGTTGCTAAGAGTGTTCCTTTGTGTACAATTGTATAAACAATACCGTGCTTGTCTGTTGCTAAGAGTGTTCCTTTGTGTACAATTGTATAAACAATACCGTGCTTGTCTGTTGCTAAGAGTGTTCCTTTGTGTACAATTGTATAAACAATACCGTGCTTGTCTGTTGCTAAGAGTGTTCCTTTGTGTACAATTGTATAAACAATACCGTGCTTGTCTGTTGCTAAGAGTGTTCCTTTGTGTACAATTGTATAAACAATACCGTGCTTGTCTGTTGCTAAGAGTGTTCCTTTGTGTACAATTGTATAAACAATACCGTGCTTGTCTGTTGCTAAGAGTGTTCCTTTGTGTACAATTGTATAAACAATACATGCTTGTCTGTTGCTAAGAGTGTTCCTTTGTGTACAATTGTATAAACAATACCGTGCTTGTCTGTTGCTAAGAGTGTTCCTTTGTGTACAATTGTATAAACAATACCGTGCTTGTCTGTTGCTAAGAGTGTTCCTTTGTGTACAATTGTATAAACAATACCGTGCTTGTCTGTTGCTAAGAGTGTTCCTTTGTGTACAATTGTATAAACAATACCGTGCTTGTCTGTTGCTAAGAGTGTTCCTTTGTGTACAATTGTATAAACAATACCGTGCTTGTCTGTTGCTAAGAGTGTTCCTTTGTGTACAATTGTATAAACAATACCGTGCTTGTCTGTTGCTAAGAGTGTTCCTTTGTGTACAATTGTACGATTGTATAAACAATACCGTGCTTGTCTGTTGTTAAGTACATTCCAAGGAAAGGATGTTAGGTGTCCATGAGTCATGAAAGTATAGCTTCTTGCTGATGTTATACAAAAGCAGCAAGAGTTGTTGTTAAACACACACATTTCTATTTTTCTTTTTCTCCTCTATGTGCGCGTACGCTGACTTGTGAGAGCTAGTAGATTGATTTATTGATTAATATGAACATCATCATTACACTTCGGTGAGTAACCATGTGTGCTCCGATCTCTTTCTTACACAGGAAGATCTCAGCTGCAGCACACGAACTTCGTAGCACCGGCGAGGACCCCGATGTAATTTTGAAGATGGTGAAAATATTTTGTAGGAATTTTAAAATATTTTTTTCTAATGAATTTCGCACGGGCAGCGGCTTTCCAGCCTGTTCTTTTCGATTTTGTACTCCCAATGGGACTTTTACGTGCTCAACGTGAATGCGGGATCTACGTTTTATCGCTCGTCTCCGATAGGACTGGGTACACGATCTCACCTACACTGAGGGGGTCTCTGTGGCTAAGTGGTTAAGCCCTTTGCCTAGGGAGTTGAAGGTCGTTGGTTCGAATCCGGACAGCGCCGTTCTGTTCACGAGTGCAGTTTTTCCTGAGATTCTTAGGATTGTTGCTGGAGCTACGGAGTTCGTGCTTTGTGCAATACTCTAGGCAGGTGACGTGCCATTTCTGAGGAGAGTGACCGAACCAATGGGATCTAGTAAAAACCCGGTCCAATGAACCTACACTGAGATCAGGGATCTCTGGAAAAATAACCCGTCTCGACGAGAGAACGAAACGAGAACCTTTAAAACGAGAGGCGAGCACCTAGCCCCTACGCCACAGAGACCTCTAAAGACTCTTAGAGCTAGTAGATAAATGCGGACGGCTTATTAGGACTCTGTCATGAGTTGGTCATCTTGACTAGAGTTTTTATAACTTCAGTCGGTACAGGTAACATTTGAATGTTAGTTGACCCCATAAAGGAAATGTCAGTACTCAAGCTAAGATGATTTATTGAATATTTGACAAATAAAGAAAACTGAGCTCAAGCAATTACAGAGAAAATGATTAATCTCTGAACGATCAAACGGTGAATGGCTCTGGGATATCGGACCAGTTTGAACTGTTTGTTGTGTTAGGTGACCTCTATTTGCTAGCATTTTATTATGAAAATATTGGTCTTCTTCTCTTGTTTCATTCGCGAAAAATGTGCTCTATTCTTTCTTCTTCTCCTGTTTCATTCGCGAAAAATTTGCTGTGTTCTTTCTTTTGTTTCATTCGCGAAAAATGTGCTGTGTTCTTTCTTCGCGAAATATTTTTGGGATTTTAATAACCTGCGTATCCGTCATAGTTCAGTTGCAGATAGCTAGGTTTCCTGCAATTCAATATTTTTTTTAAATCGCCACCGGATCAACTGTGCAAATGCTATGACGCTGACACGTTCATCAAACTAGAAGGGACTTGGCACGTATGGTAGAGCACACAAATTGCATAGACGTCTATTCTCTGAAGTTATATGAAATGCGTAGAAGATTACATCATACATATATGTCGTAACGGTAGTCGTAGACCAATTTCTGGCATGGCTGACCGTATGCCGCTGGATAGTTGCTTCGTAGTTCCGTTGCTTCGTAAAAATCCGGTACTAGAGTGATAGTATGTCTTAACATTATTACCAAAAATAAAATCATTGTTAGTGTTATACTTTTACATCGACATTTTGTCTTTGATCAAATCTTGTGAAATTTGATTTGCTGATACTGTTACATCGACATTTTGTCTTTGATCATCTGTTGTGAAATTTGATTTGATGCTTATCTGTGTTTTGTCTTTAGTAAATAATCATTTTTTTCTCCGTTTCCGTTGTGTTTTCTTTTATCTAATGTGTTGCTTAAAATACCATCTCTCTCTCTCTTACGATTTATTTCGTTATTTTCTTCTCTCACAATTTGTATCACTATATATTTTCCTTTTTGTTCTTCCCCGTTGTCTTTTGCTAGCGTAACCAAGACACCCTTACTCCCGTGCTGTTTATGGGGTAGTGAACAATAGAACCACTGTTTCCTTTAGCATATTGTAAATTGCGTCTACAAGGGGTTGGAAGTTGGACCGAAGACCTCACACGGGAAAAAACAAGCCACGGAAACAGAAGGAAAAAACCCTAAAATGTTCACGAAGATCCGGTTGATGTGGTGGTAGAATCCAGTTGAGAGGAAATTTTTCTTGCTCTGCCTTATGTGCCCTTAGACGCGACAAAACTGATGATGATGATGTTTAAGACAGTTGGTGTTATTCCTTATAATGTTAGACACCTTAATATTTCTATGACCATGTTATTTTCGTTATGATTTCCAGCGTGATAATATATTTTCTATAACATGTTATATAAGCTGCACCCGTACAGTAAACATTTATCTTTACAATCAAATCTATTTGGTCTAGGAATACGTACATTTTTCAACGCGTGTCACTTTTAAATATTAAAGTATACGTTTCCATACAGTGCGTTTGTCATGCAGAGTCGTGTTCAATGTTGTTCTAAACTTCACCTTTCTGTGTAGGTTCACTATAGCAGGAACATTGTCCACTGTGGACAATCTGACCATTCTCTTCTTTTTCTAACGTTTTCCGACATCGACTTGTATATTTCTAAAGTAGTTAGTGGTCAGCTTGAGTCTTTGTACATATCAATGTAGCTTGTCTTGGACTGGCATAGTGGTTGAGCATGTGTGTTTCCTCTGTTCCTTCATTGCATATTATATACTTTTGCAGAATGTGTGTTTGTCATCTCATTGGTGTAACATGTGCATATGTTAGTAGGCCTTATCATGTACTTGTTAAACAGATGGTACCTCAGCATATTGTGTCAGTATGTGGCCGGAAGATGACAGACAACATGTTCTATTTATTGTCACCCTATTGACTCAGTAATAGTTTTGTTAACCCTGGGGGATCTCTCGTCCCATTTTTTCTTGTAATATCATTTTTATCCGTGCTTTCATTTCCTTATATGCAACATTAGTGTATGTCTGTGGTAGCCTGCCGTCTACCTTTGCCGAAATGTCAAATTTCATTGCCAACTATACCACAGCGGGATGGTGTTCATTGCACCCCCACATTGCATACTCTACACACATTGTTTGCATATTTGCTTCAGTAGCTTTAAGTTATTATCTTCTTGATTTAAGTGATTGCCGTGAGTGCATCAGTCAAAAATACTACATTTTTTATTTCATCTCTCTCGGACACATGCCTTCTGCCGCCTATTTTAAGGTCACTGCCTCTGTTTTGTAGTTAGCCGGGGTTTTTGTGGTTTTTCCGATCCAGAAGCACTTCAGCTTTCAGCTCTTCGGCTCGGTGCCATAGACATCGTAACCCTTCGGTTCGGTGCCACAAACACGGTAAATCTGCCAGCCCGCGGAACTGAACCGCACTCACAGGTGACTTACCACCCGTCGTCCAACACGCTACGAATACGCTGGGCAGGCGGATATGTAGTTAGCGTTAAATAACATCATAGCTTTCTAAAAATGTTTGCATCTATTTATGTAGAAGACGACACACTCACATACGACTTTTAAATGGAATCCCGGGGAGAAGTGGGGAGACCTAGAGAGACATGGAGATGAACTGTAGACAGAGAAAAAGAAGAGACAGGAAAGACCTCAAGACAGATCTGGTTGGGGAAATTTGTTAATGCTTAATACTTCAAGAGGAGTTAAGAGAAGAAACAGTAACATTTTTAATGAATCCTTTTTGTTTCGTTTATCATTGACCTGATGATAAACTGTCTATGATGTTTATTACATGCCCTGCCATTCTTATTTCCCAACAATTTTGACAAATGTGAAATGGTGTAACATTCTCTTTATAGGAAACACTTAGACGTGTGGATATAATTAGAAACAATTAATACTAATTTCTACGCAATAAGTTATCCTTCAAACTGCGTTGGATTATATTTTTAAAGAAAAATCTGTGTCAGTATTAAAAGACAATTAATTATGAAACATGTGGATGGTAACGAGAGAATGTTTAACTATTGTTTAACTTAAAATGATAAACAGAACTCGTAATATAAATAGATTGGAAGAAACAAATGCATTGCCATTGGAATCGGTTAATAGACTCTGGAACAATTATAAGCAGCAGGAAATCAGCCACAGACTTTGTTGGCAATGTGTTACAGTTTTGTGGCCAGTTTGATTCTGTAAGTTTGTGTCTTAGAATTTTCAATAGAGCATCAGTTACACAGAGGCGTTGATAAATAAAGACTGTATTACTAACTGTATACATCACAAGTTTAGTTTAATGTCTTCTGCTGTTTGAAGCTAGTGGACTAGTTTGCTCTTGTGTTCATACTTAAGCTTATATTGAAGAGTAACATTTTATCGTCTTGGAAACTCTGGTAGTTCTAATAATGCTAAGTTGTGCGCAAGATGTAACTAGTTGTGAAGATGCTTATACTATCTTGTTTTAATCGTTTATTTGTTAGATCTTTTATATATCAAGTGTACTACTATTATCTAATGTTACTTTCTTTAACATTACTTACCGATATTTTAGTTGTCACACCCGTGGGTTGTCCGGCTCGCAAGGGGAGCAAAGAATAGTAACACTGCCACCTACAAGGTATGTTGTAAGAGCCGACTGACTTAGGGACCTAGGGAAGCTACCCTAGTAAATAATCAACACATAAACAATGTACAGGCATCAAGAGCCTCGGATAAGTGGTTCGAGTCCTGTGTTTGTCTGTTTGTTTTTTCGGAGGCTCTTGATGACTGTACATTGTTTATTTATTGATCCTGGTCTTTGCTTCCGTTGCTTCCTTTGGGGTTCTTGCCAAAGGAACTCCTTGTTCTCGCCTAGGAAATAAAAAGAGTCACCGAAATCGGATGTGCTGACCTACTTGTAGGCGCATAACTGGCATAGCGTACAATCGCTCTTATGCTTGGATCATAAACAAATCATAAAGAGTGGTTAACAAGTGGTCGATATGGAACGTTTGAAGAAGAAGGAGACGAGAACACAATCCACAAGATATCACATATTGAAGGAAAGCAAGTGTGAGGAGAAATAACCAATACACTGATGCAGTGTGAGGAGACACATAACCAATACACTGATGCAGTGTGAGGAGACGCATAACCAATACACTGATGCAGTGTGAGGAGACGCATAACCAATACACTGATGCAGTGTGAGGAGACACATAACCAATACACTGATGCAGTGTGAGGAGACACATAACCAATACACTGATGCAGTGTGAGGAGACGCATAACCAATACACTGATGCAGTGTGAGGAGACACATAACCAATACACTGATGCAGTGTGAGGAGACGCATAACCAATACACTGATGCAGTGTGAGGAGACGCATAACCAATACACTGATGCAGTGTGAGGAGACACATAACCAATACACTGATGCAGTGTGAGGAGACACATAACCAATACACTGATGCAGTGTGAGGAGACGCATAACCAATACACTGATGCAGTGTGAGGAGACACATAACCAATACACTGATGCAGTGTGAGGAGACGCATAACCAATACACTGATGCAGTGTGAGGAGACGCATAACCAATACACTGATGCAGTGTGAGGAGACGCATAACCAATACACTGATGCAGTGTGAGGAGACACATAACCAATACACTGATGCAGTGGCGGCTCATGATCATTTTTGTTGGTGGGGTCAGACAGAAATGTTCGGAAAAATCATGGTTTTGAGAGGGTTATATTTTAATGTATAAAATAATAAATACACGTTACACCTTTTTAGGATGGACCCGGCCCCACTGGCCCTTAATGACGAGCCGCCACTGTACTGATGTAGACAAGTGTGTATACCTAAATCTTAGCTAGCAAATGAATGAACAGTACCAGTGATAGGATCTGGGAGCAGCTTCGCGTGATAAATCATGGCCATCAAATGCCATCTTTATATGTAACATTTGGCTCTCCTTTGACCTGGCGTGTTAGGAATGTGGAGCAATATTTATCAGTGACATTGATGATAATCAGTGGATTTCTTAGATTGAAGATTATCAAGCGGTCATCCTATGTGGCACACTCGCGAGATTGTAAACATAGATACAAGGAATAGGTTAGTTGATACTAACATATGAGATAACGCGAAAGTTGCATATTTCAACAATAGAAGTAGATGGTATGTTGTACTATTGCTGTGCTGTCTCAAATTCAAAATCACGGAAAGTGAATTATGAAGATAAACAAAGTAAATAGTTAACCTTCCAAGAATTATTGATTGATTGTTTGTTTGATTGATATAACCATCATCATTGCACTTCGGTTATTAATCATGTGTGCCGATTTATTTATCATACAAACAAATCTAAGCGGCAGTGCTCAAACTCCTTAGCACTGGTAAGCGTTCCAGATGTAATTTTGAAGATGTTGAAACTGTTGTCATCATTTTTTTGGAGGAGGCTCTGTGGTGTAGAGGTAATGTGCTCGCCTCTCGCTCTGAAGGTACTCGGCTCGTTCCCGGCGTGGAGCGATTGCATTATTATTTCAAAGATCCCTGATATCAATGTAGAGGAGATTGAGTTTCTAGTCTGGTGACAGACGATAAAACTCATCAATGTAGGGGAGATTGAGTTTCTAGTCTGGTGACAGACGATACAACTCATATCAATGTAGGGGAGATTGAGTTTCTAGTCTGGTGACAGACGATAAAACTCATATCAATGTAGGGGAGATTGAGTTTCTAGTCTGATGACAGACGATAAAACTCATATCAATGTAGGGGAGATTGAGTTTCTAGTCTGGTGACAGACGATAACACTCATATCAATGTAGGGGAGATTGAATTTCTAGTCTGATGACAGACGATAAAACTCATATCAATGTAGGTGAGATTGAGTTTCTAGTCTGATGACAGACGATAAAACTCATATCAATGTAGGGGAGATTGAGTTTCTAGTCTGATGACAGACGATAAAACTCATATCAATGTAGGGGAGATTGAGTTTCTAGTCTGGTGACAGACGATAACACTCATATCAATGTAGGTGAGATTGAGTTTCTAGTCTGGTGACAGACGATAAAACTCATATCAATGTGTGCATGTAAACGATTCCTTGATAATTAAAAGAGTCCCGAATGTTAAAACTTCACAGACGAATAACTCGCCAACATCAATATGAAACTATAGCTATGATGTACATGCAATAACCAACAAAGTCTTGAAATAAAGAAATGACAGGCACGTTCTGACTCATCTCTGTTGACCAAAGATTTTCAAAATTTCAACTGTTCGAAAAAATGTTGTTTATGTTAGCGTCAAATAAATATTAAATATTGTTCAGAATGTCACTTTTTGTTATCTTATCTTAACCTAACCACATGTGCCATGAAGCGCCGTGGGGAGATTTAGTTTTCTATCTTCGGCCAGGTGTGTAGTGCTTGACGTTGCCAGTCCATGCTTTCGCAGGGACTCTGAGATATTACCTATCCATCGTGTGCTTGGTCTGCCTCGTGTTCTGCGCCCTGAGCGTCGATTATTGTAGACACGTGATAGTAGTAAATATGGTTCCATTCTCATTAGATGGCCGAACCACTTGATTCTTTGCTTCTCGATGTACTGTATGCATGGTATAGTACTAACGATGCTTCTGATATTCTCGTTTCTCACTCTATCTCTCCTTGTAACGTTGGCAGCTTTTCGTAGACATTTCATTTCACATGTTGTAATGCCACTTTTTGTTTACATGTGTTCAAATGATACTGAAACCTGCCCCCTCCCCGAGATGACATATCTATTTATAACAACTAATTATAATGTTGTCTTCACTTGTTTGTACGGAGATGAACTAAATAATGAATAATTTGAACACAACAAACATAAGGTAGTTCATGAACATTTCCAGACAAAATATGAATCTAATATTTCAAGAATGCAACTTCCTACAAAGAAAATGACAGAACTTTGTATGTCTCGATTGTGTGGACAAATTGAGCACTAAAACACGGTACAGTTTGTCTCAACTATATATTAAATGCTTTTCACATTCTTGTAGATCGCTTTATCAAGAAATTTCAAACTGTGAAAGCAAGATTGGTAATTTATTTTCCGTTTCAAATTACAGTGCGATGCTTCACTAGAATTTCATCTTCAAGATTTAATTATGAAAGTAAATTAATATTTGACCTGCCGCACACTGCTAGTGTAAGAAATATAAATCGCGGTTATAAGACGAAAAAGCAACATCAACATGTAGAGATAATAGCATCCATCTCGTCCACAATGGCAGAATAAATCAGAGAGCAAATGGAGAGAGGTTTGGTTACCAGAAATCAAGAGATGAGTAATTTGATGACATGTTTTAAATTTGTTTTTATGGAGCACAACTAAGAGAAACAGCAAAAAGTTGCAGACATTCATCAATAGATGCCTCCGCAGGACATTCCATCTGCGATGGTATGACATGACCACAAACAAGGAACTGTGGGATAGAGCAGGACAACGGTAAGTAGAACAAGAGATAAGGAGCAGAAGGGGCCGATGGATAGGACACACACTGAGGGGTCCCCAGACAGGATCACAAGACAGATTCTCCTATAGAACCTCCAGGGTAATAGAGGTAAGGGAATATTCAGGAACACCTGGAAACAGCAGATGGAATGCAAGAAAACGGGGAGAGAGTGGAGAGATCTGGAAAAGATGTCATTGGGTAGGAGGGCTTGGAAGGACTTGTACCTATGCCTCCCTAGGGGTGAAGGGTGAAGGTGAAGATTAGCCTTAGGTGCCGTCTCCGCACTAAAGATTGGCTGCAATTAATCTTCAACACACTCTTTCTCTTGCCTTGATGTTACACTCTGCCAACCTGTAATTTGTCTATCTCTTGATGTTTCTTTCACACTTGTACCTCGATCTTCCTCTTACTCGTCTTAAATTATCAATGCTAAATTAATAATATTCATTGCTTTGCTGTGATATTTCGTTTAAAAGAAACACATGTGATTAATAATGTGCGTGTTCCTGATGACTGTTTTCCCTGAACAACGATAGTCGATTAATCAATATACAATCTCCGCCAGTTATACTTAGAACAACAGAAGAGACGAGTGGATGTACTGAGAACGAGATAGTAACACTAGATTGATCGCTATTGAACCGTAAGAGTACATCAGATGTACAATATGATTGCATGTTTTCTCTCTCTCTTTCTCTCTCTCTTTCTCTCTCTTTCTCGCTCTCTCTCTCTCTCTCTCTCTCTCTTTATAAGCTGCTTTCGCTCAGGCTTATATTGTCATTATATTTTCATTAAATTTAATTAAATTAAAGCTTCTTTCATTTTTGTATTACTTTTTAAATTTCATTTCATCATCATCATCATCATTAAATAGCTTGTCCTGAGCAGAACTTTGCCACCCCAACAGTCCTCCGAAACTTTTCTCTCTCATATGTCTCTGTAGCCGTCATGTTCAGACCATTTAGCATTCACAATATGTTAAAATTGTTATTGCTGTTATTGTTCTTCATACACTCTACACTCTTCATTTTTTTAATACACAAAATAAAACTTAAAAACATTGATTTCACTATTCGTCATTGCAGCCAAGAATTTATGTACATTCATTTTTATTGATTCTTTATTTTATTTATGTCTAATAATATTATATACATCTTAGTGTTATATTTATTGTATTTTATTGGACAAATAGAAATATAATATTCAGTATCATTGCTTCTACGGTCATGGGACGTGTATGTCTGGGTATGTGTGTATGAGTACGTGCTTGGTTGCGTACGTATGTGTTCGGGTAAGTACTTTGGGGGATGGGTGTGTGCATGTGTGTGTCTTTTGCATGCTTATGTAAAATTGTGTGGCAATCTCAAGACCTAGTAATGAGGAGCAGACACTAAGAGAACTTCTATATTAGCACACATGTTGTTACAGATGACCAGGCACAACTACACATTAGTCTAATGGTTACTGTTTACTGAAACTGTGTCATAACACTCTGGGCAGACACAGAGGTGCTCCGTCTTTCCCAACAAATGTTGAAAGGTATGCATACAGATGGTTCCCATGGCTCGCTGGTTAAACATACTCATCACTTTCTGTCGCTCATGCATCTAGTTCTGCTTGTACAACGTCTAATTCTAAACTCTTTAATTAATTAAATCGCTGAATTGATCCAACATCAGTTTTAGTGTTCTCATTTAACAAGGGGTCGTCGAGAAATCTAATAGCATCCCTCATATCCATCTTGAACTACCGAACCATCGATACAGAATGCAAGCTTGACCGCTCTTTCATTGCCGCTAACACCGGCATGCCACTGACAGTAAATCTACTTCAGCCTCTGGAGGCTCGAAACATCCATTGGTCTAGCTCTCTTCTTCTTCTTTGCATTCGTTCTTTACGATCAATTTTAATCACTCTTTGTGATATGTTTGATCTTTGCCAAGAACGTGTATACGTTGCACATTGGTTTGGTAGGCACCTAAACGCATAGACTTCTACACGTTTAGGACACATGCATCCGATTTCAGCCAAACCTCCTTAGTCGTCTCTTACGACATGCATGACAGGTAACAGTGGTTCTATTCTTGAGATCCCAAATGTGGGCCCCGTTAACCACTCGGGCGTATTGGTCTAGCAATGGTAGCATATAAACACACAATAACCACAGTAATAGTCAGGTATTTTCTTGCATAGTTAACACGCTCACAAATTAAAAACAAGGAGTAATGTGATTAATAAAGGCCATGATCATCGAACTCTGAACAGGTCCGTAAGTGCCCCGATGTCCGCCTGCCCAGCGTGTTCGTAGTGCGTTGGACCGCGGGTGACTAGCCCTCTGTGAGTGCGGGTTCAGTTCCGCGGGCTGGCAGAAAAGCCACAGGTTCTCCAGATTCACGGTGTTCGTGGCACCGAACCGAAGGGTTACGATGTCCATGGCATCGAGCCGAAGAGCTGAAAGCTCAAGTGCTTCTGGATCGGAAAAATAAAAGATTTTAAAAAAGTGCCCCGATATCGTCTCCAATATCTTTACCAGTGTATAACGACTAATCACAACCCGTTCTCTGCTAATTAGTCAGATGTCTCGTGCTTCTAACAAAAAATGTTCGTGTCCAGCAGTTCCCATTTGTACTTCCATCTCCTTTACTCGTGAGTCACCAAGTTAAATAAAAATACGTTCAGACCTTTGTCGACGGATGTCTTCGGCGTACTATCCGACTGAGATGGTATGCCAGAGTTACAAACACAGTCCTATGGATAAAAACAGAATCGGAACCTATGATGATCAAGGTTAAGAAGATACAATTGTTATGGGTGGGCCATACTCTGCGAAAGACACATTCGAGTGTCACTAGACAAACACTTGAGTGGAACCTGCTAGGAAAAACTAGAAAAAAATGACGTCATACACTGGTCTGGAAAAATCTTCTTGAGGAACTAAAGAATGCTAGGCTATCCTGGGAAGCCATAAAGAAAACATCCAGATAACGTTAAAAGTGGCGATCTGTTGAGGTTCTGTGCTCCACGAGGAGCGAGAGAGAATTAAGTCAAATCAAGACCTTCTGTGAGAACGCAGAAGAAGATGAAATCAAAGCCTTCTCACTAGATAGAGATACAGATTTATAAATGTTTTCACAGTCATCTCTACGACCTACTTATCGTATGGCATTGATACTATCTATCTGCGCTATCCATAGACTGTCCTTCCTCGACCACTGCTGTATCAGCCAGGTAAACTGCACGATCAAAGACTTGTGGAAGAATGTGAACGAGAGATGTAATATAAGCCATGAATGTATTATGAGGAAGGGATACAGTATAAACTATCATAAAATAAAAACATTGAAATAATCATACATCTACTTGCTTCGTAGATTAGTCTATGGAAAGGTATTCTAAATTTCCCGACATCGATACCAAATGATCGATCTGACAATCCATAACGTCGATAATCATTATGTCTTTCAGTTCAATAAACAGGTAATGTTCATCGATTCTGTCCCTGTTAAGTCTGATTTCTTTGTTCTTACATGGTGGTCAATAATATTCGTCCAGGGTAGGGAGCCAGCATGCTGGGCGCAAGAGACACAGCAGTGTCACATGAGTGCCTCCCTCATTCATGATTGCCTCCGTTGTCGATCCATCTGCGTAAATTCGTATCCAGCTGTCTTCTTGAAACATTTAGTGAAGATGATCCATTATGGTTGCTTTCTTTTCTAGATTATTCTCTGTAATTTTGTTTGACAATTCAGAGATGGAGATTGACAAATTTAGTGCTACTGATTCTGGTAGTACCTACATTAACACTCTTCAGTTTAGGTACAGTGTTGACAAGTTATCATACTACTGCCTCCCATAAACTCATCAGTTAATAGTTCACGTCTAGCAGCGTTTTATCAGCTAGTGTCCTCCTGTTGACAAGTTATCATACTACTGCCTCCCATAAACTCATCAGTTAATAGTTCACGTCTAGCAGCGTTTTATCAGCTAGTGTCCTCCTGTTGACAAGTTATCATACTACTGCCTCCCATAAACTCATCAGTTAATAGTTCAAGTCTAGCAGCGTTTTATCAGCTAGTGTCCTCCTGTTGACAAGTTATCATACTACTGCCTCCCATAAACTCATCAGTTAATAGTTCACGTCTAGCAGCGTTTTATCAGCTAGTGTCCTCCTGTTGACAAGTTATCATACTACTGCCTCCCATAAACTCATCAGTTAATAGTTCACGTCTAGCAGCGTTTTATCAGCTTGTGTCTTCTTCTTCTTCTTCAAACACCCCATAACAACCACTTATTCAACCACTCTTTGTGATTTGTATGTGATCTAAGAGCGATTGTACGTATTGCTTGTTATGCGCCTACAAGTTGGCCAGCACATCCGATTTATGCGATGCTTTTTATTTATTATGGTAGTTTTCCTAGGCCCCTACCTAAGTCGCCTCTTACGACATGCCTGGTAGGTCGCAGTATTACTATTCTTTGCTCCCCCTGAGAGCCCCGGTAATACACTGGCGAGCAGCTTGTGTCAAGCTATGTAATACACTAAACTAATCTTGTTTTTCCGTTAGATATACCATAACTACGTTTCTAAAGTATTTGCTAATGTCCAAATATAGACATAGAATAGCTGTCGCATATGTGGTAGTCTGAACACTTGATCTACTTTGTGGGGTCGAATTTCTCACTAACGTTTTAACTTTTTCGTATCCTTTCAACATTCTAACCCAGTATATAGTGAACACAATTTTAAACCGTTAAAATTCTTCTTAAAAGGTTTTGACTAATTATAAAAAGAGAGTCCCAAAATTAGCAACGTTAATATAATTAATTTCCATCTTGGTCGTATCAAATTAACGTAGTTACAAAGTGAACAATTGTAATCTCTATATATAATCCTTAGTGTCCGATGTGTGTCCGGGTATACACGACCTCAGTTTACGTTCAATATTCATTATATTTCGTACACATATTTTTCGTGCTAAATTTAGATCAGCTAATGAAACAGTTTCGAAATCGGATAAATATTAGCTTTAAAATTAAATAAAATCGAATTCGTGATGTCCGAGCCGATATTTAAATTCACCATCTTTGCTACATCCAGACACGCGGTTAAGAAAGCTTAAGAGTCAAAGGAATATAATCCAAAATATGGCAGATGGCCTCTACAACATAGGCATGGATTACGTCTCTTAACGTACCATTAGTTGCGTTGCGTTTTTTCGTGCGCGTTGATTTGCGTAGAATGTATAATTTTCATGTCATTACAGCTTCCCTTTTCTGTTTCAATCTACACTATAGAAATTTTAAAATAATTAGGAAGAATGCGAAGACGCTACTTTGATTAGATGTGAAGCATTTCAAGAAATACTCGATCCGTTAAAATCGTTTAACGACGACATAGCCGATTCAAACAACTTCTTAAAAATATCAGAAAATACAATTCATGCTATTAGATGACATCTTTTGAAAGGCTTACCCAATTCCTCATCAAGGATTAATAACAACTTTCACCCGTGCGGAGCCGGGTTAATTAGCGAGTACAGTATATTTCCTTCTCGTGAAAGTAGTCCCATGATACACAAGTAGTATAGTTTAATTCAGTCTCTTTAATTTTACCTGAGTATAGTTCCATGAAGAACAACTGTAACATAGTTTATGTCATTCTTGTTCTCATTTCGCTTGAACGTAGCGACGAACATTTTATAGATGTGTTGAGAGAGGGCAATGTAAAAAGTAATATTCTGAACAACATACGAAGGAAGCTGTCATAGTTAATCTTAGGCACGTCATGTGAAGACGGTAGCTGGCATACATTCTGGCAACGAGAAATATTACGGGAAGAGAGATAAGAGGATGACAGAGTGAAAGAGAGAAGACACTAAATAGCTAAAGATGACACGGAAGAGCGCAAACTATGAAGTTGATCGCCAATGATGGAAGCGAAAGATGTAGAGATTTATGGTCATCAACGCCATCAGGCCAATACTTGATAATGAAGATGATTACTACACGAAATTTGCTGAGCAAATCATTTATCTCTACCACATTAGTACATGATAAATACCAACTTAACGCACACATAAATCATTTATTCCTACCACATTAGTACATGATAAATACCAACTTAACGCACACATAAATCATTTATCCCTACCACATTAGTACATGATAAATACCAACTTAACGCACACACAAATCATTTATCCTTACCACACTTGTTCATGATAAATACCAACTTAACGCACACATAAATCATTTATCCCTACCACATTAGTACATGATAAATACCAACTTAACGCACACATAAATCATTTATCCCTACCACATTAGTACATGATAAATACCAACTTAACGCACACATAAATCATTTATCCCTACCACATTAGTACATGATAAATACCAACTTAACGCACACACAAATCATTTATCCTTACCACACTTGTTCATGATAAATACCAACTTAACGCACACATAAATCATTTATCCCTACCACATTAGTACATGATAAATACCAACTTAACGCACACATTAATCATTTATCCCTACCACATTAGTACATGATAAATACCAACTTAACGCACACATAAATCATTTATCCCTACCACATTAGTACATGATAAATACCAACTTAACGCACACATAAATCATTTATCTCTACCACACTTGTTCATGATAAATACCAACTTAACGCACACATAAATCATTTATCTCTACCACATTAGTACATGATAAATACCAACTTAACGCACACATAAATCATTTATCCCTACCACACTTGTTCATGATAAATACCAACTTAACGCACACATAAATCATTTATCCCTACCACATTTGTACATGATAAATACCAACTTAACGCACACATAAATCATTTATCCTTACCACACTTGTTCATGATAAATACCAACTTAACGCACACATAAATCATTTATCCCTACCACATTTGTACATGATAAATACCAACTTAACGCACACAAAAATCATTTATCCTTACCACACTTGTTCATGATAAATACCAACTTAACGCACACACAAATCAAAAACGATAGAGAGGAGGGGATAGAAAGAGAAAGAGGAGCGGATAAAAATAGAATTAACGTCCACCACAGATAAAGCTAGCCTAGGCTAGTCTGATCTCCAGAACGTGGACAAAGTATGTACAGCGGACTAACAAAGCACAACACAATACAGACACAAGTTATCTTATCTCATTATACGAGCAGGTCCAGCCTGCGCTTGTCCAGATCCAAACGAACTTGTAAGAATCAAGACTTAATGTTATTTTTATATTTACTTGATGATCATGTTTGGCTGTATTTCAGAACAAAACTTGTGGTACTGGTTCAAGGCTATAGAAAATAAAGAATTTGACTGATAAAATAGTTTTGAATATGCCGTTTATCATTATTTTCTGAACAGACAAAGAATTGTTGGTTAAATGTTGCGGGATAGATAACGTTCTGTTGTACTGTACACGACTTTCCTACTTCTTCATTCTTCTTAATCTATGGATTGTTGTCATTGTTGTCAAGTACTCCTTTTCTAACACAAGTCTGATGCAGGCATGCCCATATGCTATTAAAGGATGCGTGTGGCCATCTGTCCGGTATGATTTGCTTTATAGATCACGTGATTACATAAATAATCAATTTGAACTTGCAAACATGTTTATAATAAAAAAGCGTTTGAACATCAAAAACTGAATTAATTGCACCAGATTTCCCGATTTGAGATGGTTATTTTTCCAGAAATTCTACGTCATCTGCCGAGAATTTTGCACAAAGCACGAGCTCCGTTTGTTGGCTACAAGGAATCTCATGACAAAAATGCAGGCGGGAGCCGATCGATGCTGTGAGGATGCGAATCAATGACTCTCGGAACACAAGACAAACGACTTAACGACTTCACCACATGATCTCTAAAACATTAAATGATTTAGTACTTAGAAAGAAGAAAGCGATTTAGCTGTACACAGATGCAGTATGATAGCGATAAAGGCACGTTGTTAAAGAAATAAAGACGTATACGTGTTTGTGTGAGTGTTATGTAAGGGATAGAAAACCTCTTTAGCTGAGGCAAAGCCAACTATAAACTACTGGGCCTTCGGCTCAGGTAAGAATTGTGGGAAATCAGACCCCAACTACACCACGTGACCTCGCATTCCAGTATTGGTGTACATAGACGAATTCATTTTAAAATCAACACAAAATGCTAACTCGAAGTCATATTATGCAACAAGTTAAGTTTAACAATAAGGAATATCAATATTATAAATATTTTTCACCAATAAATAACCATAGACTGACAGAATTGAGTAAAATTGCAAAAAAGCTTGCTGTGTTCTATCAAACATCTGTAATTTCCAGATCCCTTTTCTTATCTAGGTCAGGGAATACCTGGCCAGTTGTCTGGCCTGTGCTAGAGCCTGGCTGTGGCTGAGGCCCGCTTTTTTCAACCTAAGTACGAGGCTTTTTTGGTTTTATCAGAGCATGTAGGCCAACAAACATTTTAAAATATCCATAATGGACTCCTTTCGGAGAATCCAAGAATAGAATCAAGTATTTGCGTTAAAGAACTATACTGACAAGGAGACAAACAGTCATGGAGAAAAGAAGACTCAGAGAAAGACATTCATTTATTCAGACATGCATATATGGTTAGATAGATAGATACATTGATATATACAAAGAGAGAGAGAGAGTCGATTAAACAATTTTTTTTTAAATCCGATCCAGAAGCACTTGAGCTTTCAGCTCTTCGGCTCAGTGCCATGTACATCATAACCCTTCGATTCGATGTCACGAACACCGTAAATCTGGGAAACCTGTGGTTTTTCTGCCAGCCCGCGGAATTGAACCTGCACTCAAAGATGGCTTGTCACCGCAGTCCAACGCGCTACGAACACGCTGGCTCGTTTAAACAAATACAATGGTCAACCAGACAAAAAGAAAGTTGACCAGACAAAGAATAGTTGGCACTACAAAGAAACTTGAGCAAAAGTAGATATACACATAAAGAGACACATCAAGATACACAGAGAGAATCAGCTTTAAATGAAGTGATTTATTTGTTTGTTTTCCTAACGATGCATTTTTCCAATGCATATAGTTTAAAAACGACCTAATGGACGCCCCCATACGTACTGCGTTGCTAGAAGCTTACTACAACAATTGCTTGGTTGATGTATGGCGAACATGAAGGGGGCAGACGTTCAGCTGGTGGACAGAAAAAACGCTATAAAGACACTCTTAAAGTGTCTCTGAAATGCTTCGATGTGGCGCTGTAACAACAAAAGAGGAACCCGCATACCTGAGAATCATCGTGTTGTTGAGGCACAGAGAAAACGAGCTGCGTGAAGAGATAGAGCACACAACACGCAAATGTCTAACCTTGATCATGTATGCCCCACCAGTGGTAGGGGATTCTGTTCTAGAATTGGACTTTACAGTCACCTCCGCACACACCAGATAGGTGCAGCAGCACACGTCTGAGATTGTTGTCATCATCGCTTGCGATGGACAGCTATTATTACAACAATTGCTCACAAAACCTCCTCATCAGCGCAGACTATAGACATCATTAATTGTATAATGAGCTCACAGTAATGTAAAATTCTAGTCTACATTACAAATCAGTTGTTAATAAAATCACAACCATCTGACTCTGTTTTAGGTGCATCTATATTATGTCTTAGATCATCTAAAGAAGTCTTGCGTTTGAAGATCGTATAACGACAACCATGATATTTTGTTTGGTTGTTGGTGCATGCTTGTGTTCAACCACATCGTTCAGGTGATCATAGTCTATTCCCATTTGAAGTTAGTTAATGAAAGCCACCACCCACATTGATGAAAGATTCAAGTGCTTCGTGTCCATATTGTGGTTAAATGTTGTCATGCTTCTTCTTCTTCTTCTCTAATCCTTTTTTGCTTCATAACGTCAAGATCATTTTTTTAATTGAACTAGCGTTTGTGTGCGCTTGATAAGCAGTGTTTTTCATCACCTATGTTATCTCTGAGGTCCACGAGCTAATTTACCAAATCCGACTTTCTTCAAAGAGAATTAAATATCTTAAAGATGTCATATAGTGGAATCTCATATTTACTGGTATATAAACTGTTTTCTATTTTTTTTTTCTTTTAGCCGTGAAATCTGCATTTCAGTTCTTCAGTATATTATCTTACTCAGCGTTTCCCAATGCCAGTGGGCGCTGAAACGTTCTTGGGGAAAGGGAAATAGTGGGTTCAGAAGAATTTTTTTGGGGGAGGGGGTTCAGACGATTATGGGTCGGTGGCTCCTAAAGAATAAAGCAATAATAAATATTTTAAAATAAATTTTTTTTGTGATTTTTGTGGGAAATAGTGGGTTCAGAAGAATTTTTGGGGGAGGAGGGGGTTCAGACGATTATGGTGGCTCCTAAAGAATAAAGCAATAATAAATATTTTAAAATAAATTATTTTTGTGATTTTGCGATTGAATAATTATTTAAAATTTGAATTCTGTATTTTATTTCATCTTATGTTCGTCTTACACGATCCATTTTTTCATCAATTTTCCATTTCATGCATATAATTATTTAAAAATTGACCATGTATGACAGAAATATATATACATTTTCTATATCAAAGAGAAAATAGAGCATGCATATAGGTGGTAGGGGGCGTTGGCAAACTGTTATAATGTGGAGGGGGGCGTTACGCAGTTTATGTTATTCAAAGTGGGCGGTGGGCCGAAACAGTTTGGGAATCTATGATCTAACTTAAAAACGAACCTTGTTTTGATCGTGACGCTTATATTATTTTAAATGAATATTTCTCACTTGCAATAAATATTCACTTTAAACACAATTAAATATGAACAGGATCGCAAATGGCACAACACGTGAGAGATAATTTGTTCAAGGTTTTTAAATTATGAACAAGAT
The DNA here is from genome assembly GCA_020796225.1 of Arion vulgaris. NCBI lineage: Eukaryota > Metazoa > Mollusca > Gastropoda > Stylommatophora > Arionidae > Arion > Arion vulgaris. The sequence goes on along the minus strand of CM036753.1, from coordinate 97,075,180 downwards.
TTCTTCAATACTGATGTTATTCGTCAATCATTAGTCACTAAGTGTACTTTGTTGAGTCAATAGATATAACATATTACTGTCATCGAGTCAGTATGGTTGCACAAATAAATGACTATCTTTTTATCCCTAAGGATTACATCTGTATTAGTTATAAATGTCCTGTATTTGTTGTTGTCGTGTTCTAGTTATAGAATGGTAGTTATTAGATGAAGATATTTTAAACAAAATTATATACCAGATATTACTGAGCTGAACTGATTTGGAATATGTGTTCAGCAAAACCATTACCGTTTATTTTCGTGACCAACGCTTTTTTCTTCTTCTTTGCGTTTGTTCTTTACGACCAAATTTAATCACTCTTTGTGATATGTTTGATCTTTGCCAAGAACGTGTATACGTTGCACATTGGTTTGGTAGGCCCCTACACGCATAGACTTCTACACGTTTAGGACACATGCATCCGATTTCAGCCAAACCTCCTTAGTCACCTCTTACGACATGCGGGGCAGGTAACAGTGGTTCTATTCCTTACACCCCAAATTTGGCCCCGGTAACCCCTCGGGTGACCAATGCTTTGACTAATAATTAATTTCTTGGTTGTCAAAAGTTATGTATTACAACAACATGGATGACGCGCTTTCTACTTCTCCTTGAACTTTAACCCTAGTGTTTACGACTTATGCTATATTTTAACTTTTCAAAAGAAAACAATGTGTGCTAACGACCCCAAATTAAATAAATCAGGTTGGCTGCGGTATAGTACAGTTTTGTTTTTTTTCCGATCCAGAAGCACTTGAGCTTTCAGCTCTTCGGTGCCATGGACATCGTAACCCTTCGGCTCGGTGCCACGAACACCGTGAATCTGGGAACCTGTGGCTTTTCTACCAGCCCGCGGAATTGAACCCGCACTCACAGAGGGCTAGGTATAGTACAGATTTAGACTTTCAGATTCTGGGTATGACAGTTTAATTTCGTTTTACAATCTTAGTATGGTAAGTTGCGGGTCAGTAAGGCCCTTGACAGTGTGGGTTATGAGTGTTAACAATTGTTGGATGTTGTATTGCTTTTCATCATACATACACCAACGAAATGAAACATGACCTCATGAACAAAGCTTACAAACCAAGCTATGAGGAACTCTCGAAGAACTCCAACTGACATGCAGCTTCATAGAGGCAACCCATCTCATGATTTAGACGAGCATACGAAACCGAACGCAAATGAGAAGAAGAAGTATTGTTTTTCTGTCTTGTCTTCATTGTTCTGCCTCTACCAATGTGGATGCCGTATACGCCACTGTACCACGGTGAAATAGTATATGAGAAGATTAACGAGTACGTGCTAAATCCATTTCCCAAGTGTCAGTTTTTTTATTAACTGCTAATAGCATATAACAAAGCCTGGTGAATTCAATCATCAACAATATAGAAACGCAACAATGGAATGAAATGTAGAACAGTTCTCGTCAAGCGTTTTGAATTGGCAAACTTGACTAAGCAAAAATAATTAATTCTAAATAAAATATTGTTTCTACACATTTTCAGCGTCATCAAAATTATCTCAGAGACCTACTTCAATGCTACGAAGTTTGTTTACTGCCGCTGATAACTTTTTGTGTAACATAAAGAACAGAACACACGTGGTTGTTCGACAAACCGTAATACTAATGGCCCACCAATAAATCAATTTATTAGACTATTTTATCTAAAAAAAAACTTGTTGATATTTCTTTGTATATGTTTCCTGATTTAATTTTCTTATCCGTCTATTATATACATAGCGCTCGCATGTCATACTGTTCTCTCTCTCTCGCGCGCGATCACAGTCCAGACCGATGTACCAGATTTCCCCATAAATTCTATTCATGGGGAAATCTATTTCATCAGCCCTAGCATTGTTGTGTTTTACGTCACATCTTCAGCACCATTTGGAGCTCTGGTGCTTATCCTTCGGTGATGTGTCCGGTTTCAGCCAGCGTTTACTCGGTTCGCTCTCCATTCTGTAGCCATCTAGTGTTTTTACGGTGTGGGGTAGCTAGCCCCACGCCAAACCTTCTTTGTCGCCTCTTACGACATGCGTGACAAGTAACAATGGTTCTATTCTTTAGACCCCAATTTGGACCCCGGTAACCACTCTGACGGCACTATTCTGCTTTGTTTATTAGTTGTCTGATTTTAATATTGACACTTGACTCAATCAATTTCTGATTCTACCAAAACGTATAGCGACCGTATTTTTCTAAGTTCTATGCTTTTCTTATAATATATGTTGTACTTGTCAATTTAGTAGTATCAGAGAGAGAGAGAGAGAGAGAGAGAGAGAGAGAGAGAGTAGAGTGAGAGACGTAGATACTTCTTCTTCCGATTGAAATAAATCAGATCTAACTCTCTGTCCTATCTTATTGTGTGGCAGATGTATAGATATAGATAGAAGAGCGTGTATGAGCATACATAATAAATGTAAGATTATATATGAATATTTGTACACTATCAAAATACCTACATTTTCATGCATGATAAAACTTCGGGTTTTTTTTTACCACGCAAATATTGGCTGTACTTTGGTATTCATTTTTGTTACTACATACATATTGACTGTACGTGGGTACCATCTGACACTAAAATCCCAACAACTTAGCCTAGAATCATATTCAAACCAATTTCGAATGATTCATAATTCTTTGATCAAAATTGTGTGGCCAGGTTGCCAAAGTAAATATATTAAAAGGGTATCGTTGTAGTTTAGTCAAGCTGGTAGGGGTCGAAGGTAGGGATCGAAGGTAGGGATCGAAGGTAGGGATCGAAGGTAGGGATCGAAGGTAGTGATCGAAGGTAGGGTTCGAAGGTGGGGATCGAAGGAAAATTAGCCATGAAGTTAAGTAGTAAAATGACGTAGCTCCGTCACAAAAATTGGAACATCTTGACACTTATGCTCTTTGGTTCAGATCATATACAGGCTAGAATGAGTTGCTAAGAATTTATTTTTAGCTAATGAACTGACGTCATAGTACTGCGATCAGACTCATGTGTGCTCAATCTTCCACGCATATGTCGAATCATATGCATATAGATGGTTCCTGTGGCTCCCTGATTAAACACAATCCTCTCTCTCTGTTCCTCAAGCATCCAGTTCTATTTATAGAACGTGTAATTCAAAACTCATTAAATCGCTAGATAGATTCAACATCAATTTTAGTGTGCTTATAAAACAGTAGTTCGTCAAGAAACCGAAGAACATCCACATTATCAATCCTAAATTCCCCAACAATCGATCTCTCTTATCCGCGAACACCCGCATGACCAGGACAGTAATCCATTTGAGCCTCTAAAGGTCTGAGATAATTAGGTCAGACAAATCCAAGCATCTCCTTGGTCCAAAACTTGAATGTGCATGTCCTACCTGCCGTAGGGGTCTAATAGGATCACAACGTACTCACTTTCTCAACGCAAATCATAAAGAACGGTTAACTTGTTTGACAAGAACGAACACAAACAACAACAAACAGATTTTCTAAACACATCGACACTTTTGTTGACAGCTCTCAAATAGTTAACTTTGTACTGCATATATAAATAAACTTATACTTTCTTCTATTGTATATTAATGCTTTTCATGTCTATATTGACCGTCTGCATCAACGCCTCACATTATATTACTAGCTATTTCCACATTTCAAACCAACGATGCGTATAATGCTACCGACATCACACACCTTACAAGAACAGTTCTATTTTTAGACACTAAAGGATATCACAAAGACCAATATGCGTCGCTTATTAATCTACAAACATAATTTCTTACAGTAATATAACTAACAATGGCTACGTTGATTGGTTTCAGGCAATAAATATCTCCATAACTACCGGCTGGAGCACTCTCATGCATTGATATCACAACATCAAATATCCTCTCACTTTTTCTTGTTTTATATTTTCATCCAAATAACGAATCTTTTATTATATTTCACTTTCTTTTCAAATATTCGTAGCTCAACTGATCTTTGTCTTTGAATCATAACAATTTTGTTAGAACTATAAGAAGCGTTTGGCGGTATGGATTCTGCGGAACTATAGAAGCGTTTGGCGGTATGGATCCTGCGGGAACTATAAGAAGCGTTTGGCGGTATGGATCCTGGGAACTATAAGAAGCGTCTGATCGTATGGATCCCTGCGGGAACTATAAGAAGCGTCTGATCGTATGGATCCCTGCGGGAACTATAGAGCGTCTGGCCGTATGGATCCCTGCGGGAACTATAAGAAGCGTCTGATCGTATGGATCCCTGCGGGAACTATAAGAAGCGTCTGATCGTATGGATCCCTGCGGGAACTATAAGAAGCGTCTGGCCGTATGGATCCCTGCGGGAACTATAAGAAGCGTCTGGCCGTATGGATCCCTGCGGGAACTATAAGAAGCGTCTGGCCGTATGGATCCCTGCGGGAACTATAAGAAGCGTCTGATCGTATAGATCCCTGCGGGAACTATAAGAAGCGTCTGGCTGTATGGATTAGAGCGCAGCTTCCTTGCGGAGACCCGCGTTCAATTCACGGTAAGGCCAAGGATTTTTTCGGTTGTTGGCATAAATTAAAAATCCTAACCTGAACAGCTTCGTGGCGACTGTACTAGACACTAAATGCCTCAGGCTCTGTCCCACCCGTCCTACACCGCCCGAAAAAGCGGTACTTCAGGCAGCAACGACATATTTTTTAAATAATTTTTTTTTTATATAACAGCAGCTATGTTAGGGTATTTTCATTAGAGGTTTCTGTACATACATTGACTTAACATTCTTGTGATCTATATGTCTGAAACACAGACAAAGTTACACATCGACGATGGCGACGATGATAAGAAGCAATCCTAATTAGAAAACTAAAAGATAAAAATTACAAATTTATCTATCAACCAGTCAGCAACTGAATTGACGTAAAAAATAGTAACGAATTGTGTGAATGATGAACCCTAGATCACTAAAACATCTAAATTAAAAAATTAAATTAAAAGATGGTTGCAAACTCCAAAGTCATCTCTGAGAATAAAACAAAACCACATCACTGCGCGGGCTACACAGTAAATCTAACATAGGAGATTGAAAATACGTTTTTTCTTCTTTTTCTAACGCTCCCTATTGACACTTGTTAGCCGTTCTTTGTGATTTATGTGTGATCTGAGTCTAAGAGCGATTGTACGTTATGCAAGTTATGCGCCTAAAAGTAGGCCAGTTCATCCGATTTCTGCAACGCTTTTTATTTACTAGGGTAGCTTCCGTAGGCTCCTACCTCAGTCGCCTCTTACAACATGCCTTGTAGGTTGAAGTGTTTCTGTTCTTTACTCCCCCTGTGAGCCCCAGCAACATACGATCGAAAATGCTTTTCAAATAATCATCTCCATATTTCTGGCCATGCTAAGTATTCAACACGGTGCGGGAAAGACTGGCACCTTAAGTTTACTAACAACACAATCAAGCGGAGAATGCACATATGGATGCAGGATTTCCTCCGATACTCCACATCACATAATGCAACTTTATGCACAATTAAAACATTGCATCACTCTCCAGCAATCTGTGCCGCAGTGAAGATTCACTTTACCCTCTTACTTAACGTAACTGTATTCACTAATATATTTGTATGATCTAGGTTTGAGTCTCACTAGTATCTTTCTTTCTTTTTCTTTCTTTTCTTCAATCCAGTTTTGCCTCACAGCTTCTGGATAAGAAGAGATTTCTGGAACTAGCCATTGCATGCACTTCATTTTTTTCCGATCCAGAAGCAATTGAGCTTTTCAGTTCGTCGGCTCGTTGCCATGGATATCGTAACCCTTCGGTTCGGTGCCACGAACACCGTAAATCTGGAGAACATGTGGCTTTTTCTGCCAGCCCGCGGAATTGAACCCGCACTCACAGAGGGTTTGTCACCCGCCGTCCAACACACTAAGAACACGCTGGGATGGTGTATTTCATCGCCTTGGTTGTGTATGATCTAGGTTTGAATATCACTAGTTTATTTATTCAACTTGTTAAAATGCCGCGTGCCTTGTTTGTACATTCATGCACTTTCTAAGTGACAATCTATATGCGGTCCCAGTATCTATCAGGAAATTTCCATTTGATATATCTATTATTAGATTCAGACTACGAGTGTTAATAGAACATATCGAACATACGTTAATGAAAATATGTGAATCGATTACTGGTTATTTTCGACACGGTCGGTAACGTTGCTCGGATGCCTGATAAACGCATCCCAAAACAGTTGATGTATGGCGAGCTTGAAGGGGCAGACGTTTAGCTGGTGGACAGAAAAACGCTTTAAAGACACTCTTAAAGTGTCCTGAAATGCTTCGATATAGACAATACGTGCTGGGAATCCCTTGCGCAAGATCGCCAAATGTGGCGCTGTAACAACAAAGAGGAACCCGAATAGCTGAGAATCATCGTATTGTTGAGTCACAGAGAAAACGAGCAGCGCGAAAGACAGAGCACACAACACGCACATGTCTAACCTTGATCATGTATGCCCCACCTGTGGTCGGGGATTCTGTTCTAGGATTGGACTCTACAGTCACCTCCGCACACACCAGAGAGTTGCAACAGCACACGTCTGAGATTGTTGTCATCATCGCTTGCGATGGACGGCTATTTTCGACACAGATATTGTTAGTTCTTTTCAATCTCTATTGCAGACATAAATTATTTCTGCCACTATAAATGTTCTCTACACTCAAGCACAGAGCTGTCCTAAATACGTTATATGCAGTGGCGGCTCGTAGTCATTTTTCTTGGTGGGGCCAGACACAAATTTTCCTGAAAAATCATGGTTTTAGGAGTATTTACTATTATTTGTCTATTCCGGGAAGTTATTCCGCTTTCGATTATCCGTGGGGCCGGCCCCACTGGCCCTTAATGACGAGCCGCCCTGGTTATATGTATCGGAAACACGTATGCTTTATTTAGCAAAATGACTGATGTCAATATCCGATATATAAAAAGCAACGTAACATGACTACTACGTGACTCATCTTATGTTTGTGTAGTTTCTATTATGTTGTTAAGAGTATCAATATAATCAATTTAAAAATGAAAGAACCCATTTTCATGCTATGTGGTATATATGAGAATACAGTGTTATTATCCTATTTTTCTTTGACAAGTGACACAGTATTTGTGGTGTAGTCAATATCGCACCTGTTGTCTTTACTTCCCAAAATGATATCATTCTAGGATATGTTAAGAAGAATATGTTAAGAAGGATAAGTTAAGAAGGATATGTTAAGAAGGATATGTTAAGAAGGATATGCTGAAAATGATACCATTCTAGGATATGTTAAGAAGGATATGCTGAAAATGATATCATTCTAGGATATGTTAAGAAGAATGCTGACAATTCCATGGACAGCGAAGGAAACAAATGATGAGTTTTTAAAAAAGATCCAATGTGAGATTGAAGCCACAACCCTTTGCGTCCTATTCGATAGGCAAATACTTACGCATTACGCAAATTCATCCCATTAAACAGTAGTTGGTGGCGTCCGCAGCCTAGGGGATAGTGACTCGGTCTATTAACCCTGACGTTCTGTGTTCGAATCACGCTGCGGACAGTTCGGTTGCAAATTGTTTCGCGTGGATTTTTACAAAGGACGATGGCACCACCCGTTCTGTAAGCAATGGCAAACTACTGAACGTAATAATGCCTAGAAAAAATCACAAACAGCGTTAAAAAGCTGGAGTTGATTCGCAAAGTCCTGTAAAGGATATGCAATTAACTAAACAATAGTTACTGAATAACCTTAGAAGAGAAGAATAACACCCTTAAGATAAAGCCAAATATGTTTGTCCCTATGACATGGTGGTGTACATCGAGGATATGAAGGATGATGATCAGAGAAGTGATGACTGCTTGCTAACTTAATTATTAATCTCCGCTTCTCGTGGAGCATATTGCCTCAAAACCCGGGGGCAATGAAGTCAATCCTTCGTCTTTACACCTTTTTTAGATCCATGCGTCATTGATTTTGCTATGATACATGCGTCATTGATGTTGCTATGATACATGCGTTATTGATGTTGCTATGATACATGCGTCATTGATGTTGCTATGACTCACACATTGTGTCACAACGTCTCTAGCAGCTTTCGCAGTAACGACAAGTTTACTGTTATTTTATTAGTCATGTATATTTCCCTTGTTGGTTCAGAAAGTTGATGTTGTGTGTGTATGTGTGTGCTCGTAAATAAAATTCAATCACCATACCTAGGTGTGGATGCCCTTAATGTGTCATGCTTCTTTCTTTTTATTACTTTTATTTAGACGATGTGCCCGCTTGTATTGTAACTATTCGTTTGCTAATGGTATGGAAATAACTAGGTTACACTACATGGATATTTTCATTGGTTAACTATCTCGTCTAGATGATTGGCGTATTGTAGACACCCCGCGTCATGACGTCGTTGGACATATCTTAAACGAGACTCATAGGTGCAGTTTTTGAACAGCAACAAGGGAATGTATTAATATTAAAATATGGGAATGTTACAAAGAAATCAAGTATACTTTTTAACGGAAATCGGTTCCATATAGAGTAATCGATCTCTATATGAATATTTGTATTGTATAACTGAAAAACAAGTATATTTTTCAACAGAATTTGTTGGTACATAGAAGCAATCGATTTATATTTGAATATTAGAGCTGTGAAATCGAATACATGGACTAGTGTTCTAGAAAATAGTATTGATTTTTGTCGTATGAAAGTGACGGATTATTGCTTGAGAGAGCTTGGACACGGCACTGGATGATGATACAGGTGATGTATTGTGTATTGATGCGTTTCATGATCTTTATTTTGGCTTTTGAAAAAAATTAAACATTTTTTCATGCTTCTCACATAATTAGTGCTCTATTCTTTAGTTTAGAAATATATTGTTTCTCATTTCTTAACAAGTAAACAATATTTTATTTTCACAATCATCGATAGATTTACAATTCCAGTAGTTCTTTTGCCCATGTCAGAAGTTGCCCGTTATTGTTCTGCAGCAATGAGGGACTTCTATCTGATATCGTGATCTAGTCTATTTTTAATATATATTTATTTTCCGTGATGGTAGACGAGATTCCACTATTATCTTACAATCTTTCAAAGCTACTGTCTCACTTAATTAATCGCTTAGATTGAAGTTATTCTCTTGACTTTCAACAGTTATTTTATTCCTGGAATTTCTACAAATAAAGATAACAATATTTTTCTGAAAATGCTTAACTATATTCTTCTCACGATTCCAAAGGAAATATGAGATTCAATATTCTTCATCTCTCTCATGTTCTGAAGCTTTCTTTAGAGTTCTCTTATACAGTCAAGAATCCTACTATACACAGGATTTACACTTATTCAGAAAGAAATAGACACTCCATGAGGTTTTTAGTGTTTGCGTCTCTTTCTCATTGAAACAAATTTGCCCAACATTTGAGTATGTTTACTTTAAAATAAAATAGTATTTTAAAGAAATTCAACGCAACGTTTAGATATGTAGTTTATGTTAACTTTCCATCGCTAAGACGCACAGCCTTATTAGTTAATTAATGCCCACCCCCATTCCCAATCCCGTTGATATCATACCCCAGTTAAAGCATAGTAGTCATTATAATCAGTGTGTTTAAAACACAACTACGCCACATATCTTTCATGTACTGGTTCGGAAGTAATGTGCTGTATGTAAAGTGTATCTAGTACTAAGCAATTTAAACTGAGTAGGGAAGAAAATCTTGAATGTGAGTCACGCATTAATTATAAATGACAAGTAAACCAGTGACGTGGTGTCAAACTGTCACAAACATGACGCAAATCTTACGTCATCGCGAACATTGGCCGCAGTGTTCTGGAGTATGAGAAAACAAACATTGTGTAATAATCAATACCCCTACAAGAAATAGGTGAGCTTGGCATACGTATAGTATAGATTTAGACCAGTCGGTATTATGGGCATGGTAGTGTTATTACATGTCCTTGATGTTTTACGGCGACGGCTTTTGACGTGACCTTTATTCTTAGATGTTCAGTATTTATAGCATGTATATAATAATAAATAAAAGTTACCGCAGTCTTTTCAGACCGTATTGTATAAAGTCACTTCACATTTTTATAACGGAGTTTTCAGGAGGTAGGTGGGCTAATTCCTTTCCTCACGTGCGTTGGATTGAACCCACGACTCTCTTTTGTCCGAATCAGCAGACGAACACTTATGCAGTACGATAATAAATCCCACTATATGTATATAATAAACTGTATTCAGAAGATTTTCTTATACAAAATTTCTACTTCGTTGGCTCGGAAAACGACTTTTGTTGCGCTGTGTCGCAGTTGACAAAAAATATTCGTGTTGATAACATGGGTATGTGGGTGGTCGAAAGACGCATGCGTATTTCAGTATAGTACAGACGCATGCTTTTTTGGTCACACACATTTATCATTGTCAGCATACACTTTTGGGAAATGTTCTTGCTATTCGATCCCTACGCGCTCTGGTTCACTGATATTGACATTTGTTATCGCATTCACTACGTCCCTTGTTTATTGTGATAAAGTCTGCTTCTTTGAAATGTCAACTCTTGTGTTTGTGTGTGTGTGTGTGTGTGTGTGTTTGTGTGTGTCTTTATTTGTGTCCATGTGTAAATTGACACTTTAACGTTCTCTTCTGATATTTTTGTAAATATTGATTTACCTATTGGTGTTTAATTTGAACGTAACTTCCTTCTCTTTTATAGTCAATCAGATCTGGCATCATGTTACAGTATAAATCAATAGATAGTCAATCAGATCTGGCATCATGTTACAGTATAAATCAATAGATAGTCAATCAGATCTGGCATCATGTTACAGTATAAATCAATAGATAGTCAATCAGATCTGGCATCATGTTACAGTATAAATCAATAGATAGTCAATCAGATCTGGCATCATGTTACAGTATAAATCAATAGATAGTCAATCAGATCTGGCATCATGTTACAGTATAAATCAATAGATAGGATGCAATAAAGTTGGGTTTTATATTAGGTACATCTCACCATTAGCCAGTGGTGGCTCGTCATTAAGGGCTAGTGGGGCATGCGCCACCAAAAATAATGAATAACGTGTATTTATTATTAAAAAAATTAAAATATAGCAACCGAAAACTATGTTTTATCCGAATAAAATGTCTGGCCGCACCAACAAAAATGATCACGAGCCGCCACTGCCATTAGCCCATATGTTCCCATTTGTGCCCTATTTAACAATATACATGGATACTCAAATGCATGTAGATAAGTCAGAATGATAATGACTAGACCTTACATAACTAATATGTGCACCATTCTAGTGACTGATACCCGTTGTGAATGTACTGGGTTTCAGGACTTCCTCTTGCTTTGAGCATTTGAGTATTTAAGCGCATGACTGGAGTATAAAGAGCTCGTCATGACCAGCAGGCAATTTGTTGGTGGGAATGAACACAGTGGACCCTTCCTTTGCTTCAGTGTCATTGAAAGTCACAGAGAACCCTCTCCGTTCCATAGTGCTAGGGCAGCCCAATTAGGACTCTTTTGTGCCAGTTTCGCTTTTATTAACTGTGCTGACTGTGTGATAAAATATACATTTATTGACTGCTGACTGTGCGCTAAAATAAACATTTTTTGAATATGCGCTAAAATATACATTTATTGATTGTGCTGACTGTGTGCTAAAATATACATTTATTGAATATGCCCTAAAATATACAATTATTAACTGTCCTGACTGTGCGCTAAAATATACCTTTATTAACTGTGCTGACTGTGTATTAAAATATACCCTTATTGACTGCTGACTGTGTGCTAAAATATACATTTATTGACTGTGCTGACTGTACTAAAATATACATTTATTGTCTGTGCTGACTGTGTGCTAAAATGTACATTTATTGACTGCTGACTGTGCGCTAAAATATACATGTTTTGAATATGCGCTGAAATATACATTTATTAACTGTGCTGACTGTTCTAACATATACATTTATTAACTGTGTTGACTGTGTGCTAAAATATACATTTATTGACTGTGTGCTAAAATATACATTTATATTGACTGTGCGCTAAAATATACATGTATTAACTGTGCGCTAAAATATACCTTTATTAACTGTGCTGACTGTGCTAAAATATACCTTTATTAACTGTGCTGACTGTGCTAAAATATACCTTTATTAACTGTGCTGACTGTGCTAAAATATACCTTTATTACTGTGCTGACTGTGTACTAAAATATACCTTTATTAACTGTGCTGACTGTGTACTAAAATATACCTTTATTAACTGTGCTGACTGTGTGCTAAAATTTATTTGTCGAATGTGTTACTATATTTATTTAGTATATTCTTTAACATCAGCCGCTACAATACGTTTTGGCTAGTGAGTTTGGTTAGTGAGTTTGGCTAGTGAGTTTGGCTAGTGAGTTTGGGTTTGGCTAGTGAGTTTGGCTAGTGAGTTTGGCTAGTGAGTTTGGGTTTGGCTAGTGAGTTTGGCTAGTGAGTTTGGCTAGTGAGAATATTTATAAATAAGTTTTCTGAAACACGCGATATAAATCATCAAATGTTTAAACAGAAGATGACAATATCACACTTCATAATTGACAAGAAAAAATATCATTTGATTGACGTGTGCCTAAATGTTTGCTTCCAGATAACGCTCGAAAGTTATTGCGCTGAAAGTCTTCTCTTTTTTTCAATTGAAATACCGACATTGTCTATTGTAAAACTGAAAGAAAAATAGTTATTCCAAACAAAGCACTAAACGTGTATATTGATAGTGACATTTATGGTCTCTGGAAAGTGTTTGCTCATATGTGATTTAACATGTTTACCTAGATATTGTGTTGTCTTTTATTACGGAACTGAAAGTAAATAACAAGCATTACCCATTTTTGTGATTCTAATATTCATCTCAACGAGCACATCAAAATCAGAACAGGCAAAGCGCGTAAATTTAGATTATAAGAACGGATTGAGTTTGTCTGTAAAGAAGGGATGTGTGGAGAAAGCCAAGACAGATTCGTCGTAGTAGATAGACAATAGTAATTATTGACGTAGTATTTCTTCTTCTTCTTTTGTCATCACACTGCTACCGTGTTGTTGCCCAGTGTCGTGATTTTCTGTTTTTGTCTTGTGCTGTTCTGGTGGCTCTGGTGATTGTTATTTTTGCTCTTTGATAGGATTCTGCTATGTCATCTAACCATCTTTTCGTGATCTTCCTCTCGCCTTCTTTCCTGGTGTTCTGTTGTAGAAGAATGTATACAGTGGAGTTTGGATGTATTCTTATTAAGTGCTCAAACCCCTTCATTCTTTGTTTCTCAATGTAATTCAAGGAAGGTTCTGTGCCATCTTTCTTTCTTACGCTGATGTTGGTGACTCTGTCTATTCTGGTGTTGTTAGTAACTTTTTGCAGGCACCGCATTTCATATCGCAGGCACCGCATTTCATATCGCAGGCACCGTATTTCACATTGACGTAGTTCTGCTGTTATAAGCCTTAAGGAGCTGACTGGAATAATCCTGTCTGACAGTTAATGAGCAACACATACTCTGCATTTTGTTATTTTATGTTATGCGATCGACGTCAGATCACATTATGTATTCCCATTCGTGCTCTGTCCTCTGCTGCAGCAGCGATCCCAAAGTCTATTTGCTTACCGTACCCATGAGAAGTTGATTAGTATATCTTCTTTCTCTCTAACACGAAGACGACACTGTCTGGCATGTGCAAACTGAATGCCTAATTCTCGAACTCGTTCCAGTGTCTGAGACTTGCCCACGTCACATAAATGAGAGAGTACCGCATTGGTGATATCAGCCCTGACCATACTTCTGTTCGCTTGAGTTGGGACATTGTTTGTAAGAAAGTCATCACGTTATTACCCTGAACTCCAGCATGTCCAGGTGTGTACATCCAAGTCATTTTCTTGAGATGTGATCTCTGAATACTATCCACCCAATTCCACTCTGCCTTATCATTCTATATTATGTTATATGCATATACTGGTTCTATACTATTGTACAGTATATATCTTTCGTCTATGTGTCTTCTTCTTTGTCGTCACACTGTTACCGGGTTGTTGCCCAGTGTCGTGGTTTTCTGTTTTTATTTTCGCTTCTTTAGTGGCTTGAGTGATAATGCATTTACTGTTGTCGTGTTGATATATATATATATATATATATATATATATATATATATATCTATCGGTTCTGCGTAGTATATGCGTTTGGTTCTGTGCATTGCTAGGCGAAATAATGTGAGATTATCCTGATACAATATATGTTCAGTCAGGTAGTTTGTTCGGCGCATTCATACAGTTGTTCGATTCTTTGTTCAATAAGGTCTCGAATTCTATAGAGGATTAAATGAAGTATTGTCTTTTTCTTGTATATTACAAGCTTGTATCGGTTCAGTGCAAATATATTCGTTTATCGACTCAGTGCAAATATATTCGTTTATCGACTCAGTGCTAATATATTCGTTTATCGACTCAGTGCTAATATATTCGTTTATCGACTCAGTGCTAATATATTCGTTTATCGACTCAGTGCTAATATATTCGTTTATCGACTCAGTGCTAATATATTCGTTTATCGACTCAGTGCAAATATATTCGTTTATCGACTCAGTGCTAATATATTCGTTTATCGACTCAGTGCAAATATATTCGTTTATCGACTCAGTGCAAATATATTCGTTTATCGACTCAGTGCTAATATATTCGTTTATCGACTCAGTGCAAATATATTCGTTTATCGACTCAGTGCTAATATATTCGTTTATCGACTCAGTGCAAATATATTCGTTTATCGACTCAGTGCAAATATATTCGTTTATCGACTCAGTGCTAATATATTCGTTTATCGACTCAGTGCAAATATATTCGTTTATCGACTCAGTGCTAATATATTCGTTTATCGACTCAGTGCTAATATATTCGTTTATCGACTCAGTGCTAATATATTCGTTTATCGACTCAGTGCAAATATATTCGTTTATCGACTCAGTGCTAATATATTCGTTTATCGACTCATTGCTAATATATTCGTTTATCGACTCAGTGCTAATATATTCGTTTATCGACTCAGTGCTAATATATTCGTTTATCGACTCAGTGCTAATATATTCGTTTATCGACTCAGTGCTAATATATTCGTTTATCGACTCAGTGCAAATATATTCGTTTATCGACTCAGTGCTAATATATTCGTTTATCGACTCAGTGCTAATATATTCGTTTATCGACTCAGTGCAAATATATTCGTTTATCGACTCAGTGCTAATATATTCGTTTATCGACTCAGTGCAAATATATTCGTTTATCGACTCAGTGCTAATATATTCGTTTATCGACTCAGTGCTAATATATTCGTTTATCGACTCAGTGCAAATATATTCGGCTATCGACTCAGTGCTAATATATTCGTTTATCGACTCAGTGCTAATATATTCGTTTATCGACTCAGTGCAAATATATTCGTTTATCGACTCAGTGCTAATATATTCGTTTATCGACTCAGTGCTAATATATTCGTTTATCGACTCAGTGCAAATATATTCGTTTATCGACTGTGCTAATATATTCGTTTATCGACTCAGTGCAAATATATTCGTTTATCGACTCAGTGCTAATATAAAATCAGTTCTGTTATATTGTATATACATTTATCGGCCAATTGTTAATATCTGTGTTTGTCGGTTCTGTGTTAATATATGCATCTGTCGGTTTTGCGCTTTTATATATGCTTTAATCGGTTTTGAACTATCGTGTATGGATTTGTCGGTGCTGCGCTAATATACTCATTTGTCGGTTCTGTGCTAATATATCCATTTGTCGGTTCTGCACCTTTGTATGCATTTATTGATTCCCTGATTTACTGGCTCTGTACTAATATGTACATTCATATTTCATTGCAGCTCCAACAATTGATAATTAACGGAGATTTGCCCTGTTCAAAAGAAGAAGCCGCTACATTGGCTGGTATACAGCTCCACATTGAAGAGGCCTGGCCAGAGACGGATGATGACGATGATGACCACTACTCCAAAGACGACACGCCTAACCATCACCAGAACAACTGTGGTAGCTCTAAAGGCGGACTAGCAGGCGGAATAGATGAATGTCTGGACCAAACACGATGTTTTCGTGTATACACGGAAAGCGATAGACTGGAGAACCTTCGACACAAGAAGGAGCTTATTCGAAGTCATAGAGCTCAACGGATCACAAGGTTTGGAATATTAGTTTAACACATTTGACATATTTGATACATTCTTTCATAATACCAGATTGGATACAAACTGTTTTCTTTATGATGGACGAATCATCGATTCTGTACACTTAGCTCGCAAGTTTGGTACTCAATCTATAGAGCGATAGAAGCACACCAAAGTTATTTAAACTGTGATTTTTTTTTGGCTTTAGTAGAAGAAGTAGTACACAAGGTTGTTGCCAGTGGTCGGTCTTCTTCTTCTTTACGTTCGTTCTTTACGACTAATTTTAATCACTCTTTGTGATATGTTTGATCTTTGCCAAGAACGTGTATACGTTGCACATTGGTTTGGTAGGCCCCTAAACGCATAGACTTCTACACATTTAGGACACGTTCATCCGATTTCATCCAAACCTCCTTAATCGCCTCTTACGACTTGTGTGACAGGTAATGGTGGTTCTATTCTTTACACCTCAAATTTGGGCCCCGGTAACCACTCGAGCGGTTGTTGTCAGTGGTGACTAGAAAGGTTTCCAACCTCCAGAGGGCCATGTGGATCTACTGACCTGTACATGCGGGTGTTCGTAACGCTCAGAGAGCGGACAGACTTGCATCGATTGTTAGGGAGTTTAGGGTGGATAAGGATTATGTTCTTCGATCTCTTAGCAACCTCATGTTCAGAAGAAGGAATGGAATATACCTAACCATCAACTGCCTTAGGGCCCGTTCCCGTGTAACACCGCAACCTGTAATTTTGAATTATTTTAAGCATCTACTGAGAATCAGATACAACATTAGTCCCAGTAAACTGAGTACAAGAGAACCACTAGAGGGCAGCAGTAACAGCCTCAACCTACATTCTCGTACTGAAAGTAGTCATGTATGCTCCGCTTTGCTCTACGATGACCCTACCATGCACGCTAGCCAGGAAACCCCAGTCTGACATTTCCCCAGATGCACAGACACATCGGTGTAAACAACAATATCAGCTGCTTCATTTCGAGTTAAGCCTTGATATTGCCCTAATTTCTACATTGCCTTTCAATAGCAATGCTAACATTTACTTGGATCCATCTTTCATTTTCGGTAGAGTCGCAACTGTGGTCACCTGACTAATTGTTATCTCAGTGTGGGTCATCCACGATATGTCACACTTGATTCTCGTGCCTCTACCATCACTAGCATTCTTTTGCTGTGGATTATCGCTCACACCAAAACTTATATGAGAACTGATCAGAGGCATAAGAAAGCTCAAAGTACGCTTATAATGGCCCATAGGTTAAATATAGGCATACAACCTTGATCATGTATGCCCACCTGTGGTAGGGGATTGTGTTCTAGGATTGGACTCTACAGTCACCTCCGCACACACCAGAGGGGTGCATCATCGCATGTCTTAGGCTGTTGTCATCATTGCTTGCAATGGACGGCTTTTATAGGTTAAATTAAATAAAAACACAGAGGACCCAACTGGGCGAACAATATTCATACAGTTGGACTCTTGTGTTTGATATCATTAATTAAGAAGAGTAGGTCTTATGTTTAACAAATTTAGACCACACAGATTTAATAATGATAGTATATTCTAGAGCATCGGTTATCAAATAGTGTACACATGTATGAATGTAGGCTTTAGAACAGCTCTATGTTTGCTGAGAAATGATGGAATGTGAGAACAAGCTATGTTCTGTGCCTACATATATGTCTACACATATATGTGTGTGTGTATTTGTTTATTTGTGTGAATACGTGTTGGTATAATGTTTCTTCTTGATTTTGTTTTCAAATATTATCTATATATATATTAAACATATTTTGACATAACTATTTTGTAAAGAAAAATAATACCAACAGCTATTTCTTTTTTGAATCTTCTTTCTTTCTACTTCGAGCGCTCTATACCTTCATTGTTAAACCAATCTTTGTTATCTGTATGTGATCTGATCCTAAGAACGATTGTACGTTGTGCCAGTTATGCCTACACAACTGGCACAACATCCGATTTCTGCTACTCTTTTTATTTACTAGGGTAGCTTCTCTAGGCCTACCTCAGTCGTCTCCTACAACATGCCTTATAGGTCGCAGTGTAACTATTTGTTGCTCCCTATGAGAGCCCGGGCAATACGTGGGCGCCTTTTTAAATCCAAATTTATCTTCCTTTTTTAAAAAAAAAAAGAAGAGTTCTGCTAAGTGTATCTACATTGATATTATTTGTTTGTACCAAGTTTCTCCATGAACACAGCAGTTTGCAAACTGCTCTATCACTATTGTAGATTACTAGCATATTTATAATATACTAAATACTGTCCTAACATATGTGTCAGTTTATGTCGCTATTAACATGTTGCTTCATTCATATTTGTCTCACTTCAAGCACTCGCAAGTACAAAATAGCACGTACACTTTTGTGTACCAGTGACAACGATTGGCAACCAAGAGAGACTCTCGATCTCAGCCGATATCTTCCACCACATTATACAACTTCCAAGAAAGTTCGAGAATTGATAGAGGTAGGAATGTTCTCATCTTATTTATGACCGTAATATCTATATGATATCTATATGATATCATAAGATACTGATATATATATGATATCATAAGATCTATATGCATAACAATACAGGTGAACTCTGACATAAACTGTGTATTGGTATTGGTCAATTTATTATTTTACTCATTCATATAAACGTTAATGAAATATTTATATGTACTTGGTCACCACATCTAGACTGTTCTATTCTAGGGATCTCCACATCTAAACTGTTCTGTTCTAGGGATCATCACATCTAGACTGTTCTATTCTAGGGATCATCACATCTAGACTGTTCTGTTCTAGGGATCATCACATCTAGACTGTTCTGTACTAGTGATCACAATATCTAGATTGCTATGTTCTAGGGATCACCATACTTAACCTGTTCTTTGCTATATATCATAACATCTAAAGTCTATTTGTGCAAAACATGAGCTATTTAATATTAGTGGCCATCGCATTAAAAAGGATTGTTTAATATTAAGAATGAACCTTGCTTTCAGCATGGTTGTAGCAGCCATACACATTTCCAGGTTTTTTAAATCTGATGAACATAGACTTTGTCTAAATTTAAATATAATGATTTTGTTTTATTACAAAAATATATGTCTTTTATCGTTTTAAGTATTGTTCAATTATTAGTAAGTTAGTTAACAGAACTACACTCCTGACTACTCATAGGCGTTGGTCGGATAGCAAAGTGTTATGTATGCACATAATTCCTGTAGTTCTCATATTATACACATCACATCCCTCCTAGCAGAGCTGCCTGCCTACTTATGTAATAAAATAGTAATGTGTCTGTTTTCATACTAGAAATATGTTGTGGAATACATTGTTAGGCCAGTCTTCCTCTTTGACCAACAGCACACGATGGGAGAGATGATTCACATCATTCCACATACCTTTACTACCGATTCCTTCTCTTGTACCCTATTGAGGTTGGGTCAACCTGAGAGCTGTTACTATCTCAAGAATGCTATCAAGGCTCTCCTACTCATGTAATGCTTCATGCTATCAAGGCTCTCATACTCATGTAATGCTTCATGCAAAATCTCTACATGCTCAATTGTTAATGAGATAGAAAAGTTTAGTTTTGTTTTAAACATTGCTCATTTGAAACATTATCATACTTTCTTCCTCATGAAACAGGACAAACAGAAGAAATTGTGGCATACCCCACACTATGAAAATGAAGTCAAGCTGAAACAGTTGTACATTAAAATCTGCAAAAATCTGCCAACCTACGGATGCAAATTGTTTCAAGTAAAAGAAATCCTCAGAGGAAACACACAAAAAAAGGTCAGTAGACCAACTTAGATGTGCAACCTTTCTCAAATGAAAATACTAATGGTAAATAGTATTATATGCCTTCAATATACACAAATATGTATCATTTATTTGATGATTTTTTTCTCCTCTTAAGCTCTCTTGCATTTATTTTAAATGTATGTTCTATGGTATATTTGGTTAATATACAATACTGCAGCATGTACAACCCCTGACCCTCCAACTTATTTTAATTGGTCAACTTCAGACACAAAAATTGTATCAAAATTATATATTTCCCTTCCAGGATTGTTCACGGCAAAGTGTATGTTATAGCGTTTAGCCAGGCAACAGAGAAATGTTGCACAATTTTGTTACACAGACTTGAGTCTAGACCACCATTTTTCAAACTGAACTTACAGGGGTTTTCAAACGCTTGAAGAAATATGATCTTTTACAATTTAAAAACAGAAAAATACATTTTTGAGATATGTATAAAAATGGTGGTAAACTAGTTCCGCTGCAAAATCAAAGGACCCATACCAGACCGGAGTCTAAATGTCTGACAGGACAAAATGAAAGATCATTTGAAGTTTTCAGCAGTCTAAGAACATTGCTTACTATTGTAACAAAAAGATAATTCATTCCTGTCCATTTTTATATATAGAAACTTTTGGGAGTCCACAGCAGCAAAATGTATTTAAAAGGGGGGCAGCGGTAATGCAAAGTTTGAGAATCACTGGTCTAGACAATTTAACATATGTTGCATAGTCTGCCAGACTATGATTAAGAATAAGTTAAGAAAAATAAGCAAGCAGAAGATAGATAGCTAGGGAAGACCATGGAAAAGGTGAAAAGATGGAGGGCTATATCATTCCAAAAGATGCAGTAATCTATCACTCACTCTATCTAAGAAGTGTAAGATAAACACAGAAGACCACAATACCAGACTACAAACAGTGTACGGACAAGAGAAGAACTTTTAGTAGAAAATTGGATGAAAAATATTAGATAAAATAATGAAGAGGAATGCCACCATAAGAAAAACACTTCACCCTGTTGACAATTACGTATTCAACAACCTTCAGAAACAAGTCTCTTAGTAAAATATGTATATTTTATTTTAAACTGATTTGTTTTCCTTCTTGTTTAATGGTCCACAGATATCACGACTATTGGCTATATCAAGTGAGAAGATAATGCTTTTGGATACAAAAACACAAGTCCCAGCAAAAATGCAGCAGTTGAAAGATATGGAAGATTGGTTATCTGGAACTGGCAAGGCACATGATAGTCTTGTTTTGGAGTTTAGAGGTACAAAACCCTGGACACTAGCTATGCCATCAGTTGACTGTCTCAAGTCTGTTACTGCCGCTATATGGGAAGCACTTGATATGGATGGTCGGTTTCTCAACAATGGGTCATTGCAACGTGACAGCTTTGAATTTGGTATGCATTTTTTAATACATATAATCAAATCTGTTGCAATATTTTATTGCAATATTTTTAGCTGTGAAACTTTATAATTGTATTGCAGTTTCTTTGTATTCATTCAGAAAGATTTAAAAATAAAATTCCTACATAAATATCTTCACCATCTTCAAAATTACATCGAGGACCCTCGCTGGCGCTACAGAGTTCGTGCACTGCAGCTGAGATTTTCTTGTGGAAGAAAGAGATCAGAGCACACATGGTTACTCACCAAAGTAATCTTTTCAGTTTGCCTCTATGTAGTAAGTATGCACACAACTGATAGGATGATTGGGGTTTAGGGGACAGCAAAGAAAAGCATACTCTGATAACATCAAGAATTTGTCAGAGAAGGAAGTTATCACACTGATCTGTCTCGCAAAGAAGAGAGACATTTGGAGTTGGTGATTCCATCGCAGCACCTCTACAACCCTAATGGGTTATGGTTCTCATTCTATCATTATTATATGCACAAAAGCATGCATATGCACTAACAGTTTATGCTCTGAATAATTTTGAATGATAATGAATGTTGGAGCACTAATGTATAATGTTCCTTAGTCACCTTTACTATTTTTTTACGGTGTCATATTTTTTTTATTTAAAAAAGTGGTATTAATTATTCATATAGACTTAATTTACAATGATTGCAGATTATCAGAGAAGACAGTTAACTCCAAGACCTGAGCTAGAGCCACTCAGCAAGTACACAGAAGAACTGGATGGTTTACGAAAGATGCTTCACTTTCCTGAAGAAGTTGCATTGCTGTTAACTGATACAGAACACAAACTCTTCAGCAGCGTACCACCTCAACATTATGTCCGGCACGTGACTATGGAGCTGTCTCGGCCATTGTTGCAAAAAACTCAGCCATCTATTGAGCAGCTTATTCAGAGATTTAATGAGGTGTGTATCATCATAACAAATATTGATATGTGTGTTTAAACTGATGTGTCTGTTTGAGATTCATTAAATGATTTTAACACAAGTTATAATTTAACTTTTGAGAGATATAATATAAAACCACAATCTTTAAGCGTGTTAGAACATAAACTATCAAATTTAAAAGCTACACTCTTGCTCTAATGGAAGCATTTTTTTCCCTTTTCACCTTGAAAGTATAAACAAATCTACATTTTTTTTTATATTAAAAATCTCTAATGACTCATATATCATTTTGTAGATAAATTATTGGTGACGTCTGTGGTTTAGGGGATACTGACTCGGTCTATTAACCCCGACGCTCTGAGTTCGAATCATGCTGCGCACAGTTTGATTGCAAATTGTTTCGTGTGGATTTTTACAAAAGGACGATGGCGTCATCCGTTCAGAAAGCAATGGCAAACTACTGAACGTAATAATGTCTAAAAAAATCACAAACAGCATTAAAAGCGTGGTTGATTTGCAAAGTCCTGTAAAGGATATGCAATTAACTTGAGATAAATTATTGTACTGTAATTCTAAACAGTGAACATCAGTAGCTTAAGCCATAGTGAGCTCGATCACAACCCAAGCGTGCCCGGTTCAAACTCCATGGTGGGCAAGTTTTGAAGCAAATTCGTTTCTGTGAGATTTTTAAGAGAGGTAAAATAAAACATAACAGTTCAGAAAGCAATGGCAAACTACTGAATGTATAAGTGGTGCCTAGAAAATCAATGATTTGTTTACTGTGGTTGATGGCTACGTTTTGTAAAGGATATGCCCCAATTTTCATTTTGAATTCCAAACTAAATTAGTTACATTCAATGATGCTCTCCCAGTCAGACTAGCTGATAAAATTATTTTAAATAAAACTTCTTTCACATATTTTGGGAGTATTATCAACACGAAGGAGAAGCTGGATCTAATAGTAAACATAGACTGAGTAGTACATGAGGCAGTGCAATACAGCATCAGAACCAAGCTTAATAGTTACTGCAGCTTTTTGTTTGCTAACAGTTGTGCTATACAGATCAGAATGCTAAAGAATGATAAAACACGTTCTTACCAAGAATTGTCTTCAACTAAGAACTACTTACACAGAGTCAGAAACAGAATATGAATGCTAGCATCCAAAAGAGACACCAGAGATGGATCATACATGGAGACTAATTCTACCATAAAAACTGCACTGAGATGGATACCAGAAGGTAAATGAAAATATGTAAGCCCAAAATACCCTGGAGGAGAACAGTAGAACAGAAACTAAAACAAGGAATCACAGCAGAAACACAATACAGAAGATGGCTAAGAACAGACAAGAATTGCCTGAATTGTTGCTGCTCTAAGTGCTAAGAGTGTCATAGGCTAGGAAGAGAGAATGATGCTCTCAGTGTCTCTTGGTTGTTGATGTGTGTCAAGAAATACATTGTAATATTTATTGAAATAGAACAATATTGTAGTAAATAATTATAACTATTGTTGTACTATTGTAAGATAGCATTACTTAAAAGTCAATAAAAAAACTGACAAACTTTTAATGAGGGAGATGAAGTAGTGAATAAACTTGATCAAGTCTGCCAGTCATCAAGGTTCATGAAGTAGACTAAAACTATGAACCTATCAGTCATGTTTACAGTGCTAGTGAAGCATCGGGCCAAATGAATTAGAGCGCAGCTCCCATGTGGGAGACTCAGGTTCAATCCAAGGTAATGCCAATGTGTTTTTTTCTGTTGTGACAGAAAGAAAATTCTAACCTGAGCAGTTTCGTGTCAACTGAACTAGCCATGCAGCCATTAAATTCTACGTTCGCATGTCCACCCTGTCCTACACCACAGAAAAAGTGGTATTACAGACAGTAACAACAGGTTTTTATTTCTCCAGTGTACTATTCTTGTATTTTTCTTACATTCATACAGGTCAGCTCATGGATCACTCAACTGATAGTCACACAAGCTACACATGATGACAGAAAAGCAGTACTTTCTTGCATCCTGAGGCTGGCTGTTTACTGTTGTGTGCTAGGCAATTTTAATTCTGCAGTAGAGATTCTCTGTGGTCTGAGGTAAGCCTCTAGGAAACTAGCATATGTCACATAGTTTTATCCATGCTTATACTGGGTCCATATTAAATAGCAAAGGATAGGACTTCTACACCACATCAAGTGTGTCCTACAGAAAACTAATGAAGGTTGGGAATTCAGACAATAATGTAAAACAAGTTATTGAGATGTCTGTTAGAGCATATTTAGTACTGGAGCAATTTTTTTTCAAATGCTGCAATTATTTTGTTGAAATTTTTTAATACCATTTTTTTTATCTCATGTACAGGTCAGAAAAGCTCAAGCCATTCTGGTTATCCATTGAGGATGAAGACCTCACAACATTACATTCCTTGTCAGACATGCTGTTATCTCGAGATCTATCACCAAAATATAGAGAGTCTATAAACCGAGCACTGGATATCCCAGAGTGTAAGGTTGTCCCATTTTTTGGCAGCTTTCTACGAGAGTTAAAAAGTATTTTTGTAGGAGTTCCAAGCATTATTGTTCTACCTTCAGAAGAAAATCAGTCATTAGAGGTATGTATACAAGTTTGGAAGCAAATAAAATGTTATTGGGAAATATCAGATAGCAACTTCTTGTATACTTCACATCACTTAATGTGACAGATTGCCTGTGTGGTGCTGGGGTCTTCAAGGGAAGCAAAGAATAGTACCACTGCGGCCTACAAGTCATGTCGTAAGAGGCGACTGATGTACGACTTAGGGAAGCTACCCTAGTAAATAAAAACATTGCAGAAATTGGATGTGCTGACCTACTTGTAGGCGCATAACTGGCACAATGCACAATTGCTCTTATGCTCAGATCACATACAAATAACACAGAGTGGTTAACAAGTGGTCGATATGGAGCGTTTGAAGAAGAAGAAGAATGTGACAGATGATTCCAGTGAAAAGAAACGCAAAGCCAGTAACATATTTGTAAAGTGTGGAAAAACTACAAGTTCAGACACTTTTACTATTTAATATATTAAATACAGAATTGAAAAAACACACTGTGGATTAAATCATTTTTGACTAGCATTTTCATGCTGCAGGTATGACACCCATATTGATTCTTGACAGTTAATGTGTTAGTAAAGGATAGCAACATTTAATCTTTCTTCTTTTTTCTAAATTTCTTTCTGAAGTCCTCTTTTTGTGTGGACAGCCTTTTACTTTCTATCCACTGTAGCGGAGTAGAAATGCTCTATGATGTACACTGTCTGCTTGTAATCTATTTATGTGGCCTAACCATTTAATTTGTTTATTCTTGATGTTCTTTACTGACACACCCACTTGTTTCCTGATATCTTAATTTCAAAACCGTTCTCTTCTTGATACCCCAGAATTCTTCATAAACACTTTGTCTCTGTCATGACAAGTTTTCTTCTATCGTTTGTCAGAGTCCAACATTTAATATCACCGCTAGTAAATCAGGTTTCTGGGTATCTACATAGCACTGCACTAGATCTGCACACAAAAATATTGTGCTCAACTCCAGGTACAGTCAATTTTCTACTTTACCAGATGTGGGCAGGTTCAGAATCATAATTAGATCATACTGTTTTCTAATGTGCTCAAGTGTACTGAAACTTGCTGCTAGATGGAAAGAACCAAGCACCTATTGGACATGAGCACATAGAATCAGTATTCCAAATCATGTGTCTGATTGTGCTCATGATATTTGCTGTATTATGGAATACTCGTATATAGTTTTAATCTGAAAAAAAGTTAGATATTTGCATCTCATTTGTATGCTAGACATAATTGAAAACCATGATTTTAAAAAAAATTTAACAATTACATGTCTCATAACTACATTTCTCCTGAGAACTTCTACCTGATAGTTTATTGTTTATTAATTGTCTGTTTCAATTGTTCATACATTTTTTTCTCTCTGTTCACAATGCGTACCTTCTAGCGAGAATGATATAATTATACCTTTCTATCCATTATCCAATCTTTACTTGAATAGTTTCCCCTGCACAAGTTTTGTTGAAATAATGTTTCTTACACTGAAACTTTTTCACAAATTTTGTTTTGGGGTACAAATTACCATTTAATGACACATAAAAAGGAAACTACATTTTGTCTTGGAATATATTACATAGAACAGCTGTTTTCAAATGTTTGGGACATACATCAAGATTTTTGTCTAGTCTTAATCACCAAATAATTTGATGACTAGGTTTTCAAATTTTATGAAACTGTGAACATATATTTATTAAATAGCTCTTGTCTTTGTTCAAAGAGGATAATGTACAGAAAGAAATACTGTTCCAAAATTATAGTTTTAAAAGAGATGTTCAACCCTCGTAAGCAACATTAATAGCGAAATATGGAGAAGAGTACTGCCAACAAATATCTTGTCAGTAGCACTTGTATAATTCAAGAACATGAACTCTGAACATGAAAGATTAAAATAGATTGACTGAATTGATAAGAAAAGATGTCAGAGGCAGTAGGAAACAACATATACAGATCTATTTTAAGGGCACTTTCCAGAACTTGTTGCAAACCTTGAATGCTGAAAGGTTTAACACGGATAGAGGAAAGAAGAAAACTCTTTGTTACCAGTGCCAAACTTGGGCTCTTACAGCAACACACCACTGAAAGCTCACCCCGTGTCAAATGAAATGCTTGAGGAAGGCAGTGGGAGTCATCAGGAAAGATAGACTATGAAATGAGGACATCAGAAGCAGAGTGGGCATAACTTCATGCACTGAATACATCGAAAGACAACAAATGCAGTGGTTTGGACACTTAATGAGAATGGAATACAACCAAGCACCACTAATAGCATACAATAAAAAGAGAATCGGGTACTAGAGCTAAGGGAAGCTCAAGAGAAAGATGAATAGACAATATCAAGACCACACTACATAAACACGGATATAACACAACAAGGGCGACTCATCTGTCCCTAGAATGCAAATTAAAGCTCCCATCCCTACGCTTAACGGCAAAAGTGGACAACCAACTATATCTTCCACCTGGAAATAGACAATAGAGAAAACTCAATCTCGAGTTCGAAATATCAATCACATGATTTTTTAAATTCTAATATTCAATGACTTTTCACTAGTTTTATGCTGTTCTATTGTTTCCTTATTGAACTGATTATATTTCTTGTTCACAGTTTGTTTCAGATTTCAATGGTGAAGATCGTTTTATGACACGTATTGGAGTAGGAGGTCTGGTGAATCTGGATAAATTACGTCAGGCCCATATTGTGCTTAATGACATACACTTGTTTCAATATCATGGCAAATTTATATCAAGTTCTTCTAGCAATCTTGATGATGGCACTAGCATGTAAGTATTAACAACTTTCCATGTAAACAATACGTCTGCTCTTTCTAGAATAGATGTATTATATATTGTATGGTAAAGATAAAACAAGAATAATTCTTGGTTATGTGAATTACATAGATGTGGTAGGAAATACTGAACAAAAACACCATGAGAATATTCAAACACTTAATGGAATGAACAGAAAAATAAATTGAATAAAATATCAATCTAGACAAGACAGAATATATGATAACAACAAGGAAGGAAATAAACAGGAAGTTTAATACATACAAGTAGATTATATGAAAAACAAAAGAATAGAAACATTTAAATACTTGGGCACAAACTTGAACAGCTCCAACATAATAAGAAAAGACATAAAGTCTAGAATACAATCAGGAATTAAGCTATACTTTGCCCAACAACACCTGCTTAAGTCCAAGTGATTGCTCCAGTACTACTCAGATTAGAATACACAAAACTATAGTAAAAATTGTTCTCTATGGATCCAAAACCAGGAGCACAACAAAACAATATCAAACATTATTACAGCTATTCATAAACAAAGACAAATATTTGGGCATATAAGTATGCTATAGAGTGGAATGTTGAATGAGAAACAATAAAGATATTTATATTTTGGTTTAAATCACTAATAATTACAACCATCATGAAGGTTAATAGAATATGATGGATATGGCAAATTGAACGAATAAAAGAGAGCAAGGAGTTTAAAATTACATATACAGAATAGATGAAGGGGAATTTCACTGACAGCTAAGCAACAGATGATCAACAGCATTTGCATACCTACTTTGAGTTACCAGAGCCAAACATGGACAATGAGCAAGGCATAGTCACAAAAAATAACTACATGTGAAATGTGCTGCCTGCGAAAAGTTACCAACAACACCAGAAAAAACAGATTCACCAACATCAGCATAAGAAAGAAAGTTGGTACAGAACCTTGCTTGAATTACATTGAGAAACAAAGAATGTAGTGATTTCACCACTTAATAAGAATAAATCCAAACTCCACAGTATACAGAGTTTTTTACAACAGAACATCAGGAAAGAAAGCGAGAGAAAGACCATGAAAAAGATGGTTAGATGGCATAGCAGAATCCTGTCAAAGAGCAAAAATAACAATCACCCAAGCCACCAGAGCAGCGCAAGATAAAAACAGAAAACCACGACACTGAGCAACAACCTGGTAGCAGTGTGATGACAAAAGAAGAAGAAGCAGAATTTTTCCATGATTATTACCAAGAAAACAATGGAGAGTTAACACTAAAGTAAACCTAGAATACTAGGATTCAAGAACGACTGAAAGAGAAAACTAAGTACAGAGATGAAAAGAGATGAGTGATATCTGCAGTAATGAACCTCAAAGGCTCGGAAAACTGAAGAAGTAAAAATAAGTTGTATTGAAAAGACAGCATTAAAACTAAATTGTGAAATTTCAAAATAAAAGGTTAGTTAGTTTTATCGAGTAGAATAAATGTCGAAATTTATATTTTTATCTAAAATGTCTTTATTATGTACAGAATACAAGGGACAGTTAAGGCTAAAAAGTGATGACATTGTAGGAAAAATGATCAAGAGAATAGCTGTGGGACCTATCTATTTACATCAAATACATATTGTGATAGACTGAAGTTCTCAATAATAAAAATGTATTCTTCTTCTTTAAATGCTCCATATCGACCACTTGTTAACCACTTTGTGTGATTTGTATGTGATCCAAGAGTAAGAGCGAATGTACGTTGTGCCAGTTGTGCACCTACAAGTAGGCCAGTACATCCAATTTCTGTGATGCTTTTTATTTACTAGAGTAGCTTCCCTAGGTCCTACATCAGTTGCCTCTTACGATGTCTTGTAGGTTGCAGTGGTACTATTATTTGTTTCCTGTGCGCGTCCCGGCACCACGCGGACGGGTTGTTGGTTATTCTTTTTCTTCTGCATTCTCACTAGATTGGAATTTTGGATTCTCTAATTAAGGCCGCCGTCTGCCTCAGATTATCAACCACACCATACAGTTTGTCTTGGACGATAGTGTAAGTGGGCCACCTCTTTCTTCTCAAGTCTGCATACTGGGGGCAGTTCTGTAGGATATAATTCCTATGATTTCTGCTTCCCTGTTTGTGCCGACCTCTTCCCGCAGTAAATTTTGGCCACCTTCATGATATTAGGTCTGACATTCTTACTGCGTGGCTAAATCTCTGAGGCAGATTGACGATCGCAGAATCCGTTATCCCATTCCACATTGTGAGGGTCGTTGCACTATGTTATGCGCCTTACGGCCTGGTGCATCCGTTTTCTGCAAGCATTTGTTTCGGGTTAGCATCCCCTAGTTGGTTATTCAAGTAGCAGTTTACATATTCTGTATGTCTGACACTTTGGAGCCATGATCTAATAATGGAAAGAAATGAATAAGTCCACCACATCAACTAATTACAATCTTTTTCTTTCCTGTTCACTTCTGTTATGCCTCACAGCGTCAGGATAAGACAAGATTTCTAGAACAGGCTTTTGTGTGCACTTCAGAATTTATTTTTTGTCACTGCCTCTGTTATTTCTTTGGTACACCTTTTGCTTTGTATCCACTGAGTAACATTGCTTTTTGAGGTGCACTATCTGTTGATAATCTGCTTATGTGGCCGAACTATTTAATTTCTTATTTCTTGATGAAGTTCAGTACCGATGTAGAACCCACTTTTTTCCTGGTGTCTGCATTTTTAAACCGGTCTCTTCATGATACTCCCAGCATTCTGCATAGACACTTCATTTCTGTCGTGACTAGTTTTCTTCTATCTTGTTTAGATGTAGTTTTGTAACTACAATGCAGATGGTATATATGAAGTTTGCACATAGAGTTGCGTATATGAAATTGTAGGATTACATCTTTATAGAAGTCACAACAACTACAGAAGTGCATGGATCAGTTTGATTCAAGATTCTTCCAAAAAGCTACAAGTTGAACCAAATGTTTCTGAAGTACTTGGAAAACTCCATGAAAATGAACAGTATAAATTTGTGTCTGCCATAACTGATTGATGTTCAGTAAAACCAAAGCTTTTAAAAATACATCAAGCAAAGCTCCATTCATATCAAGATTATTCCTATAGTATAACAACACATCAAGCAAATCTCCATTCATATCAAGATTATTATTCCTAGAGTTTAATAACACATCAAGTAAATCTCCATTCATATCAAGATTATTCCTAGAGTTGAAAAATAATTGATATAAAGCAAATCTTCATTCATATCAAGATTATTCCTAGAGTTGAAAAGTACATTGATATAAAGTAAATCTTCAATCATATCAAGATTATTCCTAGAGTTGAAAAGTACATTGATGTATGGTTCAAAATTACATCTTGAAATATGTTACCTCCCTTTTCCTGTTTCTCTGTCTTCTTACTCAAGCGGAATAAATAAAAATGGCATGTTATAACATTTGAGGTGTAACAACTAACTTGAGCGAAACTATCTGTCTTTACACATGATCTTGTGGGATATCAAAGAATACCACAGTAATCAAAGAACTTCCTCTTTTCCACAATTTACTTCTTTATAGAAGTGTTGGGGGGTAATGTAGTGATCTTGTTTGACACCAAACAATACCACAGTAATCAAAGATCGTTTATTATAAAGGCAA
This sequence comes from Arion vulgaris, assembly GCA_020796225.1. Taxonomy (NCBI): domain Eukaryota; kingdom Metazoa; phylum Mollusca; class Gastropoda; order Stylommatophora; family Arionidae; genus Arion; species Arion vulgaris. Next base: position 97,043,737 of record CM036753.1, on the reverse strand, counting down.
CGAAAAGACTATTTAGTAAATATATAATTCTCAACATTACCTTGTGCCATTCCGGCCTGGATCGTTTGAGAGCAATTTGAGCTTGCTCTAACCTGATCCCTTTCCAGTTACTCCTTGTAACTTAAATATGATCTAAGACAGAGAGCTTGGGTACACTGCGCCATTAATGTGAAGGGTCGAGATAGTTCCGATAAAGAAACATGCTTCACAAGTGTGAGATAAATATCGTTTGCGTCGATGCAAGTAATTATGAGTTTTCACAGATTGAGAGAGATGGGTGGCAATGGGTGTACAGCCCGTAAAGAATGGCATACCAAATATGCAAAGAGACTGATTAATCAACATTGAACTGGCGTGTTAGGCCGCTGGACACTGCTGGATTTATTGAGGCGGAGATCGGAGCACCTATGGACATGTCTGGAGTGCTATGATGATAGTCCTGTGATAAGTGATGAGTTTTCATCCTGTACTATTTTCCTGTAGGGAAAGTGTAAATGGTCAACACTGGATATAAATGTTTACATCAGTCATTGTATTGTGACAGGACCAGTCACGTCAGCTGTACGGAACATATCTCTTTTTGAAATGAGATGTGGCAAGCTGATTGCAACTCTCTCCGGAATTAGGAGGATTCGTTCCGTATTAATTTTCAAGCAGAAGTACACACGCAGCAACCATTGCAAGAATTTTCCAAATGTAAACAATTTTATCAATTTTAATCAGTTAGAATTTCAAGACAGCTGATTTTTCTGCCAAATTTGGTCCGATATTGACCCACATTCTCACACGCTATTGTACATTAGAAGTGCTAGTTATTGGTTTGTTACCAGGGGTGAACTGAATTATTGCTCGTATGATGTATGAGATTATCGCATACGATGCGCAATTGTGATTGTACTTCTATCAACTGTTGTGGATAGCTTCATTCTCCATCTCTGTCCGCTTTGACAAACTACTCAATGCAATATGTTGTCCATACCACCACGGGGATGTGGTGTAGAGTTTTAGTCAGTCTCAGCTAACTGGCATTCCCTTGAACACATAATTTCTTTGCACTTATTGCCCCATAAAATTCTGTCAGTTGTGTGTCATTTTCCTAAAGGAGTTGAAGTAAATTATGCGGAAACTAACGAGTACAACCTGACAAGGATAAACCAGTAATAGCTGTCGTTACCTCATGTGATACCGTTTTGTTAGGGCGGTGTAGGACAGGAGAGATATGTGTCTGTGAAATTTAATGGCCGCATGGGTAGTGCAGTCGCCGCGAAGCTGTTCAGGTTAGGGTTTTTTTTATGCCTCGAGAGAAAAAGCTCTTTGCCCTTACCGGGGATTGAACCCAGGACTCTCGCATTGGAACTTACGCCTTAATCCATTCGACCAAACGCTCCACTATCATGTAATTATACAATGTTATACGGTAGGTACTATTTCTCTTAATTGGGAATAGAATAAACTTTAGATAATGTGTCAATCGATACAAGAGTAAGCATGTTCCTACTTCCAAATAACTCTTAATATAAGCGAAGACTGCAGTAAAACTATGTAGCAATGGCAAAACATGTAAAAACAAACTACTGTAGTTTTACAAAATACAAAAACAATAACGATACCGACAGTACAAAAACAATAACGATACAGACAGTACAAAAACAATAACGATATACCGACAGTACAAAAACAATAACGATACCGACAGTACAAAAACAATAACGATATACCGACAGTACAAAAACAATAACGATATACCGACAGTACAAAAACAATAACGATATACCGACAGTACAAAAACAATAACGATATACCGACAGTACAAAAACAATAACGATACCGACAGTACAAAAACAATAACGATATACCGACAGTACAAAAACAATAACGATATACCGACAGTACAAAAACAATAACGATATACCGACAGTACAAAAACAATAACGATATACCGACAGTACAAAAACAATAACGATATACCGACAGTACAAAAACAATAACGATATACCGACAGTACAAAAACAATAACGATATACCGACAGTACAAAACAATTGAGAGCCGCTGTAGCGCAGTTGTTAGTGAACTCGCTTGGCAAGGCTGGTGGTCTGGGTTCAGCTCCCGCAATGTGCGTGGCATTTTTCCCGACCACGACGGCTCTCAGGTCGACCCAGCCTCAAATGGGTACCAGACATTTTTTTTTTTTTTTTTCTTTCGTCCGCTTTCAACTCAGACGAAGTTCCATCTCTGAAACTGATTTTTGCGTGAAAATCTGTTTTTCCAATTTCTTACAATGGCAGCAGCGTGCACATTGTAAATTACTTTACACTGGCAGCCGTGTGCTCAATGTACTCGTAATTAGTATTCCTCGCCATACAGGCAGATTTTCTCCGACTTCAGAGGTACTCACGTTATCGTCCTGAGTAAGACCAGGGGACTCGAACAAATGCCGGACAGTAGGTTCGAACCCGAGCTATGAGGCGTCTCACAGCTAGCAGGCCGAGCTACTATCAACTACTCTAGGCAGTCCCCCGGTACCAGACATGCTCTGGGAAGTAAAGGCGACCGCCGTGATGCTGACCACATCACCCATTGTGTGCCGACGGTCAATGAAAAATACAGGCCTAACACTGTATTGACCTATATACCACGAGGTATGAAAGGGTTCCTTTACTTACAAAAACAATAACGATATACCGACAGTACAAAAACAATAACGATATACCGACAGTACAAAAACAATAACGATATACCGACAGTACAAAAACAATAACGATATACCGACAGTACAAAAACAATAACGATATACCGACAGTACAAAAACAATAACGATATACCGACAGTACAAAAACAATAACGATATACCGACAGTACAAAAACAATAACGATATACCGACAGTACAAAAACAATAACGATACCGACAGTACAAAAACAATAACGATATACCGACAGTACAAAAACAATAACGATATACCGACAGTACAAAAACAATAACGATATACCGACAGTACAAAAACAATAACGATATACCGACAGTACAAAAACAAAATCAATAACGACTAGTAACGTTATTGTTTGTGTATTTTGTAAACTGCAATACTTTGTTTTACGTGTTTCGACATTACTCTTGGAAGGGAATGTACAGATTGGGAAATGTGTAAGCTTACTTCACAATTAAGTAGCTCGTAGTAGATAACGCAAATGATGTTGATGTTCTTGCTTACACAGATGGGTCTGTGCATTGTGGTGAGAAGTCATGCTATGGTTTCCTAGCTATCACACGCGGTAGGGTCGTTGTAGAGCGAAATGGGGTATATAGGGCAACTACTTCCAGTATGAGGATGGAAGTTGAGGTCTTTACTGTTGTCCTCCAATTACTTTCTGGGACTCCGTTTCTGTGACTTTCAATCGATGAGCTAGAAGGTTCACAAGGGTTGTTGTGATATACGTGGATGTCATATATCTTAGTTTCTAACCTCCAGATGCGTACTTGGATCTACTATCCTGGACAAACGAAGAATACAACAGAAGTGAAGAAATTCAGTGACTTAGTAAGGAATTCCTAACACTAGGAGTTATTTGTCTGATTCTATATTTAGTGTGCCTTGTAATCAGTGGATTTATTCACCTCTGTTGTATCCTTTGCTTGATAAATGCCTTTTGGTCGAAACGTTGCTGTGTATAGTTGGGTTTTTTTTTTATTTTGTAAAACTACAGTACTTTGTTTTTACGTGTTTCGCCATTGCTACGTAATTTTACTGCAGTCTTCCCTTATATCGATAATTCTATCTTGGGCAAGCGGCTGTTAGAGGCAGTGAGAGAACGAACAGTATTGAATCAACAATATCAATAGTCGGGGACTTGAAAATGGATACGAAATATGTTCTTAATTTCTTCAACGATAGCCTGTTGTATGAAGACACTCAAATTAATATTGAACCGAATCATCTATTTTATTAAGAAAGTTTGGAATTACACGCTGTACAAGCAGGACTTGACGTCAGATGAGCGGAATGAAAGGTGCGTGTTTAATTAAAAGTGAGCAACGGAGCTATCAACATACCTACTCTTCATTATTTGATGAGGAGACTGAGCACATTTGGATCCTTTCTGAAGTGAAATAACATCAGTTCCGTAACCGATAACTATCCATCATGACTGTAGCACGTTAGAATTATACGCGCATGAAAACGGAAGGGATAAAATAAATAATGAACGTATGGTTGGGTTGTTAGTTACACATGACTAAAAAAAAGTCGCCTTTTACAAATTTCTTGAAGTATTACAGTAAATCTGCTGAGTTTGATAAACGGAAGTTGTTCACCTCGCCTCCATGATTAAAGTCTGGAAGCCAAATAATTACTAGAACGAGACGAATGATGACAAGTAGGAGTACTTTCATGAACTCTTAAATTTTAAGCTATCGTAATAACAGGAAGAAATCTGTACTTGTCCTGGAAAATAGCAACAGAAAAGGTCAATTCTATCGCTTCTTGAAATTAATATAGCGTGCAGTCATATAGAAAAGCCAAAGAAATCACTTGGGAGAATACGAAATAATGATTGAAGCCATGTGACATGGAGTGAAACAGGACCTGGACGACTGGGAATGAATGTTACAGATATGGGAGCTGAGAGCAGAATTCTAAGACGAGTTACAGAAAGCAGCTTAGTTTTTGTTCAATTTGAGAACATATTATGCAGACTTTATTCACACGATGATGTGTTAGCGATTGGTTCACACGATGATATGTTAGCGATTGGTTCACACGATGATATGTTAGCGATTGGTTCACACGATGATGTGTTAGCGATTGGTTCACACGATGATATGTTAGCGATTGGTTCACACGATGATATGTTAGCGATTGGTTCACACGATGATATGTTAGCGATTGGTTCACACGATGATGTGTTAGCGATTGGTTATTGATTACTGAACCGACGTCATAGCACTCCGGGTAGACCAATATAGGTTTAGTCTCACCCATCAGATATTGAAGGGTATACAAACTAATGGTGCCGGTGGCTCTCTGGTGCGAGAAAGTGCAAATTAATATGACAACATACAAATGAATACGAGAAAGAGTTTGAAGATGTGGATATGAATAAATCAGACACATGTAAGTAAGTAAAAGATATAAGAATATCTGCTGGTGAAATATAATAATTTCCATCATGCGAGTTCCAGAACAGTGAGTTAAATAACAGTACATTCTACGAGGGGAATTATCTTATCTTATCATCTTCAATTGTTTCATGGAGAATCGTAATTTTATATCTTCTGCTAAATGTCTTGCATCTGTAGATTGGTCCATGTTATCGTCCAGATTTTCTAGTGGCATATCCTTTACAAGAGTTCGTCATTAACCACAGTAAACGAGTCGTTGATTTTCTAGCCACCAGTTGTCGGCTGGCGGACGGACGGAGTTATGGATAGATGGATGGAAGAACGACTGATATCTACCATAGGTTAATCACACCATATAAAATATAATAACATGTCATTATGTCGCCTGTCATCACGAACAGAAATGCTCCATTCATCCATCCATATATACTGAACGTGATATAGACATACAATAGTATGTGTGCATGTATGTATATAACTATATTATATATACATGTGAACATACTTATCCAACAGAATAGTAGACATACTAGTTTACTCACGCTGCACAGAAATAGAAACTCAATGACGTGCATCTAAACTGAAAACGTACGCTATCAAACGTTTCTACGCATCTATTAGAATGTATTCATTGTCTTTACAAAGATCGCAAGCATATGTTTGGATTCTTTGTTAAGGAAGTCATACCCGCGAGCCATCATCTTCCTTCTTGCAGAGGTTTTGGATTAATATGAATGACGCAAACAGATATGAGAGTATGACGTGATTAGAAAATCAGGAACCAACAGGGCTGTCAACTTGTGTGCCCCCGTACTACATGATCATATACTGCATCAGCAGTGTCTGACCGGCAGCAGAAAGGTTTCATCGCACGCACAAGAAACAGTTCTATGCCTTCCTACGCCACATCAGACTGACAATGCAATATAGATTATTAGCTGTGTAAGTTTAATGTGTGATGACTCATCAGATTGCTTTGACATCAGACAGGGAGCCAGGCTAGGTTACATACGCCCTCACTGTCTGTTTAACTAACATTGAAGCTAAAAACTGTATGAAGAATATTACAGAAGATAGCAAAAAGAAACAATACGATGCTTTTGTAATGAAGATGCCACTTTGTTAATTACTTTACAAGTGGCATGGAGCAATATACAGATGCAAGACATTTGGCACAATATTTTGTGATATGAGGAGAAGACATACCTGTATTTGCCGACGATATAGAGTTACTGTTGACGTGGCAAACAGGAATTGAGAAATTAATAACGACAGTGGAAGATAAAAGCTAAAAACAAAAGCATATCTCAGTAGGCAACAACAACAAAAAAATAATGACAACGATGAAACAATATGACAACATTTGTTTTGTTACAAATGAAAATAAAACAGATACATAGAACTGTTTTCAATATCTCGGTTCACTGCTAACATAATGGGATGAAACATTTAATTGTACTAATTCTCGTCGTTTGTATGTTGATGCAGAGCCAACTATAAACTTATGGGCCTTCGGACTCAGGTAAGAATTGTGGGAAATCAGACCACAACTGCACCACGTGACCTCGCATTCCAGTATTGGTGTATATAGACGAATTCATTTTTAAATCAACACAAAATACTAAATCGAAGTTATATTATCCAATAAGTTAAGTTTAACAATAAGGAATATCAATATTATGAATATTTTTCACCAATAAATAACCATAGACTCACAGAATTGAGTAAAATGGCAAAAAGCGTGCAGTGTTCTATCAAACATCTATAATCCCCCTTTTCTGATCTAGGTCAGGGATTCCCGGTCAGTTGTCTGGCCTAGTTATCTAGAGTTGGCTGTTGTTGATCACATTACTAAAAATAGAAAGCGTAAGGTAGTAAGTCTAAACTGTCTAATACAGTGCACCTACTTTTATTTTATTTTACATGATGCAATTAATGCGTTGGGTGATTTGTCGACCAGTTCTTCTTCCATTTCTTTGCGATTGGTTTTTCATGTGCTCAGTTTAAACTGTGAGATAGTTTGTCTCTATAAATCTGTGAGATAGTTTGTCTCTATAAATCTGTGAGATAGTTTGTCTCTATAAATCTGTGAGATAGTTTGTCTCTATGAATCTGTGAGATAGTTTGTCTCTATGAATCTGTGAGATAGTTTGTCTCTATAAATCTGTGAGATAGTTTGTCTCTATGAATCTGTTCATCAGTTGCTTTGTATGTTATCGAGGCAATGTTTCGTTTGGCTTCGCTGTACTTTTAGTGGGCATGACTACAAGATGTGCTATGAATCAGCACTCATTAAAAATGATATTTACATTTTGAAAAGACACATTTATTGATTAAAATAAGATAAAATCTAATGGGAAGTTTTTGGTTTTTTTTATTTACTTCCGTTATTAGTGACGGACGTTCACCATTTTCTTACATGTTTTAAATTATGAAACTGGTAATTCTTCTTTTTCATCTGCGATCAACGTCATCTATGCTTCTATGACTCGTGATCTTGACGGTGTGCCAGGGTTCTTCACCGGATCGTTCAACTTGATTGATTGATTGATTGGTTGATTGGACCAACAACATTGCACTTTGGTGCGTTACTACATGTGATCCAATCTCTTTCTTACATAGGACGATCTCGGCGGCAGTGCAAGAACTCCTTAGCACCGGTGAGGGTCTCGATGTAATTTAGAAGATAGTGAAGATATTTTATAGAGATTGCTGTTTTTAAACTTTTCTAATAAATGTTTCCCTAGCAGCAGCTTTCCAGCCTGCCCTTCTAGATTTGGAACTGCCAATGGTTCTTTTACGTGCTCAAATTGAACACGGGACTTATGTTTTATCGTCCGTCTCCGATAGGACTAGGAACTTGATCTCACCTACACTGGGATCTCTATTAAAAAAAATATCTCGATGGCTCTACGAGGGAGCGAAGTGGTTAAGACGTTTGCCTTGTTCTGAAGGTTGTGAGCTCGAATCCTGACCAAGTAATATGTGCAATTTTTTCATGAGATTCTTATAATCGTTGCTGAAGCTACATGCCATTTCTGTCGACAAGGACGAAACCATATAGAGAAGCTCAGGGTAATGAAGTCAATCTTTCATATTTTTTTTTCCGATCCAGAAGCACTTCAGCTTACCGCTCTTCGGCTCGGTGCCATGGACATTGTAACCCTTCGGTTCGGTGCCACGAACACTGTGAATCTGGGGAACATGTGGCTTTTCTGCCAGCCCTCGGAATTGAACCCGCACTCACAGAGGGCTAGTCACTCGCAGTCCAACGCGCTACGAACACGTTGGGCAGGCGGGCATCTTTCGTCTTTAGAGCCTTTTGTTCAAACATTAGTGTATGAGAAACCGTGTAATTCATTTATTTGTTCCATTTCTTTTAGTTTAAAATTTATTTCTAGTCCCTTATACTGCAATTCAAAATTATTTCCAATAATTCCTAATCTAAGTGTAAATTAGATCGAGTGTTTACTCATATCGAAGACGAACGTTAAAATGTACATCTTATGTTCAAAATGAATACTAAAAAGTACTCTTTGATAGTTTAAGTTCTATTAAAGCAGACCAGAAAGCCATTTTCCAGGGAAAAAAAACAATACAATTTTTTTTTTAAAAGACAAATTTTCACTATCCACAGAATTGAATCAGGCAACCCTTTTGTGCCATGTAGTTTATGTATTGCTACTGAGATAAAGAGTTTGATGTACATTTTACTGGTTTTGTTTTACCGAAATATAATGAAGATTTATATCTAACAATAATTCTTCATCATTGCTTTAACACAGAACAAATGATAACTTGTTTTTGTTCTTAGGATGAAATAAACGTAAAAATGAGATTTTAGTAGGAGAACTAAAAACAGAGTTTTTCTATTTAATACATTGATAACATCGTTTGTTTTAGGATTTTAGCTTCCTAACGCAACCCGTTGTGTCCTGGTTTAAAAGTAGCCAGCTCGAGAGCGGACAAGACAAAGTGAACTTGCTGGCTGAAGCTTAGCCATTGTCGATTACTGAGGATAAAGTCCTTGAAAATCAATATCAGCATATTGCAATATGGTTCTGAGCTAGACTTTGAGGCCTCCATGTTTCCTATTTTTAGTATATACTTTTGTGTGTGTATTATATACCGTATATGTGTATATACACATATTTTTTTTATCTCTCTCACTTATTTCATTCTGTTCTAAGTGAAACAAACCTGCAAAACATATCACTAAATTCATATTAATTTCTCAATTCAGAGTTCCTAATGGAACCACTACAACTACTATTACTACTACTATTTCTGCTACTGCTGCAACTATTGAGATAACAACTGCTGCTAATACTACTACTGTTACTGTTACAGCTACTAAGACTACTACAACTACAATTACTGCTACAACTACTAAGACTACTATAACTACAACAACAGATACTACTATTACTGCTACAACTACTAAGTTAACACAAATTACTAATACTACTACTATACTGCTACAACTGCTAAGTTAACAAAAACTACTAATACTACTACTATACTGCTACAACTACTAAGACAACTACAACAATAACAACTACTAGTTCATATGTACGGTTTCAACTTCACTGCAACGGGTCACCACATAATTCCTCCGTTCCTGTGCCAACGAAAATCACACGAAATGCTAACAACTGTCTCCTTTGTGAACTAATTCCAGAATGAAACAGCCGTACCGCCACAAAAAGCAACCTGCACCGCATAAATGCATATGGCCGTTGCTAATAGTGTCAACACAAAACGGTTCCACACTTGAAATGCAATTCATGTCAAAGTGAACATCAATCACGACAAAATCCAGCTTTCTGCACACGCAAAACACTGCTTACGGCAGATTGAGTTGGTTCGTCATAACCGCTGTCCGCCATTTTCTGAATACCCACAACAAACGCACGGTTGACACAGCAAAAAGCATTCCATGTAACATGCATGGCTCACAGCGTAGCTGAAGCACTAACTCAGTAGCTCGGCAAACGAAATCGGAAAATACCCGACCAAACATGGCGGAAATGCTCTAGCAAAGTCGTGTCCAGAATCAAACAGTCCTGATTCTGAATGGCCCACCCGCATTCCACAATTGCTGGCCTGATTTTTCTACTACTACTACTGCTACAACAACAACTACAAATAATACTACTGCTACTAAACCATCTTGTTTCCATTGGAACAAAGATCTGCAGCTGCCACTCTCCTCCGAACTCTATATTAGGTTGCCTTCTTTAGTGCCTCCCAATTGCTTTGACCTTCTCTCTCAAAGTTCTTCACTAGGCAGCTTTTTGTCTACCAATTGACATCCTTCCATATGGGTTCCAGTCAATTGCATATCTGGCAATGTTATTTGATTGTTTCCTGATGGTGTATTCAACCCGAGCAATTTTTTCTCCTTAATCTTCAATTATTTAGGCATCTGACCTGTTCTCCAGTACAATTCTGCATTTATTATTACTTCTGACCATCTGGTACGGAGTATATGGTGAAGTCTTCTGTTGGTGTATGTCTGCAGTTTGGAAGCAATATTCTTGGTCACATGCCATGACTCAGACCCATAGATTATGACAGATTCTACATGTGTTCCCAGATAGAAAACTGTCGAGTTCCATACTGAATAGGGAGAGTTGAAAGCCAATCTAGCTTTGTCAATCCTTGCATTTACATCTTGATGTGTTGCCTAATCTTTGCTAATGTTGCTATTTAATTATGTAAAATTGTGCACTTCTTCAATTAATCTGTGATCAATCTTCATGTGGTCATTATGTTTATTTAATCGAATTTTCTTTGCTTCATTCACATATAGCTTTAGTTTTGTTTTAGCTGCTTCTGTTGTTATGCTGTCTGTATTTTCCTGCATATCGTGCTGTTTATGTGCTAGAACGCAGCAGATCTTCTGTAAATTTGAGATCTTCCAGCTGCTATTAAATGTCCAATGCATTCCTATTTTTGTGCATTGTGTTGTTTGTCTCATCACCCAGTCAATAACTATGAGGAAGAATGTTTGAAACAGTAGATATCCTTTTCTAACATCAGTTTTAATTTCGAAAAGTTGTGACACTTAGCCATTGTGAATTACTTTACAAGTGACATCTTTATCAAATTATTGTTTATTTTTGTTCTGTGTTAGGAAAATGTCTCTTGCATTTCGTAATGTCTTGATATTTTTTAAATATATCATTGTATAATCTATACAGTCGAATGGCATTTTCAGTCTATAACATTTATATATGAATGAGTTTGTATTTCGCTTGGTGTTTCTATGATAACTCCGGTGGTTTCTGCGGCGCTAAATAATCAGCGATAACGAAAAAACAAGTAAAGTAAAAATAAATTGCAAAACATTAGTTATGGAATGTTAAAATCCGAAACATTAGTTATGGAATGTTAAAATCTGAAACATTAGTTATGGAACGTTAAAATCCGAAACATTAGTTATGGAACGTTAAAATCCGAAACATTAGTTATGGAACGTTAAAATCCGAAACATTAGTTATGGAATGTTAAAATCCGAAACATTAGTTAGGGAATGTTAAAATCCGAAACATTAGTTATGGAACGTTAAAATCCGAAACATTAGTTATGGAACGTTAAAATCCGAAACATTAGTTAGGGAATGTTAAAATCCGAAACATTAGTTATGGAATGTTAAAATCCGAAACATTAGTTATGGAACGTTAAAATCCGAAACATTAGTTATGGAACGTTAAAATCCGAAACATTAGTTATGGAACGTTAAAATCCGAAACATTAGTTATGGAATGTTAAAATCCGAAACATTAGTTATGGAACGTTAAAATCCGAAACATTAGTTATGGAACGTTAAAATCCGAAACATTAGTTAGGGAATGTTAAAATCCGAAACATTAGTTATGGAACGTTAAAATCCGAAACATTAGTTAGGGAATGTTAAAATCCGAAACATTAGTTAGGGAATGTTAAAATCCGAAACATTAGTTAGGGAATGTTAAAATCCGAAACATTAGTTATGGAATGTTAAAATCCGAAACATTAGTTAGGGAATGTTAAAATCCGAAACATTAGTTAGGGAATGTTAAAATCCGAAACATTAGTTAGGGAATGTTAAAATCCGAAACATTAGTTAGGGAATGTTAAAATCCGAAACATTAGTTAGGGAATGTTAAAATCCGAAACATTAGTTAGGGAATGTTAAAATCCGAAACATTAGTTATGGAACGTTAAAATCCGAAACATTAGTTAGGGAATGTTAAAATCCGAAACATTAGTTATGGAACGTTAAAATCCGAAACATTAGTTAGGGAATGTTAAAATCCGAAACATTAGTTAGGGAATGTTAAAATCCGAAACATTAGTTAGGGAATGTTAAAATCCGAAACATTAGTTAGGGAATGTTAAAATCCGAAACATTAGTTAGGGAATGTTAAAATCCGAAACATTAGTTAGGGAATGTTAAAATCCGAAACATTAGTTAGGGAATGTTAAAATCCGAAACATTAGTTATGGAACGTTAAAATCCGAAACATTAGTTAGGAACGTTAAAATCGAAACATTAGTTATGGAACGTTAAAATCCGAAACATTAGTTAGGGAATGTTAAAATCCGAAACATTAGTTAGGGAATGTTAAAATCCGAAACATTAGTTATGGAACGTTAAAATCCGAAACATTAGTTATGGAACGTTAAAATCCGAAACATTAGTTATGGAACGTTAAAATCCGAAACATTAGTTAGGGAATGTTAAAATCCGAAACATTAGTTAGGGAATGTTAAAATCCGAAACATTAGTTAGGGAATGTTAAAATCCGAAACATTAGTTAGGGAACGTTAAAATCCGAAACATTAGTTAGGGAATGTTAAAATCCGAAACATTAGTTAGGGAATGTTAAAATCCGAAACATTAGTTATGGAATGTTAAAATCCGAAACATTAGTTAGGGAATGTTAAAATCCGAAACATTAGTTATGGAACGTTAAAATCCGAAACATTAGTTATGGAACGTTAAAATCCGAAACATTAGTTATGGAATGTTAAAATCCGAAACATTAGTTAGGGAATGTTAAAATCCGAAACATTAGTTATGGAACGTTAAAATCCGAAACATTAGTTATGGAATGTTAAAATCCGAAACATTAGTTAGGGAATGTTAAAATCCGAAACATTAGTTATGGAATGTTAAAATCCGAAACATTAGTTATGGAATGTTAAAATCCGAAACATTAGTTAGGGAATGTTAAAATCCGAAACATTAGTTATGGAATGTTAAAATCCGAAACATTAGTTATGGAATGTTAAAATCCGAAACATTAGTTAGGGAATGTTAAAATCCGAATGTCTTCTTCTTCTTCTTCGAACGCTTCATATCGACTACTTGTTAACCACATTTTGTGATCTGTATGTGATCTGAGCCTAAGAACGATTGTACGTCGTGCCAGTTATGCGTTCACAAGTAGGCCAGCATATTCCATTTCTGCTGCGTTTTTTTATTTACTAGGGTAGCTTACCTAGACCTCTACTTCAGTCGCCTCTTACGACATGCCTTGTAGGTTGCAGTGTTACTATTATTTGCTCCCTTGAGAACCCCGTCAACATAGGGCGAAGTCTGAATTTAAGACTGTGTATTTCATCTACTGAGCATGATTTCAACAAACTAAGTGCATCAAAACAACAAACTCAACAATCTCACTAACAATGTTTTAACCGTCTATTATCTGTTTTATGAATATTGTATCGGCTAGAGATATGTTTTATGAATTGAATTTCTGTGTTACGAATATTGTAAAATGAAATCTGTGATTGGTACTTTTAGTGAATTAATTTTCCTTTCCTAACTTATTACCAAATTTTCACTATTTTACATTAAAAGAGATACTGAACAAAAGTATAAGTTCATTTTTTTTCTTCGCCCGCCGTGAAATCAGACGTAGTCAGTGCGCCTACTATTACATAAATGACTGAGTTTTGCGTGAAGATTTGTTTTAGTTATTAGTATCACTCACTTTCAGGCAAACCTTTCACACACTTCTGATGTATTTGTAATTTAGATCCCCAAGTAAAGGATCAGGAAACATGCAGTCAAATCGCGTACCATGTGCACACCTAATATTTCTTGTGCCCAAGGTGCCCTCAATACCCGGAAATAACCCGTCACGTATCTACGAGCGCAGTGTTTTATCTACGAGCGCAGTGTTTTATCTACGAGCGCAGTGTTTTATCTACGAGCGCAGTGTTTTATCTACGAGCGAAGTGTTTTATCTACGAGCGCAGTGTTTTATCTACGAGCGAAGTGTTTTATCTACGAGCGCAGTGTTTTATCTACGAGCGAAGTGTTTTATCTACGAACGAAGTGTTTTATCTACGAGCGCAGTGTTTTATCTACGAGCGCAGTGTTTTATCTACGAGCGCAGTGTTGTATCTACGAGCGCAGTGTTGTATCTACGAGCGCAGTGTTTTATCTACGAGCGAAGTGTTTTATCTACGAGCGAAGTGTTTTATCTACGAGCGAAGTGTTTTATCTACGAGCGCAGTGTTTTATCTACGAGCGCAGTGTTTTATCTACGAGCGCAGTGTTTTATCGACATTGTTATCGGATCCCCATTTCACAATTTCAAAAATGACTATTTAAAAAAACAAGTGCTACCATTTATAGAAATAGATTTAAAAGTGGTGCGCAAGTGAAAAAAAGGTTGGAAACCACTGATCTGATGTATTTATTTTTTCCCCTTTGTGACCATATTCATTAGTCAGGTAATGGCAAGATTGAATAAAAAGGGTGAAAGTATTCCTGACTCCCATGTTTGCCAAAATACTTTATGTTGTGTGATTTTCACAAATTACTCGACATCAAAATTCGGTATAATGCTTTGATCATATTCACCATTTTCTGTGGTATACCATAATAACATCCGTGCATAGTTTGTGAGAAGGCTTTTTTCCAAAATGGAAAAAATACCATATAAACTTTATTATTCTATTCGTTGCTTTGTTCAAGTATTTGGTGTGTCGTGAAAATGTGATCGTTTAATGATTTCCCTTTCCAGAAGCCTGCCTGTTCTTGTCTGGTTCTACTTTCTGCTGATGCTTGAGTCAATCACTTAAGAATGATGTGGTTACTCGTCACTAACAGTAGAGTGATACCTCTCCAGTTCTCCCAATGTACCAGATCCCCTTTCTGTGGTAGTTTGATGATGTTTCCGTTTCTCCATTCTTCTGGGACTTCTTCCTTCGTTCAGATTTGAAAAATCTTACAGAGAAGCCTTTGTATTCTTTTTTATTTTCCTTTACTTTCAGCATCTCTGGCCAGATACTGTTTCTTTCGAATGCTTTGTTTGTCTTTTAAACCTTTATAATCTCTTTTATTTCTATTTCTGAGATGGGCAAATATTTCCTAACAAATCTTTCAATGTCTCTGAATTATCGACAAGTATTGATTTTCTTTTCATGGATAAATCTAGTGAATTAAGCAGCTGTTGAGTAAGCTTTCTTCATTGTTTAAACTAGTATTTTTCTTATGTGATTAACTTTCCATTCTCTTCATTGATTAGCTTTCCTTTCTCTTCAGTGATTATTTTTCCATTCTCTTCTTTGATCAGCTTTCTTTTCTCTTCAGTGACCAACATTCTGTTCTCTTCAGTGACCAACATTCTGTTCTCTTCATTGATCAACTTTCTTTTCTCTTCAGTGATCAACTTTCTCTTCAGTGATCAACTTTCTCTTCAGTGATCAACTTTCTCTTCAGTGATCAACTTTCTCTTCAGTGACCAACTTTTATTTTCTCTTCAGTGACCAACTTTTCTTTTCTCTTCGGTGATCAACTTTCTTTTCTCTTCAGTGATCAACTTTCTTTTCTCTTCAGTGATCAACTTTCATTTCTCTTCAGTGATCAACTTTCATTTCTCTTCAGTGATCAACTTTCATTTCTCTTCAGTGATCAATTTTCATTTCTCTTCAGTGATCAACTTTCATTTCTCTTCAGTGATCAACTTTCATTTCTCTTCAGTGATCAACTTTCATTTCTCTTCAGTGATCAACTTTCTTTTCTCTTCAGTGATCACCTTTCTTTTCTCTTCAGTGATCAGCTTTCTTTTCTCTTCAGTGATCAACTTTCATTTCTCTTCAGTGATCAGCTTTCTTTTCAGTGTTCAACTTTCTATGATTTTTATTTAAGGACACGTCTTGAAAAAATTGTCCCGTTAGTTTCCTTGTTATGTTATACAATGTCTTCACATCATGTAAGTTTACCAATGTATATACTACCACCTTTTCCATATATGTACGTTTATAGTTCTTGATGTAGCGTATTTATTCTTACGAACATATTCTACATTCATTATTCTCCACACTCCTTCAGATTTTGCACTTAACAATTGCTTCATTTCTTCTACAATTTTATCCCAAATTTTCTGAGACATCCATTCATCATTTATTGATATTCCGGTATTTGATATTTTTTTTCGATTAGTTTTACTGCTTAATAGAGTATGTCGATTTCTACTTCAGTCTCGTCCTGTAAAATACTAAAATTGTTTAGTAAGGCTAGTCTGAACTGATGTTTTGTCTAGGGATTCTGCAGTTTTTCTACATCAAGACTTTATTATTTCCGTTCTCTTAGTTTAGTTTTCCTTAGTCGATATACAATTTTTCCTTCTCAATAGGTTGTGGTAAATCAACTGTATCAGCCGATCTTTTCTATTCTGATTTCTTATGCTTCTCCCATTTTTTTTTTCATTTTTAAGAATATAGTCAGCCTGGTTTTCCGTATGCCCATCTGAAAATCTCTATGTCACTTTAGTAATTTGTTTTGCGAGTGGAAAAATATGTCCATTACCAGGTCATAGCTCCAGTGAAGCATTAGCTTAGGACAATGCATAATCACTGAAGCATACTATTTCTTTGTAATTTTTAGTTTCATATTTTCTCATTTTTCTTTTCCTGTTTGTTTAGACACAACAAAGATACCTACATTATTATTCGTATGAAGAAGTACAATTTAATGTCTATGCATCCAATGAAAACTAGACTAAATGATCTTGCATTGGGAAGTTATATAATAGCAATTGGTAAGGAGATAAGAATGATGTTATTAAGAGGACCGTCCAATGAAAAGATTGCCAGAGGAACCAACATTGTATCTTGGGATCAAACCAACCATACAATACGAACCATTACAACATTCACTGATCTCACAAACGAAGATGCATATACTGATCTACACAAAGCGATCAGCTGCCTTGTATGTGAAGTCAAGAAAACTATCCTATACAATCACGTATACAAACTTTTTCTTCTTCGAGCGATCCATATCGACCACTTGTTAACCACTCTTTGTGATATGTACGTGATCCGAGCTTAAGAGCGATTTTACACTGTGCCAGTTATGCGCCTACAAGTTGGCCAGCACATCTGATTTCTGCCACGCTTTTTATTTACTAGGGCATCTTCCCTAGGCCCCTACCTCAGTCGCATCTTATGATATGCCTTGTAGGTTGCAGTGTTACTATTCTTTGCTCCCTTGAGAGTCCCGACAACACACGGGCGACGTATACAAGCAAAAACAAATGTCTTCTTCTTTGTTAAATTCGGTTTTGCCTCACAGTGTTAGGATAATAAGAATTTATAGAACGGGCTTTTATGTACGCTTCATAAATATTGTTTTTCACCGCCTCTGTTAGTTTCGAAGTTCACTTTTTGCTTTGTATCCAATGTATGAGATTTTCATTGCTCGTTGAGTGCACCGTCTGTTGGTAATCTGTTTATGTGTCCAAACCATTTAATTTTTTTTTTTTTTAATGAAGTTCAGTACTGATGTTGTCCACCTTTTCCTGATATCTTCATTTCTCAACCGGTCTCTTCTTGTTAACCCCAGCAATCTGCGTGAACACTTTATCTCTGTCGTGACAAGTTTTCTTCTATCGTTTGATGTCCAGGTTTGGCACTGCTAGTATAATGTTGGGAAAAAATTGGTGTTATACATTGCTCTTTTAGTGTTAATTGTGACATTGTTGCATTTCAAAATTGGTGCCATTTGCCATATGATGTGATTTGCTTTATTACATCTATGTTGGATTTCGTTATTCTTACTTCTCTTGAAAAAAAAATGCTCCCTAGGTATTATATAAAGTCTTTGACATACCTTAATTGATGTTTATCGATGGAGAGATTGGTGGCGTTTTTCTCTATAGCAAATATCAATACTTCGGTTTTGTCAATCTTTATTATCATATTGTATTAATTGCATATTAACTGGAGTCTGCTGATGTGTTGATGTAGATGTTCTTATGTTGTTGATTTGATTGCCTGATCGTCGACAATAAGGAAATTCGTTTAAGAGTTCCCCAAGGTTGTTCCCTTCACTTGTGTTAGCTATTTTATAAATGTATCAACAGTAAATACGGTTAAGGATGGATGTGACGGCATTTATATTTAATATTCAGGCAATTACAATAAAGAAAAGATTGTTCTCGCTCGTAAATCATGTCTGAACTACACAACTGAACTTCATTTATTACAACAGATTGCAAATATAATCAATGCCACCCTGTCACTATAATCAGGTAATCATCTTCACAGATGTACTATCTGTACTGCAATCTCCCAAGCGTAATACACTTCCTTACCTGAGAAGTGATCTTATCAAGGTGGCTGACATAAAGAGAATTCTACTCCAATGTGCCACATCGCATTGTGGTATAGATACTGTGGTAGGAGTCGGTGCTAAGAGGTTACGCCGTTGCCTTGCGTCTCGCTAGTCGTGGGTTCGAATCCGGATTACGTCGTTCTTTTCACGAGTGCATAGATCCTTAGGATTGTTTCCGGAGCTATGAATTTTGGAATTTGTGCAATGCTCTCGGCAGCTGGCATGTCGTTACTGGGGAGAGGGATCGAACTATATAGAGTAAAGCCCAGTACAAAGAATGTAATTCTACATCTTTGGATACTTTGTGATATACCAGGAAATTGAAGATTTCACAATTAATGGAGGAAAATGGAAGAAGGAAGATACTTAAATTAATTGGTTTTTTTTTTAAAGGAGGCACACATGTTTTAAGAAAAGAACATATTCTACTCAACGAGGATTACGATACTGTCCGCCGCCACGTCATTATTCTTCGCTTCAGGACAGGGCACAACAGACTAAACAAACACATTTGCTTCCTTCTGTGTTCTTGTGCCACGAATGAACAAATGTCAAAGCAAATGCTAATGCTATTTGTCCCATGTAAAGGCAGCATAGAAAGAAATACTGGCCCAGCAGTACAGCAGCATGTACAAAACTATATGGAAATATAGAATAACTCTAAACAACAGTAGTGTTCATTTAACCTTTTCGCTGCTACATACTTTCTGGAGGCTGAGCTAAAAATAGCTACTCTTTGTTTCTACATCACAAACGTGAATGTACGCCTATAGCAGTAACAGTAGTAATGTATAACGTGTTAACACGTCTTTAGCCCACGGAAGAGAGATAATAACAGTTGTGTTAATGCGTCTTTAGAAGTGAATGGAAAAACGTATATATACGTCCTTAGCAGCTAAAGGGTTAAGAGAACTCACGCAACTGAAAACATTTGAAGAGATCACAAACAGAAGATAGAGTAAGGAATACCCGAGGTTATAAACTCATTTATAGGGGTTACGACAGTAAAGTTACCAAAATTATACAAGAACTGTATTAATTTTCTGACAAGGTCACACACATCTACAGTTAAACGCTACTACTGATACAGAGCCAACTATAAACTACTGGGCCTTCGGACTCAGGTAGGAATTGTGGGAAATCAGACCTCAACTACACCACGTGACCTCGCATTCAAGTATTGGTGTATATAGACGAATTCATTTTAAAATCAACACAAAATGCTAACTCGAAGTCATATTATGCAACAAGTTAAGTTTAACAATAAAGAATATCAATATTATAAATATTTTTCACCAATAAATAACCATAGACTCACCGAATTGAGTAAAATTGCAAAAAAAACGTGCAGTGTTCTATCAACCATCTGTAATACCCAGATCCCTTTTCTTATCTAGGTCGGGGAATACCCGGCCAGTTGTCTGGCCTGTGCTAGAGCCTGGCTGTGACTGATACCACTAGGGGTCTTAAGATGAGTAGGTGGCCTTGTTTTCCGAGCCGATAAACACGGAAATTGAAGGGTCCTCTAATAGTGTCTTTGGTCTTCTACTTGACCTAATTCGAGAACATTCTTGTTAACGTTAACGACAAAAAATTACTTTATTGCTTGGTCGTACACATTTGCAAGTTCTGGACATGATTACACTGCGCTCTAACAAAACAGGCAATCAATATTATCTAACTGCACTAAGAGTTGCAACAGTTTAGTGTCAACATTTAAGTCGAACAGATTTCAATAACACACCGCCTTACGTTTTTGGTCACAAGCCAGATTAAATATAATCTTTTCGCAGAAAATGATAAACTGGAGAGAGAAATTGAAACTAGATGCCAAGAGGCCAATGCAGTGAGATACCAACTGTCTCAACTGCTCAAACACTCAAACATAGACAAGGCAGTCAAGAGACAACTGTCTCCACTGCTCAAACACTCAAACATAGACAAGGCAGTCAAGAGACAACTGTCCCCACTGCTCAAACACTCAAACATACACAAAGCAGTCAAGAGACAACTATCCCCACTGTTCAAACACCCAAACATAGACAAGGCAGTCAAGAGACAACTGTCCCCACTGCTCAAACACTCAAACATAGACAAGGCAGTCAAGAGACAACTGTCCCCACTGCTCAAACACTCAAACATAGACAAGGCAGTCAAGAGACAACTGTCCCCAATGTTCAAACACCCAAACATAGACAAGGCAGTCAAGAGACAACTGTCCCCACTGCTCAAACACTCAAACATAGACAAGGCAGTCAAGAGACAACTGTCCCCACTGTTCAAACACCCAAACATAGACGTGGCAGTCAAGAGACAACTGTCCCCACTGCTCAAACACTCAAACATAGACAAGGCAGTCAAGAGACAACTGTCTCCACTGTTCAAACACTCAAACATAGACAAGGCAGTCAAGAGACAACTGTCCCCACTGCTCAAACACTCAAACATAGACAAGGCAGTCAAGAGACAACTGTCCCCACTGCTCAAACACTCAAACATAGACGTGGCAGTCAAGAGACAACTGTCCCCACTGCTCAAACACTCAAAGATAGACAAGGCAGTCAAGAGACAACTGTCCCCACTGCTCAAACACTCAAACATAGACAAGGCAGTCAAGAGACAACTGTCCCCACTGCTCAAACACTCAAACATAGACAAGGCAGTCAAGAGACAACTGTCCCCACTGCTCAAACACTCAAACATAGACAAGGCAGTCAAGAGACAACTGTCCCCACTGCTCAAACACTCAAACATAGACAAGGCAGTCAAGAGACAACTGTCCCCACTGCTCAAACACTCAAACATAGACAAGGCAGTCAAGAGACAACTGATAAATTGCATATTTCTACCAACTCTCTGTTGTTATCAATGTCAAATGCCCGCCTGCCCAGCGTGTTTGTAGCGCGTTGGACTGCGGGTGACTAGCTCTCTGTGAGTGCGGGTTCAATTCCGCGGGCTGGCAGAAAAGCCACATGTTCCCCAGATTCACGGTGTTCGTGGCACCGAACCGATGGGTTACGATGTCTATGGCACCGAACCGAAGAGCTGAAAGCTCAAGTGCTCTGGATCGGAAAAGAAAACATGTCAAACATGATTCATAACTAAATTCCAAGAAAGTAAGATCACAATATGTGAATTGAACTATTTAAGAAAAGCCGCCAATGTTACAAGACTGAATAGTTTGAGAAATTACAACATTAGGTTGGAATCATACCATGTATCCAACATACTAGAAGACAACAAATAGAATGGTTAACCTAATGAGAATAAAACCAGATCTACTACCATCGCATGCCTATAACAATCGACAACCCAGACGAAGATCCCGATGAAGACCAAGAACCCGATGGATAGATAATACCACAGACATCCTACGACATCATAGACTAACACCTAAAGAGGCAACATACCTGTCACGGATGGAATACAGAAACTCGCAACGCTGTTTCACGGCACAAGTGAGTAAGACAAGACAAGTTGCAACAGATGTAGCTGGTGTAAGTGGAATCTCACTCACCACTAGAGTCACTGTCCAGTAGTAGTGGGCAGCTTGCTTACCTCCATGATCCGTAAAACTATGCTGACAGAAGGTTTACTCATTCCTATAAAAGTTTTGTTGCATCGGGTAAATGGAGCGAGATCAATCAGGAACTGGTTTCGTGAAGGAGGAAGCTCAAAGGAAGTCTCCATCTAATCGGCTAGGCTACCCTTCAAATCAACATTACGCGGATGGGAAAAAAGACCAGGATGTCTAACGGAAACATGGAGACAACTGTGGAAAGAGAGTTAAAAGATTGTGGTCTGACGTAGGAAAGATTTCTTAAGAAGGTAGCAGAACGGCAATGGTGAAAATCTCTTGTGGAAGAATTATGTGTTAAACCGGACACGAAGAGAATAGAGATTTATAAATGCTTATGTACATACAATACATATACATATATATACATATATATATATATAAGATGAGAAAATATTCTTTAATAAATTTTGCCGGGGTAGCGGCTTTCCAGCCTACGTTTGCTGATTTTCAACTGCTAAGGATGTTTCAACGGGCACAGCTTGAACACCGACATTCATTTTATCATCTATAGTTTCGCGTTTAAACATGTTAGAATGATAGTTACAATGACCGAATAAGGCCTGGATGCAGGGGGGCAGAGTGAGGTGTGTGTTTAATCAGTGAGTTACGGAAACCATTAGTATGCTTACTCTTCGATATCTGTTGGGGGCGACTGAGCACTATTGGGTCTGCCCGGAGTGCAATGACGTCAGTTCAGTAACCATAACCGAATAAAGCAGTTGCAAGTTGATCTATTACTTGCCCGAGTGGTTACCGGGGCCCAAATTTGGGGTGTAAAGAATAGAACCACTGTTACCTGCCACGCATGTCGTAAGAGGCGACTAAGGAGGTTTGGCTGAAAACGGATGTACATGTCCTAAATGTGTAGAAGTCTATGCGTTTAGGGCCTACCAAACCAATGTGCAACGTATACACGTTCTTGGCAAAGATCAAACATATCACCAAGAGTGAATAAAATTGGTCGTAAAGAACGAACGCAAAGAAGAAGAAGATCTTTTACTTCCCTGGTTGCAATTAATGTTCCGTGTGCTCCTTCCAACAGTTCTCTGATAATGTGTGGTAGTATTATATGGAGATGATAGACGAGGCTTAGTGGATGAGGATGTATATTTATTTGCATGTCATGTGTGTTGACATGCCATGTATTTATGTATAGCAATGTGTGTATGTGTGCTGATATGTAGTGTGTGTTTATGTGCTGTCGTGTACTATGTCTTTAAATATTGCGTGAAGTACTGTCTGAGTAATCGGCGTTTAGGACACATGGGAATGGTAGCAGGGAAGTTATGAAAAACAGAAAAATTGCTTAACGAGTCCAGACGACAAGAATGTACCCTTTAGCCTCTTCTCAATTCTTGCATAGTGTAGTGTACATTTTATGACACAACTGTCTCAAACACACAAGATATATATATAATGTTACAGGTAGTAAACGGACACAATGATCTATCTGTTTGGATCTACAGATAATGACAATCGTGGCATAACCTTCACAGTACGTAGCCAGCAACAACAGTAAACGCTTTATTTTATTTTCTATCAACCACTTATGCGTTCAGTAGTTTGCCGTTGCTTTCTGAACGGTGAGGTTTATTTTTAACCTTCGTAAAAATCCATGGGAGCAGATATGCTTCTAAACTGCCCGCCGCGAAGTTTAACTCAGGTATTTCTTGGGCTGTGATCGAGATCACTACTACCAAATCACAGACGCCCACACAGACAATATACATCTAAACATATTAGGTTTATATGTCCGAAGTTACATACAAAATACATCAACAAGCACGTTTTATAATTGAGTCGAAACAGACTGTAGACGGAAATAAGCAAGATATATATGTGTGGTGATAGCAGACAACAGACGGAAATAGGAAACAAGGTATATATTTGTGGCTTTACAGACAATAGACAACAAAAATATATGTATTTTATAAAATATAAGTATTATAGTCCCGGTATACGTTTATATACTTCTCGTATCGTTATACGTTTTTTTCGTTTTTTTGATCCAGAAGCGAGCTTTTCAGCTCTTCGGCTCGGTGCCATGGACATCGTAACCTTCGGTTCGGTGCCACGAACACCGTAAATCTGGGGAATCTGTGGCTTTTTCTGCCATCCCGCGGAATTGAACCCGCACACACAGAGGGATAGTCACCCATAGTCCAACGCGCTACGAACACGCTGGGCAGACGGGCATCGTTATACGTTACATAGGGCCTGAAAGTAGTTTCTCCATACCGCTATATCCTGGACAACTCGCTTAATCTCTTACGTGAAGTCAAATATTTCTGTCCTGTCTCAGTAAAGTTGTTTTCAGGGTTTCCCTATGGCTTTGTTTCTTTCTTGAACCCTTTTGTCTACCACTTCATTTCCTGCTTTGCGATTTTTTGATCATTTTGTTCTCAGAGTATGCAAAACATATCTGAATCTTCTCTTTCTTCTAACAGTTACTACTAGTTGTTTACTACGGACATTTATTTGATTTTATCCCCTCTCATGAAATCGTCTCATTATTTTCCGTTCATTATTTTTCGAAGTCACCTATTTTCAAATGCATTCAATTTATTTTCTATACCTTTAAAGCCGAAGGATTGACTTCCATTGCACCGGTTTGTACCCCATATAGCTCTGCCCCTCAAACACCTCCCAAGAGTATTGCACACAGCTCGAACTGCGTAGCGCTGGCAACAATTCTAGGGGTACCTGGGGAAAAAATATAATTGTGAACATAACAGCACGTTCCAGATTCGAACCTACGACCTTATGACCTCAAGGCAAAGACGTAACCACTTAGCAGCAGAAACCTCCAGTTTAAAAAAAAATATATATAAAACTTGGAAGTTCCATATAAATTGAAATATATGAGTGTATGTACGCACGCACGTGTGTGTTGTTACACACTTGGTCATCACGTAAACCGGTATCACTAACGTGTTATATTTTCATGAATTATTGTATCCACTCCTAGCCACACCTTCGCTCATTAGGTTACTTGTTTTATACGTTACTTTAAACACACTAGCAGACAGCACGTGAACACAACACAGCTGATTATACGTGAACAGGTTGGGAAATAACGGTCTGATTAAATCAATAGAAGAGGAAATGTCTTGTGAAATCTACGCCAAAACTATGGCTCACAACTACAGATATCCACAATCGCAACACTTGCGGATGAGCATGATCTGTGAGATGGAAATGCATCTTGCAATATATCATGCAACTTTATGTCAGTCTCGATGTTGAATCATAGGAAATTATATCAACCAAAGTTATGTCATTAAAATTTAGATGAACCGAAGTAATATCATCCAACTTTACATCTACTGATGTTATATCATCAACGTTACATCATCTCACCTGATGTACAGCTCTTAAGTGCATCAGTCTTAAGTATCAATCAAGTGCAGATGTCGGTAAATGCATCGCTGATTAAACTTTTTTATTGAATTCCGCAGAAACATCACAACATTATATCAGTAATTGAAAAATCAATCGTGTTTATAAAATAATGATTTTTGAATACATATTGTAAGTCACGGAACAAAAGAAATTGAGCGTAATGGGGTTATCAAAAGAAATTGTATTTGCAATAAATTACATTTATTTTAAAACAGTTAGTGTGAATTGTAATATAATCAAGTAAATTGTTTACAACATGATGTAGACGTAAGAAGACGCGCTTGGATATCTAATGTCAGTTTCTAATGGCATATCGAGGAAATACTTGTTGGTAAGTGGACCTTTATTATAAATAAAAGACTTGGATGTTCAAAATAAAATGTTGTTCAGATATTTGAACATTAATAACATTATTCCACAATTGTATTTCTTGTTAATTGACAAGTAATTCAAGTGTGTACGTGTGTATGTTTTTTCTGCATTGTTATACTAAGCCATTTACTATTATACTGAACTACTTCTGGTATATGTCGTTGTTTTTAGTGCCAGTGGGAATACAGATTCAGCCTCTTATGAAAGTGACATTGACTATGACCTCGACCTTGATAGCTATCAACCTGTGCGACCTCTAGCAAGCGAACATGAGGTCATTGTCATCACTCCAAGGATTCTGGAATTAGATCTTCAGACCCTACAGGTAAGAAAATACATTCAGAAACAAGCTACAGGGTGTTCAACTTAAAAGCAGCCTATGAATGGAGCTAATCTGGCATATATATATGAAAATGAGAAGGTTCAGTTATAACGTAGTATAGGTCAAGGTTGTGTGATGGTGTGTAATTGTAGTGCGGGAAGGGGCGATGAACAAATGTGACGTAGGACAAGCTAGTCAGAACCGGTTTAAATAGTAAATATACGAGATGCAATGCGTACCTGGCAAATTTCTATTTATGACGGGCTGCTTTTAAGTTGAACAAACTGTAGATTGTCCGTACAGTCATGTGTCTCCAATGTAGGTTTTTGTTTCATGGAGTGGTCAGAAGCATCATCAGGTGCTGTGCCGGCTAGCGTAGGCAATCATGGATCTCCACAAATCTCTGTCTCCGGTGTTTGCTATCATCTCAGATTTTGACGCTCTTCCTTGCCCTGACGTTAGGCTATCCAAAATTTTCTCTCTCTGCCTTCCTCTGTCTCGTCTCCCTTCGATTTTACCAGTTTTTACAATGTGTACTACAGCTGTCTTTCTCATCAGATGCCCGAAAATAATGACTGCCTCTTTCTTATATTGATGATAAACTTTCTCTGTATCTTGACCTCATTCAGCACCTCCACATTAGTCATTTTAGCAGTCTATGGGATTCTCATCATTCTTCTATAAAACCATATCTCTGTGGCCCCAGAGATTTTTCGACCTGTTTGTTTATTGTCCATGATGTATTGTCCATGGCCTGCCCTATTCTGCTCTTTATATCTGATCTGCATTTGCCATCTGATGTTACCAGGACTCCAAGTTATTTAAATTGCTGAACTTCATGGAATGATACCAGTGAGTTTATGAACGTTTTTTTTTTGAAGATGTATTTTTCCCTCTAAAAACATACGAGTTA
Source organism: Arion vulgaris (assembly GCA_020796225.1). Taxonomy (NCBI): domain Eukaryota; kingdom Metazoa; phylum Mollusca; class Gastropoda; order Stylommatophora; family Arionidae; genus Arion; species Arion vulgaris. The sequence goes on along the minus strand of CM036753.1, from coordinate 97,016,406 downwards.
TACAGTTTATCTCTCTCTCTCGCGATCACCGCTTAGACAGATGTACCAGATTTCCTCATAAATCTCATTCATGTGGAAATCTGATTCGTGCAGCCTTTGCATGGGAGTGTTTCGTCACATCTTCAGTGCCATTTGGAGCTCTGGTGCTTATTCTTCGGCGATATGTCCGGTTTTAGCCAGCGTTTACTGTGTTCGCTCTCCGTCAACCTTTGTCTGTCCACAGCCGATCTGCAGGTATACAGTTTATGAGAAGATCCAGCATGCTACACAACTAAGCTTTGATTCTTACGAAATATCTCCAACATTTTATATGTTGTGCTGCATATTTAGCTAAGGGCACTAATATTGTTTGTTCCCGTAAAAATTGTTGTGTGCTAATTTAAAAGGATACCACTGGAACACGCAGACATTAGTTTAGGGGGCGATTATTAAACATATTGGCGGTCTGTGGCAAAATGGTCAATCCGTTTGCTTTGAAATTTTTGAAGTCGTGGATTCGAATCTGGACAGCGTCGTTCGGTTTACAGGAAGTTTTTTCCAGAAATCCATAGTACTGTTGCTGGAATAACGGAGTTCATGCTCTCAGGAACCCTTATTAGTGCTACAGAGTTGGTGCACTGCTGCTGAGATCTTCCTGTGTAAGAAATAGATCGGAACACACATGGTTATTCACCGGAATGCAATGATGATGGTTCTATCAATCAATCAATCAATCAAATGTTGATTATATCCTTCCTTGTAAAAGTTGATTAGGTCCCTGTAAAAGTTGATTATGTCCCTGTAAAAGTTGATTACGTCCCTGTAAAAGTTGATTACGTCTTTGTAAAAGTTGATTGTGTCCCTTTAAATGTTGATTTTGTCCCTGTAAAAGTTGATTATGTCCCTATAAAGTTGATTACGTCCCTGGAAATGTTGATTATATGCTTGTATATGAATTTGTATGAATCCACAGATCCTGAACCACGGCACAACAATTATACAATGGGACGAAGACGGTGGTAGATCTGCTCTTTGTGTACTTTATCTAGAAGCAGACAACTCCACCCTAACATGGTGTCGTCCTGGGTGGAGTGCTCTCAGGGGAGTTACCTCTCCACCAGACTTCACATTGCACTCAGACCAATCCCATGCCTCGCTTCGGATTCTAAGTGCCCGTTATTCCAGTGGAAGTGAAGACAATTATAGCTCTCTAGAGGAGGGTTATCTGGATGTAATGCACATTAAGGAAGTCTATTTGGGGGACGAGTCTGTTGATCTTTCCTCTATAACTAAAAGGCATGGTTTAGAAATCGGTGATTCAGAACACAGATGCATAACAATTGTCCATGGAAGCAGTATGTCAGCTAATCATAAACTCTGGTTTATTGGACCTAAGGGAGTGACCCTATCTTGGTACCGAGGCTTGAGCAAACTTCGAATGGCTACGGTGAGACTCAAGAATCAAATGGATAAAAGAGTTCAGTGGTTGAAACAACAGTACCTTCAGCTGCACTATGAGGGAGAAAAGTGTCAAGGACCGACACCTGCTGAAGCTATCAAGGTAAGCTGAAGGGAACTGTGGTTGTTTATGGTTTGATTCTTGCTTGATTTTGTCATTGTTTGTTGTTGTGACAATTACCATGCATGACTGACTATAAGTATTATTCTTAATACTGAACAATATAATCTTTCTCATCCATTTTCTCTTCTTTTCTATCTTTCTTCTTCTTTTCTATAATTATATTTTGTCTCACAGTATTATGATAAGAAGAAATTTCTAGAACGGGCATTTGTGTGCATTTCATAAACAGTGTTTTTTGTCGTGCTTGTTATCTCGGAGATCCACATTTTGCGTGGATGGTCTCTGATTATTTCATTTGCATTAAATTTGATTTCCTCATTGTTTCTTTTCTATTGCACTTTTTGTACCCAGAGTTAGTGTTTCTGACAAATACATTTAATTGTCTATGTTCTTTGATCTAATTCATTTTTCTAATATTGTTTCTCAATTTCTCCTAGTTACAAAAATGTCAACTGAAATATTTCATATGTTTTTGTTTCTTTGCTTAAGAAACCGACACTTATCAGAAACAAAATTCTTTATTAGTTTTTAAATATAGTTCATTTTTTAGAGTGCTCACATTAAGTTATACTTAATGTAAATACATCTCTATATTTATAAATAGGGAAATTAAGGTTAATTAAGTCGAGACACGTACATTTCAACATAGAATCTTTTTATGGTTGTACCAGGGGGTGTTAGTGATACAAATTTAAAAAGAAATAACTACTAGAGAAGGGTTAGATCTCTCTATGTACATATTTCATTGTGGGATCTCATGATTCTCTCTGTGTAACATGTATAAGTAAAGATGGCTTCACATCATTTCCAACATTGTCATTTTAAAAACGTCTGCAGTAATACCAATCATATTTTAAATAAGGAAATTAAAATTTTATTTTTAAAAATTAAAAGCTGAATGTAAATGTCCTGATGTGTATTAATAATTAGCAATACGGAAATGGTATAAGAGCTATGTGTCATAATGTCAGTCCAATGCGGAATGGAATATACCGTTCAGGTAACTTGTATTTTGAAACTATGACAACAGAACACATCAAACAAATACTAGACTAGTATTTATCGCAAGGGGCCATCTTTGTAAATATTCTCTTTTCATATATTTTTCCCTTTCCAATATGGGGTTACTATCCTAACTTGTCTATTATAAATAGGTTATTGAATGGACATCACAGAACATATTGGACTCACTCAAAGTTGATCACTGTCCCCCGAAAAATGTCGATGAGTAGACATGCTGATGGTTCCTGTGGCTGGCTAGTTAAACACACTTCTTATTATCTCTCCCCCAGGGATTGACGTTTGTTAAGTTAATAATACACTGCGCTAGTACATACGTGCCGTAGATACTCCGGGGCTCGAGGCTAGCTTGGGCCAACAGTTTTCGGTGGGCACACGGTTGGACTCTCAGGGGTCTTTGTGGCGTAGAGTGTAGTTGCTCGTCTCTCGTACCAAAGGTACCAGGTTCTCTCCCTCGTGGAGCAATCTGAATATTTTTCCATAGATCTCTGATCTCAGTGTAGGTGAGCTCGAGTTTCTAGTCCTATCGGAGACGGACGATAAAACGTAGGTCCCGTATTCAATTTGTGCACGTAATAGAACCCTTGTCAGTTCAAAATCGAGAATAGCAGGCTGGAAAGCCGCTGCCCGGGCAAAGTTCATTAGAAAAGATTTAAAATAAAATTCCTACAAAATGTCTTTACCATTTTCTAAAATTACATCGGGACCTCGCCGGTGCTACAGAGTTGCGGTACCTTATTCTTGGTTTAGAAATAGTTTGTGGTCAGATTTATTAATAATCTGGCGAAACTTATTCCTACGAAATTGCACTAAAGAACTGTTTGAAATAGAAATATCTCTAGAATTTGGCAAATATTATTTTGTTCATCGTTAGCTCTAGAATAACCAATTACTAACTACTCTATGTGATTTTCTAATTTAAGCCAATAAGCTTATGTTGTGCTGCTATGCTACCGCGAAACTGCAATATTTGCTATATCCGTTTCCGGTTTAACAAGAACAACATATTTTCTGCAGTTTCGCTTTTTTATATTTACATGTCAGATATTACCTGAGAGTCGTGGGAAGAGAGTTATGTTATGTTATGTTATGCGATCGACGTCATGGCACATTGGGCATTCCCATACATGCTCTGTCCTCCGCTGCAGCAGCCATCCTAAAGTCCATTTGCTCACAGTACCCATGAGAAGTTGATTACTATATTTTCTCTCTCTACCACGAAGACGACACTGTCTGGCATGTCCACACTTAACGTCTAATTCTCGAACTCGTTCCAGTGTCTGAGACGTGCCATGTCACATAATTGAGAGCGTACCGCATTGATGATATCGGCTCTGTCCATACTTCTGCCCGTTTGAGTCGGGGCATTGTTTTCAAGAAAGTTTGCACGCTCGTTACCCTGCACTCCAGCATGTCCAGGTGTGTACAGCCAAGTCATTTTCTTGAGATGTGATCTCCGAATGCTGTCCACCCATTCCACACTCATACTTCCTGATTCAATCAGTTGAAGCATATTCATCGAGTCTGATATGATGATCGTATGGGTAACCTGTTGCTCAGCCACCCATGACAGAGCCCTGGAGGCAGCAGTGATCTCCATAGTCATGCTCGATGTCGTTGTCTCGAAAGCGCCGCAGTCCTCATAAAGTGTGCGACCATTTCGCTGTGCTGAATAAGCCCACGATGATCTGGTTCCGCGTCTTACAGAGCCATCGGTGTAGATAATGATATCACCTGGATGGGAGTGCTCATCCACGAGTGCAAGAATCTCCGCATTGACGACGCCCGGGGCCCATTTACTACAGCGTCTCCCAAGTGTACTGACAACCATGGTGTAAGTAGTCAGGTGGGAAGAGAGTGGTTGGGGAATGCAATGCTCATAGAATATGTAGCATAGCACAGTGACTTACATGTTAATGAGAAACTGCATTCAAATAGTTATACGGTGTTTCTTTTTTGATACTCTTTCTTACATGCTACTTTGTTTCTGATTAAACTTAGTGTCACAACATAACATTCATGCATCTAGTACAATATGTCATGTTTTCTTTATTGTATGTCACACACACGCGCACACACATGTATCAATATGTGATGTGTAATATATATAAATATATATATATATATATATATATATATATATATATATATATATATATATATATATATATATATATATATACCTCCATGCTGACCTAAAAGCTCCATGTCGCGTGACTGTCGCATTATACCCCGCATTTAATTTGCCAATTGTTATTTTTAAACTTCACGGAATTCAATTGTATCAGGTTTTACTGGTAATCGAAATGAGGGACAGTTTATGTGGGCTCGGAAGATCACGGAAGATCAGCGTAAAAGGATAACAAATGTACTTTAAAAGTAGTGAAATATTACAACTAGATTTAAATTGAATTCAACTTTCACGGGAATTATGTTGTATCAGGTTTAAAAAGGGTTTAAAAGCCGACGGATTGACTTCATTGCACCGGGTTTTACCCCATACGGCTCGATCCCTCTCAGCAGAAATGGCACGCCACCTGCCGATAGTATTGCACAAATCCCGAACTCCAGCAACAATCCTATGGGTCTCTGGAAAAAACTGCACTCGTGAATAGAATGGCTCTGTCCGGACTCGAACCCACGACCTTCGACTCACAAGGCAAAGGGCGTAACCACTTAGCCACAGAGATCCCCATATCAGGTTGTATCACGTTTTACTGGCAATTGAAATGAGGGACATTTTAAATTGTTATTTGTCAGCTTTCACGGGAACGCGAATTCTGTTGTATCTGATTTTACTGGCCGATGCATCGAGAGAAAACGTATTGTTTTTAATGGGGAAGAAGCCGATTTTGAAGCAACGTGTCATGTTTCTTTAAGGGACTTTACAAATAGATTTAAACTAAATTCCCTGTGCAAAGAACGGGTAAACTGCTAGTATATATATATATATATATATATATATATATATATTCCCAAAATATGTGTTTCAGAATAACAGTATGATTGTTTTTTTCGTAATCTATATATTTTTTTTTAAAACGTTATAGTCAGGATTAAGTTTTCGTAGGTTATATTTTTATAAACGTTACATGGGCAATGTCGGCATTCCAAAACAAATGTTGTTCTGTGAAATTTCGGAGGGGAGGAGGCACCAAGGCAGACCACCGCTCAGATATAAAGATGTCTGCAAGGCCTTAATGAATAACTTTTCTATCGGTCCCAGCAAATGGGAAAACTGGCTGATGATCGAGATATATGGAAAATAACATTGCGCAAGGTGCAGAATCTTTTGAAAAGATACTTAGGGACGAGCTGAACGATAAGAGAGAAAAGCGAAAACTCAGAAGTTGTCACAGTGCAACACTTGCCAATTGACAGTCTGTAAAGACAAAGGTATATATATATATATATATATATATATATATATATATATATATATATATTGATATATATATATACAACTAATGTTACCTTAATATTACTATTAGTATTACAATTGTGTCATGGCGCCCGTGCCATGACATTCATTAGACAGATGCACTTCAGTATATACAAAACGTTGGATAACACTGACCTATATGGTGCAGAGACCAGATCCTCCAGGATGTATGTAAATGCCAATCTAATTTATGTATTTATTCATGTTGTGTCTTCCCTCACCAGTCAACCATTAGTCAGTTTGGGATGAAACGGGTGGCAGTATACATCCTTGCTTGACCCCCATGCTGACCTAAGTTCTCCATGTCGCGTGACTGTCGCATAATACCCCGCATATAAATTGTATATATCAAATGCGTTGATCATATTCATCATTTACTGCGGTGTACCATAATGACATCAGAGCATGCATACACACAGATACATATCAATCTGTTCATTCTTTTCTTTAATACTGTTTTGCCTCACAGCGTCAGGATAAGAAGAAATTTATAGAACGGATTTTTGCGTGCTCTTCATAAGTGGTGTCTTTCGTCGACTCTGTTATCTCTGAGGTCCCACTTTTGTGTGGCCGGTATTTTACTTTGTATTCACTGTATCGGCGTAACATTGCTCTTTGAAGCGCACTTTCTGTTGGTAATGGTTGGTTCTGCTTATGTGGCCGAACCATTTAATGTGTTTACTTAATGAAGTTCAGTACTGATGTTGTACCAACTGTTCTAGTGAATGTGTTGTTTCTTGATGAAGTTCTGTTCTGCTGGTGTACCAACTGTTCTAGTGAATGTGTTGTTTCTTAATGAAGTTCAGTAATGATGTTGTACCAACTGTTCTAGTGAATGTGTTGTTTCTTAATGAAGTTCAGTAATGATGTTGTACCAACTGTTCTAGTGAATGTGTTGTTTCTTAATGAAGTTCAGTAATGATGTTGTACCAACTGTTCTAGTGAATGTGTTGTATCTTAATGAAGTTCAGTAATGATGTTGTACCAACTGTTCTAGTGAATGTGTTGTTTCTTAATGAAGTTCTGTTCTGCTGTTGTACCAACTGTTCTAGTGAATTTGTTGTTTCTTGATGAAGTTCTGTTCTGCTGGTGTACCAACTGTTCTAGTGAATGTGTTGTTTCTTAATGAAGTTCAGTAATGATGTTGTACCAACTGTTCTAGTGAATGTGTTGTTTCTTAATGAAGTTCAGTAATGATGTTGTGCCAACTGTTCTAGTGAATGTGTTGTTTCTTAATGAAGTTCTGTTCTGCTGGTGTACCAACTGTTCTAGTGAATGTGTTGTTTCTTGATGAAGTTCTGTTCTGCTGGTGTACCAACTGTTCTAGTGAATGTGTTGTTTCTTGATGAAGTTCTGTTCTGCTGGTGTACCAACTGTTCTAGTGAATGTGTTGTTTCTTAATGAAGTTCAGTACTGCTGGTGTACCAACTGTTCTAGTGAATGTGTTGTTTCTTAATGAAGTTCAGTACTGATGTTGTACCAACTGTTCTAGTGAATGTGTTGTTTCTTAATGAAGTTCTGTTCTGCTGTTGTACCAACTGTTCTAGTGAATTTGTTGTTTCTTGATGAAGTTCTGTTCTGCTGTTGTACCAACTGTTCTAGTGAATTTGTTGTTTCTTGATGAAGTTCTGTTCTGCTGGTGTACCAACTGTTCTAGTGAATGTGTTGTTTCTTGATGTTCTGTTCTTCTGGTGTACCAACTGTTCTAGTGAATGTGTTGTTTCTTGATGTTCTGTTCTGCTGGTGTACCAACTGTTCTAGTGAATGTGTTGTTTCTTGATGTTCTGTTCTGCTGGTGTACCAACTGTTCTAGTGAATGTGTTGTTTCTTGATGTTCTGTTCTTCTGGTGTACCAACTGTTCTAGTGAATGTGTTGTTTCTTGATGTTCTGTTCTGCTGGTGTACCAACTGTTCTAGTGAATGTGTTGTTTGTTAATGAAGTTCAGTACTGGTGTTGTACCAATTGTTCTAGTGAATGTGTTGTTTCTTGATGAAGTTCTGTTCTGCTGGTGTACCAACTGTTCTAGTGAATGTGTTGTTTCTTGATGTTCTGTTCTGCTGGTGTACCAACTGTTCTAGTGAATGTGTTGTTTCTTAATGAAGTTCAGTAATGATGTTGTACCAACTGTTCTAGTGAATGTGTTGTTTCTTAATGAAGTTCAGTAATGATGTTGTACCAACTGTTCTAGTGAATGTGTTGTTTCTTAATGAAGTTCAGTACTGATGTTGTACCAACTGTTCTAGTGAATGTGTTGTTTCTTAATGATGTTCTGTTCTGCTGGTGTACCAACTGTTCTAGTGAATGTGTTGTTTCTTAATGATGTTCAGTACTGGTGTTGTACCAACTGTTCTAGTGAATGTGTTGTTTCTTGATGAAGTTCAGTAATGATGTTGTACCAACTGTTCTAGTGAATTTGTTGTTTCTTAATGAAGTTCTGTTCTGCTGGTGTACCAACTGTTCTAGTGAATGTGTTGTTTCTTAATGAAGTTCAGTACTGATGTTGTACCAACTGTTCTAGTGAATGTGTTGTTTCTTAATGAAGTTCAGTAATGGTGTTGTACCAACTGTTCTAGTGAATGTGTTGTTTCTTAATGAAGTTCAGTAATGATGTTGTACCAACTGTTCTAGTGAATGTGTTGTTTCTTGATGAAGTTCAGTATTGATGTTGTACCAACTGTTCTAGTGAATGTGTTGTTTCTTAATGAAGTTCAGTAATGATGTTGTACCAACTGTTCTAGTGAATGTGTTGTTTCTTGATGAAGTTCTGTTCTGCTGGTGTACCAACTGTTCTAGTGAATGTGTTGTTTGTTGATGAAGTTCTGTTCTGCTGGTGTACCAACTGTTCTAGTGAATGTGTTGTTTCTTAATGAAGTTCAGTAATGATGTTGTACCAACTGTTCTAGTGAATGTGTTGTTTCTTGATGAAGTTCAGTACTGATGTTGTACCAACTGTTCTAGTGAATGTGTTGTTTCTTGATGAAGTTCAGTACTGGTGTTGTACCAACTGTTCTAGTGAATGTGTTGTTTCTTAATGAAGTTCAGTAATGATGTTGTACCAACTGTTCTAGTGAATGTGTTGTTTCTTGATGAAGTTCAGTACTGATGTTGTACCAACTGTTCTAGTGAATGTGTTGTTTCTTGATGAAGTTCAGTACTGGTGTTGTACCAACTGTTCTAATGAATTTGTTGTTTCTTAATGAAGTTCTGTTCTGCTGGTGTACCAACTGTTCTAGTGAATGTGTTGTTTCTTGATGAAGTTCTGTTCTGCTGGTGTACCAACTGTTCTAGTGAATGTGTTGTTTCTTGATGTTCTGTTCTTCTGGTGTACCAACTGTTCTAGTGAATGTGTTGTTTCTTGATGTTCTGTTCTGCTGGTGTACCAACTGTTCTAGTGAATGTGTTGTTTCTTGATGAAGTTCAGTACTGATGTTGTGCCAACTGTTCTAACAAATGTATTATGTTTATCCCAGTTTAGTTTTTTATTCAAATATATTTTCTTGCATTATTGTTTTTTAAATGTTTTTTATTATCACAGTTATTACTAAATCTGGCTAGCGTTGTGTTATCGGCCTCTTAATATTTTATGAAGCCTCATCATGAGAGTTCATTATGTCCATTTCAGCATCGAGTGGACATAGCGACAGTTCTCAGATTACTCCAGATCACGTGACATTATTTTTAAATGTTGCAGCCTGCAAGACCTGGTTTATCGACCTGCTGAGTTCATGTCCAAGGACAATCTGTATTGATTTCCATCATATCGTTCCATACATAGAGCAGGCTTAACAATGTGGACAAATATGCAATAAGATATTTTAGACATCACAAGTAATAGGATTAAAATCGGTTTTCAAAAATAACATTGCAGTGAAGAAATTTACAAAAAAACAGAGTGGAAATGAAGTATTGACTGAGTTGTGGAGGCAAACAAGTAAATACAACATTGCTCCAGGTGGTGCAAATAAACACATGACTATGACATTTGCACTGCATTTTACAAACAGTTAAGTAAATGAAAACAAGAAATTCAAGGACTGTTTTGGAACTATGAAATATATGACAGTACGCTTAAACTGACTAATAAGAACTTGACAAAAGTAGTCGTTCAGAAAGATAGATAAGTGTCTATGTGTGTAAACTTATGTGAGAGAAATCAAATATATTTAGTTGGTGTAGTCCTCTGGGTTCTTTCCTTTTCGTTGCTCGGTCCTACGATTTCAGTCATTCTTTGCATATAGTAATTATCTGAACCAGTTTTTCTGCTTGTTCGCTGCTACTCTGGCTCTGGGCTATTCACTGTCTCTGTTTTTCAACGATCATCGCGATTTCATTTTTAAATGCCAACTTAGAAGCCTAGGGAAGCTACCCTAGTAAATAAAAAGCGTCGCAGAAATCGGATGTTCTGGCCTACTTGTAGGCGCATAACTAGCACAACGTAAATTGCTCTTATGTTCAGATCACATACAAATCACAAAGAGGGGTTTAACAGTAGTCGATATGGAGCATTCGAAGAAGAAGAACAATAAATGCCAACTATGTCTTCAAAACAAAGACAGCTTAATGAAGCCAAAATAAAAGATTGCAATCAATAGTTGAATGTGTCAGGCTGAACCACACAGGAGTAATCGTTAAAATACAATAACAAAGTCTGAAGTGAAACCGTCTGGTCACTGTGAAACTCTTGACATTAGTAGTTAAACACAGCCTCAATAGGAACCAATGGAACTGACTTTCAATAAATTGATGTGCTTAACCAGTCTTATCGTCCCTAGACCAGTACGCAGATTGTCTAAGATTTTCATTTAATTATAAATAACACAAAATAGTCGTGACTAATATAGAGTAAAAAAAAAGTAAAGGAATGCTTTTATACCATGCTGTATATTGGGTAATACGGTGTTAGGCACGTATTTTTCATTGACCATCGACACACGATGGGTGATGTGGCCAACATCACGCCGGCCGCCTTTACTTCCCGGTGCTCTGGCATCCTGGTACCCAATTGAGACTGGGTCGACCTGCGTGACTGATATATGTATATATTTATCTCATACCGTTTGCTATACGTTACATAAGGCCTGCAAGTAATTTCTCCACACTCTTCTGTCGTAGATGGACAACTCCCTCAATCTCTTCCATGGAATTGAGTATGATAGTTGTTGCCTCTCTCAGCAAAGTTGACTGATATATATATATATATATATATATATATATATATATATATATATATATATATATATATATAAATAGTTGTGATGTATATTGTACATATGACACTTGTCAGGTAATATAATATAAAAAATAATATAATTTAATATCCACCTGTTATACTTAGAATTAAACAAATAATTATTTTGATAAAATTTGGCCTGTGGATTGTGGCAGGGCCATTACGAATCAGGACTGTTTGATTCTGGACACGACTTTGCTAGCGCATGTCCATCTTGTTTGGTCGGGTATTTTCCGGTTTCGTTTGCCGAGCCACTGAGTTAGTGCTTGAGCAACGCTGTGAGCTATGAATATTACATTGAATGCTTTTTTGCTGTGTCAACAGTGTGTTTGTTGTGGGTATTCAGAAAATGGCGGACAGCGGTTATGACGAACCGGCCCAGTCTGCCGTATCCAGTGATATTGCGTGTGCAGAAAGCTGGATTTTGTCGTGATTGATGTTCCCGTTGACATGAATTGTAATTTAAGTGATGAAAAGTTTTCTGTTGACACTTTAGCGACGTCCATATGCATTTATGCGGTGCATCTTGTTTTTTTTGTGGCGGTACAGTTGTTTCTGTATCAATTGTTTGATTGGCCATTGACTGGGTCATGCGAAAATGTTGCAGGGCGAAACTGGCATCGATTGGGTAGAAAATAGTCAACTAGAAGATTTGGATTTTGCAGATGATATTGCCTTGTTAAGTAGAAACAACCAAGATATGCAAAAAAAAACAGACAACTTGTCATCTATAGCATCAAAAGTTGGACTGCAGATAAGCTATGAAAAAACAAATATAATGAAGACACCTATGGCAAGTAATGCAGATATCACACTGGAATCTAAAATGATTAAAATAACAGAGCAATTCACCTATTTAGGTAGCAGTTTTGATTGCACAAGAAATGTTAAAAAATAAATTATGATACGAATTGGCAAAGCAACATCAGCTTTTAAAAGTCTAAATAAAATATGGAACTGCAAGCTATATAGTATTAAAACTAAATTACGAATTTTCAATTCAAATGGTGTATCAATCCTAACATATGCTAGCGAGAGTTGGAAAATGACTAAAGATATAGAAAGCAAGTTGAATGCATTTGAAAATAGATGTCTGCGAAAAATAATGAATATAAAATGGAACAAATTCAGAAGGGATGAAATCAGAGACATGTCTGGTCAACCACTAGTGACAACTGTTATAAGAAAGAAAAGATGGAGATATGTTGGGCACACCTTGAGGAGAAATGATCAACGAATATCAAAGCAGACAGTGAAGTGTGATGCAAAGGGTTCAAGAAAGAGAGGTCGACCTAAGGAGACCCTGAAACGAACTTTGCTGAGAGAGGCAGGAAATATCGGTCTCAGTTCCATGGAGGAAATTGAGCGAGTTGCCCAGGATAGAGCGTTATGGAGAAATTACTTGCAGGCCCTATGTAACGTATAATGGTACGAGAGGAATTATTATATTATTATTATTACAGTTGTTTCATTCTGGAATTAGTTCACACAATCAGGAGACAGTTGTTAGCATTTCGTGTGATTTTCGTTGGCACTGGAACGAAGCAATTATGTGGTGACCCGTTGCAGCGAAGTTAGAACCATACATATGAACTATGAAATAATTAATAACATTTAAACAAATAATTAATTAAAATTAAATAGGTAAGTGATGAAGCGTCTTGATAGGTACTTATTCGAACATCGTGTTCCACCCATGTGTTGTCGGAGCTGCAAGGGAGCAAAGAATAGTAACATTGCGACCTACAAGGCTTGTCGTAAAAGGCGACTTCTTCTTTGCGTTCGTTCTTTACGACCAATTTTAATCACTCTGTGATATGTTTGATCTTTGCCAAGAACGTGTACATGTTGCACATTGGTTTGGTAGGCCCCTAAACGCATATATTTCTACACGTGTAGGACATGTACATCCGATTTCAGCTAAACCTCATTAGTCGCCTCTTACGACATGCGTGTCAGGTAACAGTGGTTCTATTCTTTACACCCCAAATGTGGGCTCCTGTAACCACTCGGACGGTAAGAGGCGACTGAGGTAGGGACCTAGGGAAGCTATCCTAGTAAATAAAAATTGTCACATAAATCGGATGTGCTGGCCGACTTGTAGGCGCTTAACTGGCACAACGTGCAATCGCACTTAGGCTCAGATCACATACAAATCACAAAGAGTAGTTAACAAGTCGATATGAAGCATTCGAAGAAGAAGAAGGAGAACATTGTGTACGATTTATTTTCCCAAATCGTCGAGTCTTATTGATTTATCCACGTTTAATTGTTAGCTCTTGACTTTCTAAAGTTTCTCCAGCTGGTTTATAATAGTCAGTACTTTCTGTTTTAATTTTTCGTGATTTTTCTTAAATATATATGGAGTCTGCTGTACATGTCTAATTTATATAGGTATCTTTTGCTTACTTTACCGTGTTACTCTTAGTCAACCTTCGGACCGCCCTCAACTATTATATTGCATAAGGATGTTGGTAAAATAGATATGCATAATAACAAAATAATGTAGTTTTACCAAATATCTAAAAAAAAAAAAAAAAAGACAACAGCATGTCTGTACTTTGAAAAACTGCATTCATTCGTTTTTACGTCATTCGCCTTGTTTTAATTATAGTTTTACTGCGGTGTTTATGGCAAAGTATCCCTTATTTCCTGGTTTTATTCTAGACTTTCATCTCTTACCTTATTATATTGAATATATTGAAGTTCGTGCCCAAGTACTTAGATATTTCTAGTCATTTGATTTTCATATTATCTTCTAGCATGTATTTAGCTTCCATTTTCCATCTTTCGTCATTTTCATAAGTTCTGTGTCATCTTGTCTTGATATCTGGCTCCATTTTCTTCCACTGATTCTATTTAGTATTTGAATGTTTTCATGTCTTCATATTCATTATCTCCTACCACATCTGTGGCATCTGTATAGCCAAATATTCTTGCTGTTTCGTCTTTGGCACCATCTTCATGTACCTTCTTTTTTTATTTTTTCCAGAGCTATGTTAAAAATTACTGGGGCAGGGCAGAGTACTCATCATTTTGCTTTAAATATGTCCTTGTTTGAAATCGGTTTGATTTTCTGCCTTTATGTATAACTATGTTACGTCTATCACCCATACATAATCGAGTCATAATGATTATTTGTCTGGTATTGCAAATTCCTTTCTGATATTTCACAGCGTGTTCGTATATATATATATATATACTATATTAAATGCTTTTCTGAAATCCACAGATATAGCATGTATTTATTTTTAATGCTCCCAGTTTTTCTCAACTATTTGTCCCAGAGTAAATATCAGGTTTATAGTTGATTTGTTCTATCTGAAACCTTGCTTGGTAGTCACTTAAGATATCTTCTGCGTACATTTCGTATTTTATTCAGTATTAGAGCATCAAGAAATTAAGGTTTTTCGGGAACATAATGTGAAGAGGAAGTTTGGAACATTTAGTGACAGCAGGTAAAATTTAGGGAAAGAGATATTCGGGAAGACAGAGGGAGAAGATGTTGGAATGTATGACACCGTGTTTCAACAAAGATCGACGTCAGAACTTATTAACTGCACCAAGGAGAGAGAATTGTAGAGAGACATGGTCGCCTACTCCGGCAGGCATGACGCTTGATTGATTGATTAGAACTGATAATATTTTGTAACTCATAGATAATAGCGATATACCTTTATAGTTTTCACATTTATTCTAATACCCTTTCTTGAAGAAGCTAAACATTAGTACTTCTTTCCATTTATCTAGACGTTTCTCTGATCTATCAATTTTCTTTAATATTATTCATAAATCTCCTTGTGCACTGTCTGAATACTTTCATTTAAACGAGCAGCAGACATTGGGGTGTTTTATTATGTTTAATCTGTTTTATTTCATACATTATTTCATCAAAACCAGATTCTTAAACAATTGGTTCACACAGTGACGGCTCGTGATCATTTTTGTTGGTGGGGCCAGACATTTTTCCTGAAAAATCATGATTTTTTTTTTCTATATTTTAATTTATAAAATAATAAAAACACGTCATACATTATTTTTAGGGGGACCCGACCCCCCTATCCCTTAATGACGAGCCGCCACTGGGTTCACATGTTACGATACTCGTAGTATCTCTTCTTTAGGGAACGTGTTTCTACCAGCATTATAAAGAACGTTTTGACCGAACTTTGCTTGAATTACATTGAGAAAAAATAGTGGAGTGGTTCCATCAATTAATAAAAATGCAATCTAACTTCATTGAATACAGAGTCTTCTACAACATAATATCAGGAAAGAAGACGAGATGAAGACCACGAAAAAGATGGATGGACAAGCAAAATTATGTCGAAAAGCAAAAATAACTATCACTCAAGCCACTAGAGCAGTAGAATACAAAAAACAGACAATAAAACTTGAAATAGATAACGAAACTTGGCAATAACGCGTTAACAATGTGACGACATAGAAGAAGAAGAAGATGTTTAGTTGGACGATGTTCACAATTTATCAATTCTCTCACATATTCTTTCCATCTGTGACATATTTCTTCTCTGTTTTAATCATGTTCCATCAGGTATCTCTTATACTATACATACCTTGCTTTATTGCTTGAAGTTCTTTATGAAACCTTCGTTTCATTATTTTTCTAAGTGGTTAGCTTTGCGTTAACATTGTTGTTCATGTATTCACATTTTTTTTCTTCTTGTCTGACAGTTTTGTAGCTTCTTTATATTCTACTCTATAACTTTTAAAAAAAAAATAAGTTGTATTGTTTATGTTATTCAACCAGTTATCTTGTTTTTTTCCTCTTTAATACTTCTTCCTTGTAGCTTTCATTGAACCACCATTTTCTGCTTTTTTGTAATTGTTAATCCTAGTCATTCTCTGCAGCTGTTTTAATGCATTTTTAATGTTTGTCCATATTTGATCTTTGCTGTCTTATGCAACTTATGAAGTCTCAATTTTTTTTATATTTCTTCCACAAACTTTACCTTGATCTGTTCTATTTTTAATAGTTTTCTTTTAAATGCTTGTTTTGATAATTGTATTTTAATATAAAATGATCTCTTAAGTTGTATCTTCATTTTTATCACAATCAGGAAGGGCTTTCTGTGACACAAAGCTAGTCTATAACTTCTGATCTGTTGTATACGTCTTGCATCTTTATTGTTTATTATTGGTCTATTTGATTCTGTGTTTTCTTATTGAATTATTCTCATTTTGTTCATGTATGTTTTTTGTTCTTCTTCTTCTTTGCGTTCGTTCTTTACAACTAATTTTAATCACTCTTTGTGATTTGTTTGATCTTTGCCAAAAACGTGTATACGTTCCACAATGGTTTGGTAGGCCTCTAAACGCATAGACTTCTACACGTTTAGGACACATGCATCAGATTTCAGCCAAACCTCCTTAGTCGCCTCTTACGACATGCGTGGCAATTAACAGTGGTTCTATTCTTTACACCTCAAATTTGGGCCCCGGTAACTACTCGGGCGATGCATTTTGTTAAATGTGGTGCTGTTTATCTGAATTCCTGTGTCTACTGCTATGTTATTGATCACGTACTAGACTACTGGAAATGTAAGCGATCAACGCTCACGAAATAAAAGCACACACAAGCTCCCTACATTTCCCACCCAACATTTCTATAAAGAAGTAAATGGTGGAAGAGAAGAAGAAGAACTGCTAGGTTGATTACTGACCATCCATCATTACTTGACCATACATGTAATCTTTCCATTTCTGTTACGTGCCTTTAAGTGTATTCTCTGCTGATGTTTTCCGTTGATATCTCTTAGTAAAATCAATTTATCCTTGTGGATGTCTTATCTATCACATTTTCACGTTTGTTGTACAACTCTTCCATAATATCATCTTTATTGATTGATTGATTGATTGATTTATTTATTGCTAGAACCATCATCATTGTACTTCCGTGAGTAACCATATGTGCTCCGATCTCTTTCTTACACAGGAAGATCTCAGCTGCAATACACGAACTCCGTAGCACCGGCGTGGGTCCCCGATGTAATTTTAAAGTTGGTCAAGATATTTTTGTAGGAATTTTGTTTTTAATCTTTTCTCGTGAGTATCGTCTAGGTAGCGGTTTTGCAGCCTGCTCTTCTCGATTTTGAACTGCCAAGTGTTCTTTTACGTGCCCAAATTGAACACGGCACCTACGTTTTGCCATCCCTCTCCGATAGGACTAGGAACTCGATCTCACCTACACTGAGATCAGAGATCTCTGAAAAAGTATCCAGATAGCTCCACGAGGGATCGAACTTGGTACCTTTGACACGAGAGACGAACACCAAACCTCTACGCCACAGATACCCCAATCATCTTCTTGATCTTATGTCAGTGTGCATGATCAAGCTCTACCTAACTCTAAATATAATTTCTTATAGTTAAAAATATACTTTTTTGTGGAAGCAATTTGAAGAAACTTCTCAGACTTCATGAAGTTAAAAATTAACTTTTTTGTGGAAACAATTTGAAGAAACTTCTCAGACTTCATGAAGTTAAAAATAGACTTTTTTGTGGAAGCAATTTGAAGAAACTTCTCAGACTTCATGAAGTTAAAAATAGACTTTTTTGTGGAAGCAATTTGAAGAAACTTCTCAGACTTCATGAAGTTAAAAATATACTTTTTTGTGGAAGCAATTTGAAGAAACTTCTCAGACTCCATGAAGTTAAAAAAGAACTTGCTTACATCCAATTATAGAATTTAGATATCATCAAACAATACGGAATATCCAATGAGACGTCTAGAAGATATAGGAAGAAAGAATTCGAGCATTATCGAATTTTGTTGCTTCTGTTCATGATAAGGTTGATGTATTGGCATAACACTAGTTCTGTGATCGGAAAAATCAATTTTTCTAACCTAGTTCTGAAGAATCCAACAAGATGACCTGAGTAATGTCTTCTTGTTCGTTATGATTTATAACAGTTGAAATAATAAACGGTTTTATAGACATGAAATGCTCTCTAAGGTAAATATATATATATATATGGAAACAGATTGAAGACACTGTACAGCCTGATTGAAAGATTGAAATTGGGTTTAAATTTGAGCACAGTGGGCGTGAGATGGTTAATGCAGTGGGGAAGAAAGCGTATATGCGGATTTGTTCAATATGCAAGGAATTTGAGTATCTGTAGATTTAACTAGATAACGTTGAGGACACATTAAATGAGGTGTGGGTTGTGAGATTTAGAAAACGTGGAAATCTCATAGAATGCGAGTAAACGTTTGTTTACTTCAGTTAACCTTCATAATTCTACGTGCACAACATAGATTATAACAAGAACAAGGTTGGACACAATCTTTCTACACACATTATGCTATCGCGCCATACCTGGACGATGATATCAAAGGATAGAAGGAAACCATCACACTGTAACATAAGTGGAAACGAACACGCAGACAAACTAGCAAAAGAAGGCGGGCGATTACCTCAGACTGATCTCGAGATCAGTTATGAGGAAGCCAGAACAACCATCGACTGGCACTATAGAGATAAATGGACAAAAGACCATCCTCAGCACGACAACAGCGACGGATACTATGGTCTGTCTCGTAGCGAACAAGTTGCCATACTTCGCCTCCGTACCGGCCACAACAAACTCCTCGCCCACATGTTTAACAAATTTAAAATTGGCACAACTAGCCTGTGCCCTTGCAAAAAGGCGGACATGACGGCAGAGCATGTTCTGCAAGATTGTCAACTGATAGCAGGCATAAGAAAAGAATTCTGGCCTCAAAACACAGAGCTTCGCGAGAAGCTGTACGGAGGAACGGAGTCCCTTAAAAACACGGTAAAATTCATGATAAAAGTTGGTTCATCAGTTTAGGCAGGGATCGCACAAGAGAGAGAGATAGAGAGAGAGAAGGAAACTAGTCACGACAGAGATGAAGTGTCTACGCAGAATGATGGGGGTAAGGAGAAGAGATCGGTTGAGAAATGAAGACATCAGGGGAAAAAAGTGTGTACAACAGCAGTACTGAACTTCATCAATAAAGTGCACCTCAAAGAGCAATGTTGATATGATACAATGGATACAAAGCAAAAGTCCGGCCACGCAAAATGTCAACCTCAGAGATAACAGAGGCAATGAAGACACTATTTATGAAGATGCACACAAGGGCTCGTTCTATAAATCTCTTATTACCCTGACGTTGTGACGTAAAACAGGATGGAAGAAAATAAAAAAGTTAACTTTTCCCTAAATATTTGTTCAACTCTTATCTTCAGTTGACAAGAAAGAAAATAAAATCTAGTGATATATTTTCCTGTTTTTGTGTCTCAAGTCTTCAAGTGATTGCGTAACGTGCATGGTGGTATGCTTTCATTTCACGACATATACAACAGAATCTCCACATTAGCCTACATTATCGTGGTTGGAGTACTGAACAACTTCATCAAGAAACAGCAAATTAAATGATTTGGCCACATAAGCAGGTTGCTAACAGACAGTGAGCCTCAAAGAGCGAAGCTACTCCGATACAGTATATACAAAGTAAAAGTAAAAAAAATTGCGTGTTGGGCCGCTGGACGCTGCTGGATTTGCTGAGGTGGAGATCGGAACACCTATGGACATGTCCGGAGTGCTATGATGATAGTCCTCATATAATTGATAACTGGTACAAAGTAAAAGGCTGTCTACGCAAAAAGGGACCTCGAAAATGACTGGTGCGGTGAAAAGAACACTTTATGAAGCGCACACAAAAGCCCATTCTAGAAATATATTCTAGAAATCTCCTGACGCTGGGATGCAAAACAGGATTAGTGAACAGAAAAAACAATCGTGACTCGAGGGTTTGTTTGTCTTGGCTTTTCAGTTATGCCGTCATGAGTCTTAACTCCTGACAGGTCAAACCAAGCCGAACAGACTAAAAGTGAAAGGCCAGATCAAAGGGCTGGAAGCAGGATAAGGTGACAGTGCAGAACCCACCGGCGAGTACTAAATGATCTAGCTGCAACCAACCCATCTTCCAGCTATGCAACTAATAGCAGTCCTCTCTCTTCCCTGAGGATGGTATCATTTTCTTGGCCTATCGCCTACTTCTATGACATTTCCCCAAATATGTGATGATTAAACTATAATGTCCAGAGAGCACAACTAATTATTATACGCACTTAAACACACAGACAGATGACATATTGAAATAGATCACCAGTATACACCATGCACACTGAACATGAGTGTACAAGTGAGCACTTTTTTCTGTTTTTATATTAAAGTGTTCCTTTTCTTTGAACGTTCCATATCGACCACTTGTTTATCACTCTTTGTGATTTATATGTGATCTGAGCCTAAGATCGATTGTTGTTCTAGTTAGGCGCCTACAAGTAGGCCAGCACATCGGATTTATGCGATGCTTTTTATTTACTAGGTAGCTGCCTAAGTCCTACATCAGTTGCCTCTTACGACATGTCTCGTAGATCGCAGTGGTACTATTCTTTGTTTTCCTTGCGGACCTTGACACCACACGGAAGTTTAAAGTGTTCAAGTGTCCCCTATCTTAAGTTACAAAATATACTGGGATTTCTGCAGGGCAACACTCCTCCGTCAATACCCACTAAGATCGTTAGCTGCATGTGTCTGATGGGGGTCGATCGATCGCAACCTTAAGTGCATCTTTTATGAATGATTATGGACGATTTCCATGAGATGAACTTTAAAAACGACACTTCCTTCGCGACAAGGACGTCTGCAAATTAGATTGAAATGCGTTGTACATGAATACATCAAACTGGGAAGAGTTTGAGTAGGTCCAGCTGGAAGCAGGTCATGAATGTTGACCGGTCTAAGAAAATTGAAATTCAGACTCTGGCAGTTCGCTGATACCATACGTTCCAGAAAAAAGTAACAACTGATATAACACCACCCTTTCTCTATCTCAATTTCTCTCGAGACCAGCAGGATGCCATCTACCTACAAAATTATTACTCGAGTGCAGCAGACAAAAGCCGCAAAAATGGTTTCCCGCTCCCCATGTTTAAATGAGAAAAGTAATCGAATGTGAGTTTCTTTGCAGTCACTATCACTTAGAATTACCAAATAATTCAATCTTTCTTGAATCGATGTCCACATTTCAACACGCAATGTACAACAATACAAGCAACTAGTGGTATCGATACCACGGATGGTGTTTAATGCAAGCGGTAAGCGCACCGCGCTTGGACATCACAGTGTGCGTCATGAAGCGTACTTGCTAATGGAAAGACTCACGACTTCGGGAAATCTTTAGCTTGTGTTTGCTATTTATTAACATCCTGTTTGCTGTAGTAACATGTTTACTGGGATAATTTGTAGTAAATTCACTATATAACAATACACTGGAGGTTACAAGCGTATGTTCACGATTCCTGTAGAGTTAGTGGGAGATTCTAACTTTTACCCAATCTACAGGTGGAGAGTTTGATCTTCATTTTGTAAGTTGACCACTTGTTGAGAGCTTTTCAACTGTTTGTCTTGTTTGATTTTGTGGGGGATTAAATCTGATGCACGCATATTTCAACATAGTAATGACGACATTATTAGTGTTATCAAGACGTATTGATCAATATAGTAATGACGACATTATTAGTGTTAGTTATATCAAGACGTATTGATCAACTAACATATAAGAAAAGATTCCTTGCAGATACACTCAAGTTTTAAACTGTAACCTTTTAAATTGTAAATTATGCAGTATTTACACACGGGCGACCACCATGTTGCCGATGTAAGACATTTTGTTGTGTGTCTAGCTTAAGATAATCTGGTACAATTTTATGTCGTTCAAGATTTAAGTTGAAAGCTGCGATAGCATAGTCGTCAGTGATCTTCTTTTCATTAGCAAGTGGTGTCAGAATCAAATTCGCCAGTTGGAGTACACTTTTTCCCCAATTTTTAACGCCTCTCAGGTCGACCCAGCTTCAGTTGGGTACCAGAGAAACACTAGGTAGAGAAGGCGGCGGCGTGATGTTGACAACATCACTCATCATGTACCGTTGGTCACAGCACAATATATTGCCCGAGTGGTTACCGGGGCCCAAATTTGGGGTGTAAAGAATAGAACCACTGTTACCTGCCACGCATGTCGTAAGAGGCGACTAAGGAGGTTTAGGTTGAAATCTGATGCATGTGTCCTAAACGTGTAGAAGTCTATGCGTTTAGGGCCAACCAAACCAATGTAGAACGTATACAAGTTCCTGGCAAAGATCAAATATCACAAAGAGTGATTAAAATTGATCGTAAAGAATGAACGCAAAGGAGAAGAAGAAGATAACACAATATCGTATTTTTCAATATACTCTATGGCGTAAAAATGATTTCTGTTAACTTTTTGTTATTTATCTATTTAGTAACTGCCTTATTAGTCTGTTATTTTCCCTTTTCTTCCTATTCCTCTTCCCTTCTAACATATATTGTTACTCCATGTTCCAATGCATATTCTTTGTCTTCGGCTGTTTAGTTTAAAACACGTTAACTATTTTTGACTTCTTTTCTTAGATCACCAATTCAGTTGTTTTGGCTATTTTGTATTTGGTTGTATTGCCGTACTAGTTTTACTACCCTCTTGTTTTTTAATGGAATTTACGTGTACAATTGTTACAACAGTAGCGATTTTCACGTCAACACAACTTCAAATGAGTAGAAGAGAGACGCTTGGAAGCAACAGTGACCAGTGTGATCTTGGCCATATTACTCACAGTGACAAGTAGGTCAAACAAATACGGACCTAACGTGTTTTTAAACAAAAGACCTCATGGTATGGCCTTTGACCATTGAGTTGTTCGTATATTTCGATTCCTCCCCGCCAATAATGGCTGGCGCATTCCGTTTCTGAGGACATGTTATTTAGCTTGTTCTCTAGACAGTTGCTGTCCCCTGCTGACGAGATATGTCTTTCCGGGGACCTCGTGGTATAAAAACGAGTTCCTTTACTTTTAACAAAAATTATATTCCATTAT
Organism: Arion vulgaris; assembly: GCA_020796225.1. NCBI lineage: Eukaryota > Metazoa > Mollusca > Gastropoda > Stylommatophora > Arionidae > Arion > Arion vulgaris. Next base: position 96,993,204 of record CM036753.1, on the reverse strand, counting down.
ATTTGACAAAAACAATATAAAACAAATTATTTGTATTATAGAAAAAGTGAATAACTGAACCTGTCTTTTAGGTTTTGATAAGCAAAGAAATTTTGATTCGATATTTTAATTGATATTCCGTATTCACAAATTGTGCAAAAAATGTGTGTTGCCTATCTATAGTTAAAGTTACTCTGTGACCTAGTACAACGACAGACTGAACACGTTATGAAATATATGCATTTTAAACCTAACTTAACTTATTCATTAACTCGGTAAAGAGTTGAAAATTGGGGTGTTGACCTACACATTTCTGCTGGAATAACAGACTAACAGACAATCAGTTTTATAATTAAGATTTGTCAGGTTAATTATTTTTTCTTATTTCTTCTCTTTTGTCTCTGTATATTTGTATATTGCACTTTCACATATGTTTATTATCACATGCTGATTGTACCTAGTCTCATAGTCACTTACATTGATGTGACTAACCATCGCAGTTCACTATCAGAAGACAAATATCCACCAGCTTGTATTGTCCCCTAATCTTTTCGTTTGTCGTCTCACTGTTACCGGACTGTAGCCCAGTGTTGTGGTATTCTGTAGTTGTCTTACGATTTCCGGATAGCTTGAATGGTGGATTTATACATATTTTTCAGGATTTAGACACTCCTTCTATTTTTCTTTTACTTGGTCTTCCTATCCGAGGTTTTCGCCCCGATGTTCTTATGTAAAAGGCGTTGTAGACAGTGCGATCTTGCTTCACTCTTACTAGGTGAAAACATATTTCGTTCATGCATGTTTTTACAGTGACTCAATGAGTATGCTCAGGAAGATTGAAACAGGCTAGGCTCATTGAGACAATGATTAGAGTTGATGAGGAGGTCTAGGCTAACACAAATCAGTTTTATTTTTGTGCCAGGGCATTCAGGTGTAAGGGGAAATGAAAGCGCCAACAGGCTTGCAGGTATGGCTTGCAGGTATGGCTTGCAGGTATGGCTTGCAGGTATGGCTTGCAGGTATGGCTTGCAGGTATGGCTTGCAGGTATGGCTGCTGTAAAAAGCGGGCGATCAATGGAACAGGCTGATAATATAAATTCTCTAAGGGAGAAAGGACGTGTAAAAGGTTCAAGTAATAGTGGTGATTCTACAACACTTACCAGACTGCAAGAATTCCAAGTCAAGTGTGGTGTAGCTAGATAAGAACACTATTCTGGTAGCCAAAAGAAGAATAGTAAACCAACAAAAAAACCGGTGTCGATAGTTGCCACACGCTGAGAGACATACTGAGGAGGATATCGAAGCACTTATGGACTAATTGGTTCGATGTGCAATGTTGATGATCCGACGACTATACTAAATCTATTTTATTCTCTGTTTTTCAATGTAAATTAAGTTGGATCTTGTTCCAACCTTCTATCTAATGCCGGCATTTGTGACTCGTACTGTGCTGTTGACAACTTTTCGAAGATATTTATTTCACTGTGATTATTTTCTGTGTCTGCTCAGATTTGACGACAGGTCATCAGAGCTGGTAACACTAATCGCAGGGATCTCCACTGTCTCCTATTCTCGTTAGTGATTCAATACAAGCAAAGTGCATTAGCACTTACTGCGAGCTGGAGATGTAAAAGGGTCAAGAAGAACAGCTGTTTAATATGACGTTGGTTGAGTACACATACATTCACACATTAGTATATACTGAGCTACTCAATACATGAACAATTCAGAGAATATCCATCTGACAAGACTTGGTTGAAAGTTTAGCTTCAGCAACAGTTCTATTTTAGATTGTCTGGCATGGCTACGATAACAGAGGGAGATGCAATGGCTACGATAACAGAGGGAGATCCAATGGCTACGATAACAGAGGGAGATCCAATGGCTACGATAACAGAGGGAGATGCAATGGACCGAAATGACATTCTTAACGCACTGAGTGAACCTATTCGAACAGAAGAGTTTCAGGATTGTGAGTCCCACTCACTGACCAGACTGAGAGAGATTGGTGTCAAGATTGGTACCGCTCGACAAGAACGACATACCAAATATGCAAAGATATTGATTAATCAACATCGAATTGGCATGTTGTGCCGCTGAACGCTACTGGATTTGTTGAGGTGAACATCGGAGCACCTATGGACGTGTCCGGAGTGATATGATGATAGTCCTCTGACAACAGTTATATTAGTAAATCCTAGGAAGTGGCACAAGTAGAACTAGAACATGTACGGCTAGGACTAGTAGTGGCACAAGTAGGACTAGAAGATGTACGGCTAGGACTAGTAGTGGCACAAGTAGAACTAGAACATGTACGGCTAGGACTAGTAGTGGCACAAGTAGAACTAGATGATGTACGGCTAGGACTAGTAGTGGCACAAGTAGGACTAGAACATGTACGGCTAGGACTAGTAGTGGCACAAGTAGAACTAGAACATGTACGGCTAGGACTAGTAGTGGCACAAGTAGAACTAGAACATGTACGGCTAGGACTAGTAGTGGCACAAGTAGGACTAGAACATGTACGGCTAGGACTAGTAGTGGCACAAGTAGAACTATAAGATGTACGGCTAGGACTAGTAGTGGCACAAGTAGGACTAGAAGATGTACGGCTAGGACTAGTAGTGGAACAAGTAGAACTATAAGATGTACGGCTAGGACTAGTAGTGGCACAAGTAGGACTAGAAGATGTACGGCTAGGACTAGTAGTGGCACAAGTAGAACTAGATGATGTACGGCTAGGACTAGTAGTGGCACAAGTAGGACTAGAAGATGTACGGCTAGGACTAGTAGTGGCACAAGTAGGACTAGAACATGTACGGCTAGGACTAGTAGTAGCACAAGTAGGACTAGATGACGTACGGCTAGGACTAGTAGTGACACAAGTAGGACTAGAAGATGTACGGCTAGGACTAGTAGTGGCACAAGTAGGACTAGAACATGTACGGCTAGGACTAGTAGTGGCACAAGTAGAACTAGATGATGTACGGCTAGGACTAGTAGTGGCACAAGTAGAACTAGATGATGTACGGCTAGGACTAGTAGTGGCATAAGTAGGACTAGAAGATGTACGGCTAGGACTAGTAGTGACACAAGTAGAACTAGAACATGTACGGCTAGGACTAGTAGTGGCACAAGTAGGACTAGATGACGTACGGCTAGGACTAGTAGTAGCACAAGTAGGACTAGATGATGTACGGCTAGGACTAGTAGTGGCATAAGTAGGACTAGAAGATGTACGGCTAGGACTAGTAGTGGCACAAGTAGAACTAGAACATGTACGGCTAGGACTAGTAGTGGCACAAATAGGACTAGAAGATGTACGGCTAGGACTAGTAGTGGCACAAGTAGAACTATAAGATGTACGGCTAGGACTAGTAGTGGCACAAGTAGGACTAGAAGATGTACGGCTAGGACTAGTAGCGGCACAAGTAGAACTAGATGATGTACGGCTAGGACTAGTTGTGGCACAAGTAGGACTAGAAGATGTACGGCTAGGACTAGTAGTGGCACAAGTAGAACTAGATGATGTACGGCTAGGACTAGTAGTGGCATAAGTAGGACTAGAAGATGTACGGCTAGGACTAGTAGTGGCACAAATAGGACTAGAAGATGTACGGCTAGGACTAGTAGTGGCACAAGTAGAACTATAAGATGTACGGCTAGGACTAGTAGTGGCACAAGTAGGACTAGAAGATGTACGGCTAGGACTAGTAGCGGCACAAGTAGAACTAGATGATGTACGGCTAGGACTAGTAGTGGCACAAGTAGGACTAGAAGATGTACGGCTAGGACTAGTAGTGACACAAGTAGAACTAGAAGATGTACGGCTAGGATTAGTAGTGGCACAAGTAGGACTAGATGACGTACGGCTAGGACTAGTAGTAGCACAAGTAGGACTAGATGATGTACGGCTAGGACTAGTAGTGGCATAAGTAGGACTAGAAGATGTACGGCTAGGACTAGTAGTGGCACAAGTAGAACTAGAACATGTACGGCTAGGACTAGTAGTGGCACAAGTAGAACTAGAAGATGTACGGCTAGGATTAGTAGTGGCACAAGTAGGACTAGATGACGTACGGCTAGGACTAGTAGTAGCACAAGTAGGACTAGATGATGTACGGCTAGGACTAGTAGTGGCATAAGTAGGACCAGAAGATGTACGGCTAGGACTAGTAGTGGCACAAGTAGAACTAGAACATGTACGGCTAGGACTAGTAGTGGCACAAGTAGAACTATAAGATGTACGGCTAGGACTAGTAGTGGCACAAGTAGAACTAGAAGATGTACGGCTAGGACTAGTAGTGGCACAAGTAGGACTAGAAGATGTACGACTAGGACTAGTAGTGGCACAAGTAGGACTAGATGACGTACGGCTAGGACTAGTAGTGGCACAAGTAGGACTAGATGATGTACGGCTAGGACTAGTAGTGGCACAAGTAGGACTAGAACATGTACGGCTAGGACTAGTAGTGACACAAGTAGGACTAGAAGATGTACGGCTAGGACTAGTAGTGGCACAAGTAGAACTAGATGATGTACGGCTAGGACTAGTAGTGGCACAAGTAGGACTAGAAGATGTACGGCTAGGACTAGTAGTGGTACAAGTAGAACTAGAACATGTACGGCTAGGACTAGTAGTGGCACAAGTAGGACTAGAAGATGTACGGCTAGGACTAGTAGTGGCACAAGTAGAACTATAACATGTACGGCTAGGACTAGTAGTGGCACAAGTAGGACTAGAAGATGTACGACTAGGACTAGTAGTGGCACAAGTAGAACTAGAACATGTAGGGTAGGACTAGTAGTGGCACAAGTAGGACTAGAACATGTACGGCTAGGACTAGTAGTGGCACAAGTAGAACTAGAACATGTACGGCTAGGACTAGTAGTGGCACAAGTAGAACTAGAACATGTACGGCTAGGACTAGTAGTGGCACAAGTAGGACTAGATGATGTACGGCTAGGACTAGTAGTGGCACAAGTAGAACTAGATGACGTACGGCTAGGACTAGTAGTGGCACAAGTAGGACTAGATGCTACAGGGGTATAACTAGAAGTGATAGAAGTAGAACAAAAATGGGTTGGATTAGAATTAGTATTGGCAACAGTAGAACTAAACGTGACAGGAGTAGAACTAAACGTGACAGGAGTAGAACTAAACGTGACAGGGGTAGAACTAGTTGAGACAGGAGTAGAACTAGTAGTCCTACGAGTAGAGACAGGAGTAGAACAAATTGAGACAGGAGTAGTTGAGACAGGAGTAGAACTAGTAGTCCTACGAGTAGAGACAGTCAGTAGAACGAGTAGAGACAGGAGTAGAACAAATAGCCTGACAGGAGTAGAACTAGTAGAGACAGGAGTAGAACTAAATGGGAAAGAACTAGAACGGACAGAATCATAATTAGTTAGGTTCTGATCTAGCTACTAGAAGTATCTTGGCATGACTTGAAATAGAAGATCTATTTGCAGGATCTCACTCGGTATAGTAAAAACAAGACGTTAGCATCGCATGCAAAAAAGTACTTTTCTTAGGACAAGGAACTAGATCATATTATTCGTATCGTATTTAGCTTCATAAAAAAATATCATTAAAAAGTATTTCTGGCTTTGATAAAAAGTAATTGAATATAACTATGATAATACATTCCAAATAGAATTATACTGGGAATTCGTTTGTCAACAACAAATGTTTACAAATTGTACCATTTTTCGATTGGATCGCCCAGAATAGATCAGGAGTTACCCCTTTTCAATGACGTATTTAACTTAAACTGTATAGAATCTCTCCTATTTCATATCAAACAAGTACAACAATGTGGTTGTCATTTGGAAAGAAAATATATTGATTTTTTGTTGTTGATTTTAACTATAGCACATGATAGCAATTGATATGATGTGATTCATATGATACATTTCTGCATTTTTATATTTTTATTGTTTCTAATGACTACATTGTTTACTGTTTGTTATTGCAAATGTACAGAAAATTGTTTGAAGAAAATGACACACAAAATCACACGTGCATAAAACTTTATTAGTAAAGGTTTATGTTATAATAATTTGGAACTTACGAATCTTCTTCTTTTTCGAGCGCTCCATATCGACCACTTTTTAACCACTCTGTGTGATCTGTATGTGATCTGAGTCTAAGAGCGATTGTATTTTGTGCCAGTTATAAGCCTACAAGTAGGCCAGCATATTCGATTTATGCGACGCTTTTTATTTAATAGGGTAGCTTGCCTAGGCCCGTACCTATGTCACCTCTTACGATAAGCCTTGTAGATCACAGTGGTATTATTCTTTGCTTCCTTGCGCGCCCGGCACCACGCGGGCGGTAACAATCTGAAACAAACATTCTATTTCAGTTGGATTTCAATAACATTCTATTGCATGTTGTTAAATGTTGCAAATATGTTTTGGCACAGAATTCAACAGCACAGTTCTATAAAGTTTGTACATATATTTTAATCACAAAAGTCCATTAAGTATATCACAATGGACATTTTTATTGAATTCTTTCACGCGATATTTCTGGTGGTTTCTATGGCGATATGGTTAAGACGTTTGCCTGTCGTTCGGAATGTGTTGGATTCGAATCCTAACCTAGTCACGTGTGCAATTTTTGTCATGAGATAAGTAAGATTGTTGTTGGATCTACGGTGTTCGTGCTTTGTGCAACACTTTCGGCAGGTGGCATGCCGACAGAGACGGAGCTATATTGGGAAACCAGAAGCAATGAAGTCAATCTTTCTTCATCTTTAAACCCTGCGAACTAGATATTTCTGACATTGTGACAAGGAATGCCGATTAAATGTTCAAGTACTAAAAAGATGCAGAAGTTTTTTTGTTTTTTTAAATCCTGATCCAGAAGCACTTGCGCTTTCAGTCTTTTGCTCGGTGCCATGAACATCGTAACCCTTCGGTTCGGTGCCACGAACACCGTAAATCTGCAGAACCTGTGACTTTTCTGCAAGTCCGCGGAATTAAACCCGCACTCACAGGGAGCTTGTCACCCGTCGCCCAACGCGCTACGAACACGCTGGGCATGCAGAAGTTAAAGGGTTTTTAAGCCGATATATAAAGCTTCAAGAAGTATACTTATAAAAATAAATGTTAACAGTTATATAACACATATAATATACTTCCAACAAATATACAAGCTGTAGAAACGAATTGTAGAGCCGAAGCACTTAAGTCATGAGTATGTACGAGATAGAAAAAGGAAGTTGAATGCATTTGAAATTAGATTTCTGCGCAAAATAATGAAAAAAAAAAAATGGAACGACTTCAGAAGTGATGAAATCAGAGAAATGTCTGCTCAACCATTATCAACAACTGTTATAAGAAGGAGAAGATGGAGATATGTTGGACACACATTGAGAAGAAATGATCAACGAATATGAAGCAGGCATTGTAGTGGCTTGCAAAGGATTCAAGAAAAAGAGGACAACTTAGGGAGAACATGAAATGAACTTTCCTGAGAGGTGCAAGAAATATCGGTCGCAGTTCAGTGGAGGAGATTGAGCGAGTTGCCCATGATAGAGCGGTATGGAGAAATTTCTTGCAGGCCCTATGTAACATAACGGTACGAGATGAATTATTATTATCCGATGGAAAGCCGGGTATGGGCAATCTTTTTTTCCTTTAAAATTATGTTTCTTAACCTGGCTGTAGGAATTAACTTATTTATTTTATGTTAACATTGCGTGATGGTTGAACAGAAATCGCACACTAATTTAAATAGATAAGACAAATTGTTTAAACTAAACGTTTGAATAACGACTTATCGTGTCTGTACATGAGGGCTTTGCACGAAAGTGACCTTTGCAACTATGAACATTTTGACAACCCCACTCCCATAACCACCAACTACTTTCCTTAGTTGTGGTATATTGTTTTAATTACATTGAGAAACAAAGAATGAAGTGGTTTCGCCACTTAATAAAAATGCAAATACACTCTCCAGTATACATAGTCTTCTACAACAGAATATTCCGGGTAGAAGGCGAGAGGAAGACCATGAACAAGATAGTTAGATGACATAGCATAATCTTGTCAAAAAGCAGAAATAACTATCACCAAAGGCACTAAAGCAGCGCGAGGCAAAACATAAAAACACGACATTGGACAACAACACAGCCTTCTTCTTCTTCTTTTGTTGTCACACTGCTACCGGTTGTTGCCCAGTGTCGTCACACTGTTACCGGGTTGTTGCCCAGTGTCACGGTTTTTTGTTTTTGTCTTGCGCTGTTCTGGTGGCTTGTGTGATTGTTATTTTGCTCTTTGACAGGGTTCTGCTATGCCATCTAATCATCGTTTTCGTGGCCTTTCTCTCACACGCCTTTTTTTCTGATGTTCTGTTGTAGAATACTCTGTATACTGTGAAGTTTGGATGCATTCTTATTAAGTTGCCAAGCCACTTCATTCTTTGTTTCTCAATGTAATTCAAGCATGGTTCTGTGCCTAGTTTCTTTCTTATGCTACAACACAGTAACTGCTCCAAAATAAGGAATAACTTGATATAGTTCAACATTATTTATTTTATTTCACCGGTCGACACATCTTTCTCAAGTTGATGAAATTGCCACGATCGAATCGAATCACACATTAATCGTATTTTCAAAAATGCACCATCATTACTGAAGGTCTTTCAGCTAGTCCATTAATTTAAAACAAGGACCTGGTATGAAAATTGTAGTAGAGCTAACTTCAACAGTACAACTGTAATCAATATGGCAAGTTCAACGTGACATGCTGGGAGGGTATGTGTGGGAGAGGAAGGAGACAACTAAGACTGATCAAAATGAAGGGAAAATTGATCAGAATATTGACTAGAATTGTTGAGAGATAGATATAGAAGAGAAGAAAGAAAGAAAGAAAGAGAAACTGAGATAAACAAATAGATAGAGACAAAAGTGAAAAAGACAACAAAAAGATTGGAAAACTACCCAAACTATTAGCTAGTTAGTTGTGCAGAAAGTATTCATTTATATTTAGCAACAAATCGGTATTTTCAGCAGATAGCCACAAACTAGCTAGGTCACTTTTGATAAATAAATAATTTGCACTAGGTTTCTTTATGCTGTTTTCAGTTCACAATGTCGTCTACATCAATAACGACAAAAGTAGGGATTCCGTTTTAGGAATTTTATAGATAAAATACAACGTCATCCATGGATATGTCTATCGAATGTGCTATAAAATATGTAATTAACATAGTTAGTGATATCTGTGTTGCGTGCGTACTTTGACGACCCAACAGCTGGAAGCCCATACATAACCTGCTTCTGTGTAGTGTAGCTATTGAGAGAAAGATAGAAATCATAACAACATATGTTATTGTTCCGTACTTGGGCATCAATGTTGACATAGAGAGAGGAACGGACAGAGATGTCAGAGTAAAAATAATGAAGGCAAGATGAGTTTTCATTGAACTAGGACTTTTGTGTAGATCTAAACCAGCGTTTCCCAAAGGGGGCGGTATCGCCCCCACCTCCCCAGTCGACGCTGAAGCGGGTTTTTGTGAAGGGAGTGTTCAGGCGATAGGGTCAGTTTCTCCTTAAAGAAGAAATTAACAATAAATATTTTAAAATAAATTATTTTCGTGCTTTCGCGATTGAATAATCATTTAAAATTTTGAATTCTGCATTTAAAAAAAAATATTTTCGATCCAGAAGCACTTGAGCTTTCAGCTCTTCAGCTCGGTGCCATGGACATCGTAACCCTTCGGTTCGACACCGTAAATCTAGAGAACCTGTGGCTTTTCTGCCAGCCCGCGGAATTGAGCCGCACTCACGGGGAGCTTGTCACCCGTCACCCAATGCACTACGAACACGCTGGGCAGGCGATAAAATTATACGTTTAAATTCATCTTATGCCTGTCTTACACGATCCATTTTTTCATCAATTTTCTATTTCGTGAATATATTCATTTGAAGATTGACCATGTATGATATATATATATATATAAAATCAATTTTCTATGTCAAGGAGAAAATAGAACATGTATATATGTGTATGGGGGAGGAGGGTTTGGCAAACTGTTATAATGGGAAGGTGGGCGTTACAAAGTTTATGTTGTGCAAAGTGGGCGGTGCGCCGAAAAAGTTTGGGAATCTATGGTCTAAACAAATCAAATCTAGATATAAACAAATGTGAATATTTATCACCAATATTAAAGCAATTGTGCTCTATGAGTTAGAAATATGGAGAACCACTAAAACTAACTAATAAATTGCAAACATTGATCAAATATTGTCTGCGCAGAACAGAACATACGCAGAACAGAACATACGCAGAGCAGAACATATGCAGAGCAGAACATACGCAGAACAGAACATACGCAGAACAGAACATACGCAGAACAGAACATACGCAGAACAGAACATACGCAGAACAGAACATACGCAGAACAGAACATACGCAGAACAGAACATACGCAGAACAGAACATACGCAGAACAGAACAGACGCAGAACAGAACATACGCAGAACAGAACATACGCAGAACAGAACATACGCAGAACAGAACATACGCAGAACAGAACATACGCAGAACAGAACATACGCAGAACAGAACATACGCAGAACGACGTATGATATAGTCACAAAGGAGGTTCTTATAGAGAAAATAAGACAGATCTTAGTGAACCAAGAGAAAAAGAAAATACGCTGACGCGAATAGCACTTATCTAATAGGAACCGAGAGAAACATAGCAAGAAAACGCCTTTCCTGGAACCCGCATGGAAAGGAAAAAAAGGAGGGAGGTCTAGTAAAACATGGACAAATTTGAAGGCAAAGATTAACGATATAATAAAGAGCTGGAAGAATCTGCAAGAGATAGCTGAAGATTGGATTACTTGGCATGCGTTGATTGAGATCTTATTGAGGTTGAGAAATGTTATTACTGTTATTTTCTTCATTATATTCAATAATCCAGCATTGTTTGGATATTGTTTGGATTGTACCTTTCCACCCAAGACATGTAGGGGTATCCTATTGTGTGTGTACTAGCACAAGACATGTAAGGATATCCTGTTGTGTGTGTACTAGCACAAGACATGTAGGGATATCCTGTTGTGTGTGTACTAGCACAAGACATGTAGAGATATCATATTGTGTGTGTACTAGCACAAGACATGTAGGGATATCCTATTGTGTGTGTACTAGCACAAGATATGTGAGGGTATCCTATTGTGTGTGTACTAGCACAAGACATGTAGAGATATCATATTGTGTGTGTACTAGCACAAGACATGTAGAGATATCATATTGTGTGTGTACTAGCACAAGACATGTAGGGATATCCTGTTGTGTGTGTACTAGCACAAGACATGTAGAGATATCATATTGTGTGTGTACTAGCACAAGACATGTAGGGATATCCTATTGTGTGTGTACTAGCACAAGATATGTAGGGGTATCCTATTGTGTGTGTACTAGCACAAGACATGTAGAGATATCATATTGTGTGTGTGTACTAGCACAAGACATGTAGGGATATCATATTGTGTGTGTACTAGCACAAGACATGTAGGGATATCCTATTGTGTGTGTACTAGCACAAGATATGTAGGGGTATCCTATTGTGTGTGTACTAGCACAAGACATGTAGGGGTATCCTATTGTGTGTGCACTAGCAAGACATGTAGGGATATCCTATTGTGTGTGTACTAGCACAAGACATGTAGTGTTATCCTATTGTGTGTGTACAGAGAAAATTATTGTTTTGTTCCATATAATGTGTTTTATTTATCCAGTCCTTTTTTTTCTTCTTCTTAAAATGCTCCACATTGACAATTTGGTAATCACTTTTTGAGATTTGTTTGTGATCTGAGCTTAAGAGCGATGGTACGGTGTGCTAGTTATTCGCCCACAAGTAGGCCAGCACATCTGGTTTCAGCGCTTTTTATTAACTAGGATAGCCTTCCTATGCCCCATATCTCAGTTGCCTCTTACGACATGCCTTGTAGGTCGCAGTGTTAATATTCTATGTTTCCCTTGCAAATCCACCCCCGCAACACTCATGACATCCGGTCTTTGAGAATGTAGAATTTCACTGACATCGTCCAACGGTTGACACCGAAGAACTGGTGGTCAATAGTTTCATGATGGTGTATAGCAGCACATCTGACACATAAGAGTGTGTTGTAGTTGATTGAGTATTGCTATCAACATTGCACTTCGGTTAATAGACATGTGTACTTGCTTCGATCTCTTTCTTACAACGGAATATCTCAGCGACAGTACACACTTCTAGCGAACTTGAGAGTCCCGGTGTAATTATTTTGAGGATCGTGAAATGTCGTTACAATTTTATTTTAGTATAGAGACGTTGATTATAAAAGTTATCCAGTAGAGTATAATAATAGAAGTAATCGCCTTTCATTGCAAGAAATTATAATAGTTGTCCATTGCAAGAAATTATAATAGTCGTCCATTGCAAGAAATTATAATAGTTGTCCATTGCAAGAAATTATAATAGTTGTCCATTGCGAGAAATTATAATAGTTGTCCATTGCAAGAAATTATAATAGTTGTCCATTGCGAGAAATTATAATAGTTGTCCATTGCAAGAAATTATAATAGTTGTCCATTGCAAGAAATTATAATAGTTGTCCATTGCGAGAAATTATAATAGTTGTCCATTGCAAGAAATTATAATAATTGTCCATTGCAAGAAATTATAATAGTCGTCCATTGCAGTACATTTTAATAGTCGGCTATTGCAATATCTTAACATGTCCACATATCCCCTAAAGCGCTTTTGGAAAAGTTCGTTTTATATCTTCGACCAGATGTGTTGCGTCTGTAGCTGTAAGTCCATGTTGTAGAATGTATACAATGTTATCTATCCATCGGGTTCTAGGTTTTCTTCGTGCAAAATTGCTGATAACTATAGGCACGTGATGGTAGTAGATCTACCTCTATTCTCATTAGGTGGCCGAACCACTTGATTTTGTTTACCTTTCAATTTATTGGTTGTAAGTTGGAACTTCACCAATGTTTCTAACGTTCTCATTTTATTTTTACTTTATCCTGTCCTGTAACATTGAGATAATGTTTTTTTTTACAATTCATTTCACTTGTGATCATTCTCTCTTAAGAAAGATCACAAAATGCAGAACCGTGCCATTCTATAATATAGAGAGGCGGGCGCATCCGGCGGTACTGTAAGGGGGCGGCATAAGCAGAGAAATCAAAATACAATTTGAACCATTCAATAATTAAAAATCTTTACGCAACGCTTTTCAGTTTCATTTTCAGTTTGGACTATCTTCATTGCACTCCGGACATGTCCATAGGTGCTACGATCTCCTTCGCAATATCTCCAACAGCGTCCAGCGACTGACCGTACCAGTTCTATTTTGATTGATGAGCCTACTCGTATACCTGTTGTACCGTTCTTTTCTTGACACACCAATCTTCAAACCCAGTTCTCGCAATCTAGTAGTTGACGTGGATTGGTTTAGATGAAGGTCTTCTCTGCGGTCACGCTCTATAACGCTTTTCTATATTGGTATATGTTATTCCGAAATTAATGCATACGATTTAGTACTTGTACATTGTGTGCAGTTTTTGTGTGTGCATAATCGAAGGTTATTGTATTGAAAAAAACCTTTAAAGTGCGGCATTTCGAAGACTTGCATCATACTGAGAAATATACCGCACAGCACTGACAAAATGTACCTTTCAGTAAACACAAATACTTTCGTTATTAATGACGTTTTCTGATATCTCTATGGTGCGGTTGAAGGTGATTATACAGTTTTCAATTGCTTGTGTTAACACGTATGATCAACGTTCGCCACTCTATGCACACTATGTTGTCTCATACGCATGATCTTTTCTTTTGTTGTTTCGTGGTGAGAATGTATCGAGTGATCCTACTGTGACAGAAGGAGTGATCTTCAGCCAGCAAATATCTCCTAAGTGTAATGTCAATATTGACACTTTTTATTGATCGATTGATTATGAGGATTAATTATAACAGTGAATCGTTATTGCGATGTGAGGAACTAGATAAACTCAGATCGATTTCTTACACAGAAAGATCTTAGTTGTAGTACAAGTGCTCCGTAGCATAGGCGACGATTCCCTGACTAATTTTAGACTAGAAAATATGTACAATTTTGTAATTGGTACCATATTTTGCATTGGCTAATGCTTTCCAGCATACTATTATCGATTTCCAACTGTCAAGAGGTCTTTTACGCGCTCTTATTTGCTACGATTAATTGTCTATGTACATAGGTCTAGAAAGCGTGATGAGTTGCCTCTATGAATCCAGTTGCCAGCAGGAGGTCCTCCCGGGTGCTCTACAATTTCTTTTTTCCAGATTAGTCTCCACTCGGTGTTGTTTTAGACATTAAATCGTTGAGGTGGGGGTAGGTTTGAAGGGTGTGTCCAGACGTCTGGAAACCATTTTTTCATGTGTATTGTTGATTTTTTTGCAGTTTTCATTTTCTGGAGATTGGCTTGTAATCTGCAGTGTCATGTGCGGCCCCTACAGATGACGGTTTATTGGTTTCTGTCTAACTTCAAGATGGGGCCTTGTGGGTCTTCTTCCTCTGCATCGAACCCCAGTAATTATGAGTTTTCACTCTTTTTCCTATAGTGCATTGGGGAGTACCCAGCTTTTGCAAACCCAGAAACCTCCAACAACTCTAGACGTGTAGTGTTATGCTTAGTGCTGCGGAGACTCCTACTCAGGTAGGGTCTTTGGGTCTTGTGTGTAATTGCTGCCTGTTCTATGACTCCATACACATCTGTATTACCTTCTGATAAGTGTTCTTGCTTCCATCAGGGGACACTGTGGTGGAATTGTTCGTTTTTGGTGCCTAATTTCACACGTCTATCAGCTGCCTCATTACCTGTCATGCCACAGTGTGTTAGAATCCATTGCAATGATACTTTGTTGTTGGCAAACAGCTGATTTAGGTGTTGATTAGGATTAGCAATCAGCTGATTAGGATTTGATAGCAGTTACTGTTACGAGGTCCTAATGTTCTTTTTGGAGAGTCTGGCGAGCTGACATGAAGCCGTACAGGAAGACTATATGTGATCCGTTAGGTTTTTGTTCGTTTAGTATCTTAGTCACCTCTATGATTGCATGTAGTTCTGCCCTGTAGTTTGTTGACAGTTCTCCAGTAGCAAATGAACGTTCTATTTGAGCACTGTTTGGCATGTGTATGTGTATGCCAGCACTCACTTTGCTTTTTCTGAAGATCCGTCGGCGAAAGCATGAATTCATTGTGATGTTGGAAATTATTTGCTAAGCTGATCTAGTGTTTTAGTTTTCAGAACTTCTGGAAACATTTTTTTTTAAATATATTTGTTCCTGTGAAATATAATGGAAATATACATTTATATTTAAAAATGTAAAGGAGCTTATTTTCATACCATAAGATATATTGATAAATTCGGTGTTACGCTTTAATTTTTCTCTGTCTCGTATTCTGTAGTTATCTTCAGACCAGCCACCTTTTCTTCTCAGTGCTTCTCTGGTGCTCAATTGAAGCTGAGTCATACTGAGGATCAATGTAGTTAGAAAAAAAATCTAACACATACACTATATGCGGAGTTGGGTAGTAAAGCTAGTTGTTGGTATTCTCGTTGTTCATCAGTGTCGTCCATCTTCTCTTGTATTTCATCTTAACTATCGTCTGTCTCTTCACATTTTTAGACCCTATTGTGCAGGAGGTAGGAGGAACAATTCATTTCCATCGTGTGGAACATCGAGTATGGGATTGAACCGACAACTCTAGAGTCTATAAGCAAACTCTTTACTCATTACGTTAATACGTGGCTTAAAAAATAACCTCGTAACCTTTTGAGACCTTCGAATAAGAAGATCATGTCACTTCACATCTCTAGACCATAGTGTGCAGGATGTCCAATTCCTTTACACATGTGTGGAATGTCGCATATATATGTATATATATATATATAATGTTCCTGCTTATTTAAGAATAAATTTACTATAAACCTAACCTTAATATACTTTCTATTTGACAGAATATGGTTTAAATGACACTTCAAATCAACTAATGTTACATTTTATTTCCTTAAACACTTCAAATGGATGGGGAAAGTGCGTGAGACATTATACTTGTACTGTATCTGGAAATCTTATAAGTAGCTTTATTAAACATTGTTGTTTATTGTAATTCAATAAAGTTGAAAAGCAAAGATATGTAAACGTCACTTTGACAGATTGCTGTAATATATCCACTATTGACATTTCAGTTGTCACTTAACTCAAGCCATATAACTGATGCCACTTCAGTGGCATAGAAACCTCGGCCAATCACGCAATTAACCACTTTTGTGGCTTTTAACTTAGAGCACTTTCTTTGATTTTGTACAAAACCTTACAAGTTTTTAACTTAACTAAAAAAATGATTAAAACGAAAAAAAATCTTTCTCTTTATATATATATTTATACATAATGCTTTCGATGATATATATTAATGTGATGAAAATCGTAGCAAATCCTTTAAGGACGTAGCAATCAACCACAGTAAAAGGGAAGTCGATTGTCAATGTACCATTTATACGTTCGATAGTTTGCCATTTATTTCTGAACGATGAGGTCAATTTTTAGAGTTCAATTCCACGGAAACGAATTTGCTTACAAACTACCCCCGCCCGAGAAATTTGAACCCGATACGCTTGGGTTGGGATCGTGGTCACTAACGCTGACACTACAGACGTCTACATTGTAATACCTACTGCAAATAACGTCAATATGAAAGGTGTATGCGATACAAGATTCTAATGCCATAAAACAATTGCGGTAACATTTACGGTATGCAAAGAGTTAACGTCAGCTTTACTGGCATGGTGGTTCTTTGCCCCTTAATTAACCCTATAACTCCGTTATTTTTTTAAAACTTCCGGACACATTTTTATTACAATGTATAATGAGTTAGCTAGTACGGTGACTTTCAATATATTAAAATATCTCGTGAGCCTAACTATCGGCTAGAAAGGGCAAATGGGTTAACACAAATTGGAGGAGTTTGATGGAATAATAGCAAGAGAATCTAATAAGGTGAACACTTGTGTATTAAGATATCTGGCGTCAGAAACAAGTTAATGAATGCATGTCTGTGTCTTTATCTTCTTCTTTTGATAAATGTTAGAGTTTCAGTCACCTGAATGTCTGTGTGCTATCTGTCTGCAGGTTTTTGGAGGGAGAACATGGTCCACGGGCCTGCCCACATCTACTGTGAGCGACCAAGGAGGATCACTAAGACGGTCAGCCAACTTTACAGTGGGACCCCCTAACCTTTTTAAGAAGGGCAAAGGAGGGGGAAGCATCTACTCGAAGGTAAAGCAATGTTTCCTGTTGTACACAATCCTCTTATGTTTATTGATTAGATTTCGTCCACAAATAGGCTTCCTTTGTACCACAAGCACATAACAGGTTTACTAGTGCATTCAGCAAATTTTAAAATCGGAGTAATGATGTAATGTACAGACAGAAAGGCGACATCGTCTATGTACTATGCAACCAGTGCCTCCATAACAACATAGTGTCACAGCGCTATTTACTTGAAGGTTTTCTCAGCTTAGTCTCAATCAATCGCACTATCTCTCTTTCTCGCTCTCTCTCTCTCTCTCTCTCTCTCTCTCTCTCTCTCTCACTTCTCTCTCTTGTACCGTTTTAACTCCGGTTAGGGCATAGGCCCTCAACTACCTCATGCCAAGTCTTCATATCTTTAGCTATTTCTTGCATCTTCTTTCAACTTTAATATGTATCATTAATTTCTGCTCCAAATTTTTTTGTATTTCTAGGCTTCCCACGCTTTCGCTTTCCCTGCTGATCTTAGTCTTAATACTTGTTCCTACTTAGTCTTAATACTTGTTCCTACTTAGTCTTAATACTTGTTCCTACTTAGTCTTAATACTTGTTCCTACTTAGTCTTAATACTTGTTCCTACTTAGTCTTAATACTTGTTCCTACTTAGTCTTAATACTTGTTCCTAATGTTTCTCGATCGTGGCCTATTACATACATCTTCGTTTGTCGTCAAACTGTTACCTGGTTGTTGCCCATGTCGTGGTTTTAGGTTTTTGTCTTGTGCTACTATAGTGTATTTTGGTGATAGTTATTTAAACGTTGTTGTTTTTCATACGTGCATCAATATTTATTAAGGTGTATTTAAAAATATTTTAAAAAATTTTTTTGGTATCGCAAGTCTACGTATAAAGAAGAGAGTCGATCAACCAGACCCAAGCATTGACATTGAGCAAAGCACAGTTGCAATAAATAACTACATGTGAAATGCGATGTCTACGAAAAGTCACCAAAATCAGCATAAGAAAGAAAGTTGGGACAGAACCTTGCTTGAATTACGTTGAGAAACAAAGAATAAAGTGGTTCTGTCACTTAATAAGAATGAAACCAAATTCTACTGTATACAGAGACTTCTACAACATAACACCAGGAAAGAAGGCGAGTGGAAGACCACGAAAAATATAGTTAGATGGCATAGCAGACCTGTTAAAAAGCATAAATAGCTATCACCCAATCTACGAGTGGAGTGCAGGACAAAAGCAAAAAAGCACGACACTAGGCAACAGCCCGGTAACAGTGTGACGACAAAAGAAGAAAGAAAGAAGAAAGATGGGTACGTGTAATTCGTGTAACTGTGGTACTGATAAAATTACTTCTGAACATCTTTTACCAAACTGTCCAGCATTGGATGAGCAGAGCAGACTGACGGGGCCGTCACGTATGTTATTGCATGACAAGCTGTTTGAAAATCTCTAGAACTTGTGGCGGACCACTATGTTCTTTGAGCATATTCAAGTTGGCGTCTGAGAGCGATCGAAGAACGACAGAAAATTCTCTTCTCTATTTAACTGAAGCAAAAATTGATTTTCTCATTGAAACATCATCGATTTGAGCCTTTTGTTAAAATTGTCTTTTCCATCATGCTGTATGTTGATAGTTGAATGTGTCTAATTTGATTTCGAACGATTTTGCATTTTTTTTTTGTGTGGACAGCATCTGTGGTTACTTAAGTCAAACCTTTAGCAGAGAAGATCAGTACATCACTATAGAAACCAATTCTTCTTCACCTTTCAACTCCCAGCGGAGCACAGGTCTTCAACAAACTTCTTCCACCTCTTCCTCTCTCTTGCCCAACTCTTTCCATGTTTTACCTATCCTTTCAATATCAGCCTCCAGCTCTCTTCTCCAGGTCTGTCTAGGCCTTTCCCTACTCCTCCTTCCCTGTGGGTTCCAAAACAGTGTCTGTCTTGTAATGTTTCCGGTTGATCTTCTCAATGTATGTCATATCCATCGCCAACGTCTCTTCCTGAGCTCTTTCTCCACTAGTACCTGCTTAGTTCTTTCTCCACTAGTACCTGCTTAGTTCTTTCTCCACTAGTACCTGCTTAGTTCTTTCTCCACTAGTACCTGCTTAGTTCTTTCTCCACTAGTACCTGCTTAGTTCTTTCTCCACTAGTACCTTCATAGTTCTTTCTCCACTAGTACCTGCATAGTTCTTTCTCCACTAGTACCTGCTTAGTTCTTTCTCCACTAGTACCTGCTTAGTTCTTTCTCCACTAGTACCTGCTTAGTTCTTTCTCCACTAGTACCTGCTTAGTTCTTTCTCCACTAGTACCTGCATAGTTCTTTCTCCACTAGTACCTGCTTAGTTCTTTCTCCACTAGTACCTGCATAGTTCTTTCTTCACTAGTACCTGATTAGTTCTTTCTCCACTAGTACCTGCTTAGTTCTTTCTCCACTAGTACCTTCATAGTTCTTTCTCCACTAGTACCTGCATAGTTCTTTCTCCACTAGTACCTGCATAGTTCTTTCTCCACTAGTACCTGCTTAGTTCTTTCTCCACTAGTACCTGCTTAGTTCTTTCTCCACTAGTACCTGCTTAGTTCTTTCTCCACTAGTACCTGCATAGTTCTTTCTCCACTAGTACCTGCTTAGTTCTTTCTCCACTAGTACCTGCATAGTTCTTTCTCCACTAGTACCTGCATAGTTCTTTCTCCACTAGTACCTGCATAGTTCTTTCTCCACTAGTACCTGCTTAGTTCTTTATAGAAACGAATTAGCTGGTATATTTTAAGCAATCATCAGCAAATTCCATTTTACTGTGTAGCAGACAATGAATATTCTGAGCGATACATATCTGAATTTTATATTATGACCTGTCAATTGTGGGGGTGGGATACTGATATTAACGTCATCGTATTGGCTGGTGGCATCGCTTGAAAGAATTTCTGGAACCCGTATGATCAGATCAGACATATCGTTTCCTTTTCTGCCATCCAATCAATACATTATATTTCTTCACGTGATCTTTGAAAACTGCGTTCTGTATTTTTGGCAGTTGGATTGACTTCTTTGTTGACATCAATTTTTATGGCTTTCTTTTAATAGATGTCAGTGTCAGAAATAGAAATAGATGTCAGTGTCAGAAATAGAAGAAATTAAAATACTAAGTATATGGGGCTGCCGATTACGAGGATGAGAGCTTGCTGCGCTAGTGATAAACGTGCCATTGAAATTTCGGGGCTCAAAGCCAGTTTAAGCCAAAAATTATTGGTCCGCATACGTTACTTCATCCAGTTGGACTACATGAACCCATCATAGGTTACTTCATCCAGTTGGACTACATGAACCCATCATAGGTTACTTCATCCAGTTGGACTACATGAACCCATCATAGGATACTTCATCCAGTTGGACTACATGAACCCATCATAGGTTACTTCATCCAGTTGGACTACATGAACCCATCATAGGTTACTTCATCCAGTTGGACTACATGAACCCATCATAGGTTACTTCATCCAGTTGGACTACATGAACCCATCATAGGTTACTTCATCCAGTTGGACTACATGAACCCATCATTCTTTACTTGGAGATATAAATTACAAGTACTTCTGAAGTAAGCATAAGGCTAGCCTAATTAGAGAGGGAAACTGGGGATAATGAAAGTAAGTCTTTACCCAAAAATCAGTCAAAGGTGTCATAAGGAACTACGATAAGAATATATATATTCCTTTTGTTCCGGTATACTTTACATAGGGCCTGCAAGTATTTTCTCCATACCACTTTATCCTTTTTTAACTCGCTCAATCTCATCTGTTGAAACGAGTCTATCTTCTTGCATCTCTCTTCTTGACTTGCTTCTTGCCTCTCTCAGTAAAGTTTGTTTCAGGTTTTCCCTATGAAGTACTTTCATGAACCTTTTGCTTCCCACTTCATTGTCTGCTTTGTTATTCTCTGATCATTTATTCGCAATGTATACCAACATATCTCCGTCTTCTCTTTCTTATAACAGTTGTTACAAGTGATTGACCATACATGTCTCTGATTTTATCATTTCTCCTGAATTCGTCCCATTTTATGTTCATTGTTTTTCGCAGACATCCATTTCCAAATTTTTTTCCCAGGTCTAAATCCAGCTTGTTCTTCTCTCAGGGATGTTGCCACTGCTCTTTTGATTCTATTTAGAATGATTTTGCAAAAAGTCTTGGTTATTGCTGATTATAGTGTGATCCCTCTCCATTTGTTGCAATAGTTCAAAATCTGGTTTGGATTAAATTCAGAAAAAATGACTAACTGTAAGCGGCCTTTGAGTAAAACGAAAGACTGAATATTTCTCACATTGTTTACAAATATTGGATTGACTGCGGTAAATCGTTATCACAAACAACGAAATATCAAAACACAAATCAATATAGATTTACAAAGTATAATAACAAACTAAAATAACGTCTCTACCAATGGGTCTTTATCAGCAAAGATGGTAAGACATGTATAATGTTCAATATGATGATGCTGTACGAAAAACTGTATTCGATTTTTAATATTAGTTTTGTGGTTGTTGTTCTCCCTACTGTGACAGTGTATCTTCTCTTACATGTATGTTAATCTGTTTTCTTAATAATGACCTTGTGGTAGAAACATCGATTTAATCTGACGTTGTACTTTTAAAATCTACTTTGCTTTATATTTTGATATTTGACTATTTGATAATAGATTTAAACTGTGCACTCAAGTGTTTTAAAAAAAAATGTTATTAGATCAGAACGTATGTTTTGTTTCTTTGTAATTGTTGTTCTACTCTAATTGATATCTACTGCTCTTTGTGACAATGGGATATATTCAGAAGTGATAAAATAAGATAAATGCCTGGTCAGCCACTAAGTAACAACTTTTATTAGAAAAAAGGATGGGAATATGTTAGGCGTACTTTCAGAAGAAATTATCAAAGAACCACAAAGCAGATATTGAAGGGGGAGCAAATGATTCAAGATAGAAAGGACTACCCGGGAAACCCTAAAACAAACTTTACTGAGAGAGGCGAGAAATACCGGGTGCCGTGGAAGAGATTGACCGAGTTACCCAAGATAGAGCGGTATGCGGAAATTACTTTTATGCCCTAAGTAACGTATAGCGTTACGAGAGAAACACAATGCTCTTTATTCTCGTTTTATTGTCAGAAATCGATCGTATGATCAGCATATCTAGTAGATATGCTATATAAGCTGTCATCAGGTCTAAGCTAACTAGTTCACGCCTTTGTCAGGCGGTCATTAATGTAACTTGGAATAAGGTGCCACCATTTTTCCTGATATACACACACATACAGTTAACACTTAAGTTCAAACATTGTGGAAACCAGTTTAAGAGACAGATTGCGAAAAACAAACTGAACTTGTTCAAAGAAGCGGTATAGGTCTCTGCAAAGCCTTGTATAATCAAGCCGTGAGAAAAATAAGTGAAGAAATTCAGAATAAATAAGTGAAATAGTTATATAATCATTATGTGCGATGCCATCTGGGGTTGACAATCATGAATCTCCGCAAACGCCTGTACTTAGTGCCAATGCTGTTTATAAAAGACACGACTTAGTGCAGCTTTTTTTTAGAAGAGCTAGCAGGTTGTGTTCATAAAAATGCTTGTCTATAGGGCTAGATAATGTGTGCTGTAAGAAGTAAAAGTTTGTGGTTCGATTCCTGTTTGGTAAATTATTTATTACATAATCCCCTAGTACTTGTTTACCGTTTATTTATTGATCATATTCATTGGCTTCGGTACTTCCCCTAGGGTTCTTAAACTTCTTATTCTTTAGTGACTACCAGTACCGATGTTGACACTCTGTATTACCATGAATTTAACCTGTTCACAATGATCTCTGTCTATGTTTCGCCTATCTGACATTTTACTGATTGTCACTATATGCTCTAAACCTTCCTTTCTCATTACATGTCTGAAAAATGGAAACAGTCTCGAATAATTATATAGGCAAACTTAAACATGTGTTAACGTTTTGAAAACGGTTTAAAGAGATATAATGATAGGCAACATTTTTGTGAAATAAAATACTTTCATTAAAGTCTTTAACATGCTCATTTATCTTTTCCTTTATTTGTTTGTGTCATGGGCAAGTTATTTTTAATTTTCCTTTTCTTATCTACGTTCTTATTATGTTAACCACAGCCCTAAATCTGTAACTATTAGCTGCAACGACACACACACACACACGCATACACAATATTATGTTACAATTAAATTGTATTTAAAATGTTTTTAAATTAACTCAATCCGTACCATTAACCAATATAGCGACTACAAACGTGCATTAATCACACCACGATCATATATAGTGACTTTTTTCATATTCTATCATTTCTTTGTCTTTGTACTAAAACTTCCATGTTGTTATAATAGCTATACATAGTAAACATAAATGACTATATAAATAGTATATTGGATGATATATATATATATATATTACTATGATATCTACTGCAAACAACATAAAAACACATAACCTTCATGGGATAAAAAATGTGTTGTCATAAAACGATTGTGTTCAGAACTCAGTAACATTCATGATGTGGAAACAGTTAACAAATGTGACAGCTGAAATATGAGATACTATGTTTAAAAACGCTCGCTTCTATTTCGGACTTGATTATTTGCTTGCCTCTCTTTCTATGATATTTAACTTTCACTCTGTAATATTTTTTTTTACCACTGGACACTTTTATAGTGCAATGTATACTAAACTTAACCAGTCTTCTGGTTTTGCGTCATCTTAACAAGCTCTGCGAGCCAGTACAACGGTTCAGAAGTCCGAAGGTGTTAATATAACTGCTAATAAATTAGTAATTATTCAAAGTAAACGAAAAGAACTTGGAACACAAATAATGAAAGCTTGGAAAACTGATCAACTAATAGAAGATAGTTTATGCTTGAAGAGAGAGAGAGAGCTGGACGTGCAGCGCATCAATAAACAATTTCTATGACCTTATCTGGAGATAGTACGGGACATGTGAAGCGTCAACTTCAAGGGCAGAACTTAATTAACTTAAGTTACATAAACATAGTGGTACACTGTATTGCCAAAATAACGCACAGGATACATCATTCTTTTATCCCTGACCGAGATAACAAGTTAACTGCTTCACTGACGAAAACGGAAACTGTGCCCATGGATAATTAAAAAATATAATATAAAATAAAAATGAACTGGACCACTGAATAATATCCAAAGAAAATCAAGTGAACTGTGGCCCTGGATAGAATTAAAAGAACCAAATTAACCGTGCCCCAAAGGAATTTTTAAAAATAGTGAATTGTGCCCCTGGATAATATTTTAAAAAACACGTGAACTGTGCCCCTGGACAATATTTAAAAAAAACAAGTGAACTGTGCCCCTGGATACTGCACATCTGGATATGATATTCCCGTAGTACAACATTTATGCTTCTTTTTAAGATATTGGTGCGAACTTGCAATATTATTTTGTGATTTTATACTTAGGTATATGTATTTTGTATGGTTTCTGTGGTTGTATCGTGGTCATATAAATACTTGATAATATTTTCTAATTGTGTGACTTCTATACTTACTTATTACTCTCGTCTCCTCATGTAACATAGGGCTTCAACAGTTGTTTGACACTCTGTCTCTTGCTGTTTTCTTTATGGTCTCCCAGGATAGTAGAACACTCTTCAGTTTTTCAAAAAGACTTCGTCTCCAGGTCTGTTTAGAGCGTCCTCTTTTTCTTTTTCTTGTGGGTTCCACTCAGTTGCATTGTGGGACTTCTCTAGTATCATACATTTGTATACGCTTTTTGTGCACCATACACAACAAACAGTACAATTATTATTTATTTTTTTCCCGATCCAGAAGCGCTTGAGCTTTTCAGCTCTTCGGCTCGGTGCCATGGACATCGTAACCCTTCGGTTTGGTGCCACGAACACCGTAAACCTGGGGAATCTGTGGCTTTTTCTGCCATCCCGCGGAATTGAACCCGCACACACAGAGGGATAGTCACCCGTAGTCCAACGCGCTACGAACAAGCTGGACAGACAGGCTCAGTACAATTATAAGAACCCTTTAAACAATTATAAGAAATTGTCCTTCGAGATTTGAACAAGGACGGTCCAGATGGCCACATCACACCTTTACGTGAGGACTAAGCGTCTGGAAATTCAGTCAATTGAACACTTAACAAACAACTTGTATCTGACCTAGTTGTGTCGTTCGGTCGATTATCCTCAAGAAATAAACCATGGATATAACCAGATGTTGCCACCCACAGGGAAAAATACGCGTAAGTGTATCAAAACTAACCAGAAATAGAATATTAGTAGAGAAAATTATCACAAGAGACTTGATTGATTGATAGGACCATCATCATTGCACTTCGGTGAGTAACCATGTGTGCTCCGATCTCTTTCTTACACAGAAAGATTTCAGCTGCAGTGCACTGACTCCGTAGCACCGGCGAAGGTCACCGATGTAATTTTGAAAATGATGAAAACATTATGTAGGAATTTTATTTTTAATCTTTTCTAAGGAATTTTGCCCGGGCAGCGACTTTCCAGCCTGCTCTTTTCGGTTGTGAACTGCCAATGGCTCTTTTACGTGCTCAAATTGAACACAGACTCTACATTTTATCGTCTGCTTTCCGATAGGACTATGAACTCGATTTCACCTACACTGAGATCAGGGATCTCTGGAAAAATATTCAGATGGCCCCACGAGGAAGCGAACCTGGTACCTTCTGCACGAAAGACGCGCACCTAACCTCTACGCCACAGAGAGACATTATCTCAGGAGAAATAACGTGTATCAACACTAACTAGAAGAGGGACGGTAGAAGAGGAAAGAATCAACAGAGCTGATATAAACGGTCAAAAATTAAATTGACGACCATCGACCGTTGTTTAGTTTTTATGGCACGAAAACAAAAGATCCTTCTACTTCGCTACAAGGATGTACAAAAACGGCTTTTGGTATGAATGTACTAAACTGGAAGCATGCTATGGATACTGATCTAAGAACTGACTATACCAAACTCAAGATAACTCACGGATATCAAATGAGCAATGAGAAAGTTTTAGCGATTTAAAGGAACACTGCAGTAAAACTATGTAGCAGCCTCCCTTCGGTTTTCTTCAGATCTTATCTGATCCTGTCTGACGACCTCAGATTTGTACGTTTTCGTACATCGCCTAAAACTATGTACCAATGGTTAAAACACGTGAAAACAAAGTGATGTAGTTTTACAAAGTACAAAAGCAATTTACAACATCGTTTCGAACAAAAGGTCTTTATCAAATAAAGGATACAACAAAAGCGAAGAAATTCGAACATCCTTTGCGGCAGACAAAACATATACAGTCAGACAATAAATCCCTAACGGTCTTTAAATGAAAATATTTGACTAAAAACGAAATAACTGGACAAAGCTAGACATGGAAAAAATGAGATAAAACAATACTAATTAAATATATATACATTTGAGAGAGTATATGAGATAGTAATAATTCATCCAAATCACCGTACCATAACGCATAAATGATTGATCGCTATATCTATTGTCTCTCGAGAGACTAACATGATTCTGTTATGATAACTTTTCACTGAACAATAAATACTTCAGTTACTGTATAATTGAGCGAGATGTGTAAATACAAATGTTATCTGGTTCATGCGTTTCATAAAAAGTGCATAGTTTAGACATATATTCACCCACATAAGAGTTGGAACTTTTCATCTAACTGAAAGTTCAAAGTGTACAAATGTTATCTGGTTCATGCGTTTCATAAAAACTGCATAGTTTAGACATATATTCATCCACATAAGAGTTGCAACTTTTCATCTAGCTGAAAGTGCAAAGTGTACAAATGTTATCTGGTTCATGCGTTTCATAAAAAGTGCATAGTTTAGACATATATTCACCCACATAAGAGTTGCAACTTTTCATCTAGCTGAAAGTTCAAAGTGTACAAATGTTATCTGGTTCATGCGTTTCATAAAAACTGCATAGTTTAGACATATATTCATCCACATAAGAGTTGCAACTTTTCATCTAACTGAAAGTTCAAAGTGTACAAATGCGAAGGATTAACTTCATTGCCCGGATTTTCCTCATATGTCTCCGTTCCTGTTGGCAGAGATGGCATGCTATCTGCCAAAAGGATTGCACAATGCACCAACTCCATAGCTCCCGCAACAATCCTAGGGATCTCATGAAAAATGTGAACATTCGTCTCGGTCCAGATTCGAACCCACAACCTAAGTACGACGGGAAAATGACTTAACATCTTCACCATTGAGACCCCCCAAAGCTGAAAGTATCAGCTTTATATCAGATTAACAGTAGCTCCGGTGACCATAATCATAGTCATCTGCCTTAAATATTTGTCATGGACAGGCTTGCATCAACAGCATCGATTGTTGGGGAGTTGAAGATGGATAAGGGGATATTCTTCGGTCTCTTCGTGACTCTCTATTGGATGAAAAAAATGAAAATCGTGGCATATCCCAAAGGACGTAGCCATCAACCACAGTAAACAAGTCGTTGATTTTCTAGGCACCACTTCAGTAGTTTGCCATTGCTTTCTGAACGGGTGGCGCCATCGTCCTTTGTTAAAATCAACGGAAACAATTTGCAAGCAAACTGTCCGCAGCGTGATTCGAACTCAGAACGTCGGGGTTAATAGACAGAGTCACTAACCCTAGGCCACAGACGCCACATCTATTGGATGAGGACACTAAAATCTATGTTGAATCGATCAAGCGATTTAAGCAGCTTGGAGTTACCCGTTGTTCAAGTCGAACTGGATGCCTGAGAGGCAGAGTGAGAGGTGTGTTTAATCAGCGAGCCACAGGAACCATCAGTATGCATACTCTTCGATATCTGTTGGGGAGACTGAGCACCTATGGGTCTGCCCGGAGTGCAATGACGTCAGTTTAGTAACCAATAACCAATCCGGTGACCACCCAGAATTTTCATAAATTAAGAAAGTTTAGCTACCCTCTTTAGATATGTGACTGTAGTAACGACTGTACCGGTAATTGAATGCCATACATCAGTTTACAATTCTAGTTCACTAACATGGAACTATGCCAACTCTATATGTCAAATACAAATTATACAACGTGATTGTTTTGTGTTCCCGAAGACAATGTCTAGCCAACAGAATGTAAACATTGCTTAAGTATGTATGCGTTTGACCTTCGTATTGCGTCTTATTACTGTAAATGAAGGAATCCTAAGATTTTCCCTCAGCTCTCACACAATCATTGAAATCTTTGATCCTTCTTTGACCTCAAACAACAACAGTATAGAAATAAAGCAACAATGTATGAAGATACATAAAACTAACAATGTATTGTTATTGTTCATCCTCTATTCATTACTGGAATTCCTGGCTGGTTACTAATTAATTGGGAAATATTAATGAAGATCAGAGAGGGACCTTCTCTATCGATGTGGTTTAGACGTTTGACTTGCGTTCTGAAAGTTGTGGTTTCTTATCCGGATCGTGTCATTCAGTTCACATGTGCATTTTTGTCTCGGAGATCCATTGGATTGTTGCTGGAGCTACTGATTTCGTCATTTGTTCATACAGTGACTTGCCATTTCCTGCCAGGAGTGACGGAACCACATGTGGAAACCAGGGACCAGGAGCGTGCAGTATATTTTCTCAGTATGATGCAAGTCTTCGAAATGCCGCCTCTTCAATGTTTTTTCCTTAAAATAACCTTCAATTGTAATTTTGATTTGGTTGCTTATGCCGCCCCCACCTTACGGTGTGGCCTGATGCGGCCACCTCTCTGTATCACAGCACAACACGGCCCTGCCAGGGACATTAAAGTAAATCCTTTGTCTTTAGACTTTTAGTCAGTGCCAAAGTTAGATTTGTGACTATATTTATGCTAAGGCACATGACTATGATTATGAGATTGTTATATCCACTATTTTGTAGACTCCTGATTTATTCTTCATCAAATCATAACTTCAGTAATTGTTGTCCTGCGCTGACGAATCTTCAAATAGAACATCAGTAGCAACAAAAGACCACCACATCTTGATGATAGCAGAAATGTTGACTTTGCTGTTATCAGTTTCTCATGTGTCCGCCAAATATCAACGGATTTAGTCTGGACAATTTGTCCGCTGCTTTCTTCTTTCTTACTTGTTAGTTCAAACATCAGAACGAGTTTGTTTTGATAAATCTAGACAGTGTAGTTTATTTTGTAGGAGATGAAATGTTTGTGCTTTCTTCTCCATACAAGATGAATAAAAGAAGTTTGGAGGAAATCATGTATAAACAAGATTTAACAAGACCGGCAGACATCAGAGACGTTGTTTATATAGCATGAATTTGCTGGAGGAGCTGTGGGAGAGGAGAGAAGTATTATTGTCAAAGCTGACTGAAACCCGAGTCAATATTTGCCATGGAATGCTGCCAACTCACTGTTTAACAAACAGAAATCAGGGGAGTTCAGTCATCATTTCAACTTCTTAAATCCAAATCTTTATTTCGTTCATTCGTAAGTGAAAGCATACCACATTTCAAAGTACTTTCTTAACCTAAGGTACTTTTCTCAGACCAAAATAACCGTAATGAGCTAGGAGATGGGTTTGAAAATTAAATGTTGGTATTACCGCTTGAAGGCATAAGTAAGAAGGACGACTCTTCGATTCAGACAATCAATAATGTCTTTATTGATACCCCGCGGCATAGAAATAATTTCAGACAGCCCTCGTTCATACAATAGTTAAAAAAAATATTATTCTTTCGGCCATCAAGACTGGTTTGTTTTGTCCTTAATGATTCAGTACCGTTCGGACAATTTCCTTACCGTCCACTGTTAGTTCATTCATGTGTTTATAAATTCTTGTTTCTGTACTTTCTACTCGTTAATCTATCATTGAAAATAGAAGCACTTTCCTATCCAAACTCATCCTTAGATTTTTGTTTTTAAAAGGGGGTTTCAACCAAACGTAGCGCTTGGGAATACACTCATTAGCACTCAATATTAATTCCTTCCTTTCTGGTTAGATTTCAGAAACATGTCCTTCAACTCCAGTATAATCACTGCTTAGCTTTCTTATTTAGTTATCTACTTGCTTGTTGAACTAATATCTCTTTCACTTCAAGTTTCACTACACTTTAGCTCATACAGTTCAGTTCAAGTTTCACTACACTTTAGCTCATGCAGTTCAGTTCAAGTATCACTACACTTTAGCTCATACAGTTCAGTTCAAGTATCATTACACTTTTGCTCATACAGTTCAGTTCAAGTACCACTACACTTTAGCTCATACAGTTCAGTTGAAGTTTCACTACACTTTAGCTCATACAGTTCAGTTGAAGTACCACTACACTTTAGCTCATACAGTTCAGTTGAAGTTTCACTACACTTTAGCTCATACAGTTCAGTTGAAGTTTCACTACACTTTAGCTGATACAGTTCAGTTCAAGTATCACCACTCTTTAGCTATCATAGTCCAAGTATCGTTACTCTTTTGTTCTCACAGTTCAAGTATCGTTACTCTTTAGCTCTCACAGTCCAAGTATCGTTACTCTTTTTACTCTCACAGTCCAAGTATCGTTACTCTTTTGCTCTCACAGTCCAAGTATCGTTACTCTTTAGCTCTCACAGTCCAAGTATCGTTACTCTTTTGCTCTCACAGTCCAAGTATCGTTACTCTTTAGCTCTCACAGTCCAAGTATCGTTACTCTTTTGCTCTCACAGTCCAAGTATCGTTACTCTTTTGCTCTCACAGTTCAAGTATCGTTACTCTTTAGCTCTCACAGTCCAAGTATCGTTACTCTTTTTACTCTCACAGTCCAAGTATCGTTACTCTTTTTACTCTCACAGTCCAAGTATCGTTAATCTTTGCTCTACAGTCCAAGTATCGTTACTCTTTAGCTCTCACAGCCCAAGTATCGTTACTCTTTTGTTCTCACAGTCCAAGTATCGTTACTCTTTAGCTCTCACAGTCCAAGTATCGTTACTCTTTTGCTCTCACAGTCCAAGTATCGTTACTCTTTAGCTCTCACAGTCCAAGTATCGTTACTCTTTTGCTCTCACAGTCCAAGTATCACCACACTTTAGCTCTCACATTCCAAACCAAGTATCACCACACTTTAGCTCTCACATTCCAAACCAAGTATCACCACACTTTAGCTCTCACATTCCAAACCAAGTATCACCACACTTTAGCTCTCACATTCCAAACCAAGTATCACCACACTTTAGCTCTTACATTCCAAACCAAGTATCACCACACTTTAGCTCTTACAGTCCAAGTATCACCACACTTTAGCTCTCACAGTCCAAGTATCACCACACTTTAGCTCTCACAGTCCAAATATCACCACACACATCATCTCTAACAGTGAGTTCCTTACACTTTCGTTTAACTGTAGTATTCCTTAAAATTTTGGATGTCTCTATGGAGAAGTAGTTGAAACGTTTGCCTATCGTTCTGTAGGTTTTGTATTCGAATCCGGACCGAGTCACATGTGCAATTTGGTTATGAGATCTTTAAGATTGCTGCCGGAGCTACGGAGCACGTTCTGTGTACAACAACTCGTTTATTGTGTTTATGGCGAAATCCTGTAATGGATATGTCACGAATTTCATTTCATTGGTTAGAATACCTTTCTGCTAGATACTGGTTATGGGGTCCGTTATAATTTAATGCATTTCAAAATACACATTTGATTTATAACTATATTTTTGTCTTTACCTGATGTTAGTCGTTAATAAAAGGACCCGTGGCAGATTAAAATCGAGAATAGCAGGATGGAAAACCAGTGACCGGGCAAAATTTACTAGAAAAATTAAAAAATTAAATTCCTACCAAATATCTTTTATCATCTTCAAAATTACATCGGGGACATCGCCTGTGCTACGGAGTTCGTGCACTGCCGATGAGATCTTCCTGTGTAAGAAAGAAATCGGAGCAAGCACATATAGTAAGTCACCGAAGTACTAGTAAGATGGTCCTATCAATCAATCAGTCTATTCGTTAATAAAGAGAGAAAAAAGGGGACATAAACTCAACAATCAGAACATATAATAAAACAAAATAAATGAACTGACTATGACAGGAGTGAGCGCTTGAGAAATACAGCCACTATTAGCATTGACATTGTGCAGTTCACATTCGACTATATTTTTAGCCCACCATCTGGGAGTGAATGCGAAGTTATATGAAAGTTGTTTTTAAAAGAAAATTGCCAACGATAATTGAATATTGATGTGAATTAAACGTTCATGTTCGTCCCATTACGTCGTAATCAGAAATGTCAAAAGGAAGGTGGGTAGTTGCTGAGGTCGTTGATTGATTTATTGGTTGATTGATTTATTGGTTGATTGATTGTTAGGACCATCATCAATTACACTTCCGTGAAAACCATGTGTTTTTCGATAAATTTCTTACATAGGAAGATCTCAACGACAGTGCACTAACTCCGTAGACCTGGCGGAGTTTTCTCGGGAATAATTTTGAAGATAGTTACATTTCATTGTAGTAATGTTATTTTGTTGGCTTTAATGTGTTTTGCTCGGTCAGCGGCTTAGCAGCCTACTCATATTGATTGCCAATGGTTGTTTTAAACAAGGGACCTACACTTTATCGTCCATCTTCAATGGGACTAAGAACCCCATCTCTCCACGTAGAGAACGAACCGATTGCCATTGAAGCGAAAGGCAAACAACTTACTTACACGTCAGGAAGTCCCCATTGCTAAAGTCATATCTGACTGCACGTCAGCAGGTTTCGCTGGACTCGGTGGCTTAAAAAATAAAAATTGGTTAAACCCTCGACTTGCGAGTCGAATGTCGTTGGTTCGAATCCGAACCGCGCCGTTTTGTTCACGCATGCATTTTTTTTTCAAGATACCTCTAGAGTTGTTTTCGGAGCTACTGAGTTCGTGCTTTATGCAATATTCTCGGCAGTTGGCGTGTTATTTCTGCGGAGAGTGACCGAGGGTAAAACCCGGTGCAATGAAGTCAATCCTTCGGCTTTAAAAACTGTTTTAAACGTTTTAAATATTGAATGAACATAAAGTGTTCCGTTAAGCATCACCAATAACAATAGTTATTTATTATAATCAAACCAATTAAAGATGTTACAGCTGGTCATTTAAATCTCAGTGATTCTAATAGTCCATTTGATATATCTTAATAAAAACTGTGTTTTCCCGTCAGTGCTGTTTTAGTTGTTTGAGAATGGAACTGAAAGATGATGTATATAAGCGTGAGTTTAGACACTGAAAGATGACTTCTACAAGCATGATTTTAGACACTGAAAGCTGATGTCTACAAGCATGATTTTAGACACTGAAAGATGATGTCTACAAACATGATTTTGGACACTGAAAGATGGCGTCTACACGCATGACTCTAGACACTGAAAGAAGATGTCTACAAACATGATTTTAGACACTGAAAGATGATGTCTACAAACATGATTTTAAACATTAAAGATGATGTCTTCAAACATGATTTTAGACACTGAAAGATGATGTATGCATACATGATTTTAGACACTAAAAGATGATGTCTACAAACATGATTTTAGACACTGAAAGCTGATGTCTACAAACATGATTTTAGACACTGAAAGCTGATGTCTACACGCATTCTGATACATTCATAATTTCTGAAAACACTACAATATTTTTCTGTAACATTACTATATTTTCTATTTATGTACAAACACACAAACATAATAATAAATGGACTTTGGGATGGCTACTGCAGCGGGATACGAGCACGCATGGGAATACCCAATGTATGGGAATATGACATAGATCGCATAACTTAGCATACATAAATGTTTTCATGTAGGCACGTTTTACTTATCCGCAGCGTGCCACTATAACTAACCCCCACTCCCATATCCCCCGATGTGATCACTTTGTTTAGCATACATTTATAAACTTAATTTAACATTATATTTCTCTGTTATATGCTACACTATTCTCTGTTTATATGTCTGTATGTTTAGTATGTATGTTGGCACTTTGTCTTTTTTTGCGTTCGGTGCTGCTTCTTCTTCTTCGAACCCTCCACACCGACCATTTGTTAACGACTCTTTGTGATTTGTATGTGATCCGAGCCTAAGAGCGATTGTACGTTTTGCCAGTTATGCACCTACAAGTAGGCCAGCACATTTCTGCTACGCTTTTTATTTACTAGGGTAGCTTCCGCAGATCGCACTATTCTTTGCTTCCCTTGCGAACACCGCCACCACACACGGGCAACGTTCGATGCAAATTACATAGATCATATGATCTAAGACAAAGTGACAAAAATACGAGAACAAATGACGCCAGAGAAAGAGGTAGAGTTTTTTATACAACATTCCCAGTTAAAATGCATGTTTATTTTTCATAAATTCCTCGGAAATCAATGCATGCAGGACATAACTCGCCAGGATTTTGGTAGCTCCTTTTCCCCTTTGTTGTTCTCTAGTAACTGTGCACGTCATTACCAGATTGCTTACCTTCTCGTCTGTCACACATAACGATCGAAACTGCGTAAACTAACAGCGTCTACCACCGTCCATTGTCCAGTTTTCTTGTCAGCTTCTTGTTTTTCACAATAGTTATTTCTTTCTGTATATTGTTAGTGAATTTCTGACGTAAATGGTATATTGTTTTTTTTCGGTGATTTGTTTATTTGACTCATATCAAAGAAATGGCGTCTTTCAGAAATTATATATTCCTAGTGTTTACTTGTTATATTTCTAGTGTTTACTTGTTATATTCCTAGTGTTTACTTTTCATCTACAAGAGTGTTTGTAAAGCACCACATAATGTAAGTTTTATTTCTTCGCAGTTTAGTTTTTCCTTGAACTTGTTTAACAACGACAATTTTAGACCAGAAATTAGTGCTGACATAAAACTGTAACATTATTTATTATCACCTTGGCAGCTTTAACTACTGTCAGGACGGTGCGTACCAGCGTTT